>VWYO01002802.1:0-53882 GCA_013400275.1 Rhadina sibilatrix | reverse complement strand
GGCTTCGATGGTCTCCAGGCAGTTGTGGATCACATGTTCTGCCATACTTCCGCTGAGGAAGGAAGCTGGGTTCACAATGTTAGTTACCACAAGCTGCCTCCTCCTGCTAGGTGCTGCTGGCTGCGGGCAGCTGCCACCCTGCAGGCAGGGAGATGGCTCAGGCAACTCCACCGACTGTTCCTCCTTGATGATTTTGTGTTTTCCTCCATTCTCCCAGACTGGAGGGGAGCAGCGGGGGGGAGAAGGGGGAGGAGCGGTGGGAGCATAGGGAAATGGCAGGATGGGGCAGCACAGCATGGTGTGGGGTCTTCTCGTAGGAGAGGAGGGGCATGGCACAGTGCAAGCAGTATGGAGGCATGCCCGATGCCTGTTGATGCCCGCCTGGCATCTACCAGGCCCCAGTGCCATTGAGCCCACAGCCCGTGTCCACACAGCTGGAAATGCCACAGAAAATTGCACTGGGATGGTGTCGGGTTTGTGTGCAGGCAGCCAACTAGATGAAGCAGGGTCCTTGCTTTCCCACCCTTTTTCATCCCTACCCAAGCTGCATGTGCACGCTGCCGCCATCCTTGGAAGGTCAAACAAGTGGTGCGCCGGGCCGGCATCTTGAGTGTGGCATCGTGTGATATCTACCCTTCCCTGCCACCATCTTGGGTGCTGGCAGAAGTCACTTCCAGTAGAGCCACCATCTTTGTTGTGGTACCCTTAAGGTCGCCCATGATCCTCACAAAAGTGTCTATCTAGTCAACTGCCTGAACCTGGCCCCAATGATGACCCCTATGCTCTCAGTGTGACTTTGCTCCGCCTTTCCCTGTGCAAGGACATGGGCAGCGGGGTCAGTGGTGCTGAAGCAGCCACATGAGTGTCAGCAGGTAGCAGTAATGACGCCTCTGTCGAAGTCCTGCTGCAGCTGCCATCTTGAGTGTGGCTGGAGCCCCACCCAGCTCCTGCAGGGTTCTGGCATGCGGTCACTTCTGCCATCTTGAGAGGAGCATGCATAGGGGCAACTCTGTTCTGATCCCGCTCGCCCACCCGCTGGCCCTGGCACACTGTGACTGTGCCTCTGCTGCCCACCAGCCTCACTCGCCTGCCCCCTCTGCTGTCACCCTTCTCAGTCACCACCCCGCATAGAGGCCGCTCCTTGCAATGCCGTGGCCCCTCGCTCAAGCCCAGCTGGGTCCCTTTGCACTCCTAACTCTCCTTCACCCCTCTCCTCTATTTGCAGACACCAGCCCACTTGCTGCTTGCTCCCACCCCTCACCCTTCCCATGCTCGGCAGCCGCGGAGCCTGCCGCCGCTGCCCCGCATCACCCAGCGGCAAGGGGCAGGGCGCTGGCTTGGGAAACCGTGGCAGTAGCGCTCTCTGTCCACAAGGCAGCAGCACTGCCGCTGAGCTTAGCCCGAGGCTGCGATGCGCTTTGGGGACAGGCCGAGAACGGAGGCAAAAGTTGCCAGAGTGCCCTATTTCCTTCTCCCCCAGCATCTGTTCTTATGATTTCAGGGCATTTGATTGGTTCATTTCCAGATAAAAATGTTATGCCATAATTTCCAAAACTACTACCCATCTCTAGTTAAGGTTTCCTATATTCTTGTATACAATAGAGTAGATATAGAGGGCTTATTTCAAAATGAATTTAGAGATAAATGACTATTATTTGCCAATACCTATAAAAATGAAAAACTTGACATGTTTCAGTATTCTACACCCACTCCTCCCTGTGAATTTTCTGGTAGCTTTGACCCCTCCTCATTCCCCACTCGCCTGCTCCTCTCATTCTAGCTCTCTCCTAGGGACGTTAGGATGCTTCAAATTACATCAGAGCCCCTGAGTCTCCATCCCCTCCCCCTCAGCCTTTTTTCCTCACCCCCAAAGGCAGCACAGAACGAGTCAAACTGCCCTGGACAGCAGTGTGGCGCTTTATTCATGCCCTTTCCACATGTACATCCCCCCAAAACAGACTATGCAGCAACAAGAAAGGGGGGCAGCCCCCAGAGGGGTTGAAGCTCCTCCCCAGCCCCGCTGTCACAGGCGAGAGGCATAAAGAAGGAGTGGCAGCAGAGAGGACACATGAAGAAAAGAATGGGGTGCAGGATGAAATCGAAAAAAAACCCCAAACCTGGGATGGGCAGCATGACAGAGAGGGATTAGAAAAAAACAAGGACCGAGAATGGGACACAAGGATCCAGTGACAAACAATGAGACACAGGAGCACCACAGAGCCACCGAGAATAAAAGAGGAACACGAGTGAGGCATGGAGAAGGATGGAGAAAAAGAGAGAGTGCCAAACACACAGTGAAGACAGAGGGAAACAAAGAGGGAAACTAGGACAGAGAGAGGCAATGACCATAGCAAATGCTGGTGGGGGGAAGGAGGGCAAGGCGCAGCACAGGGATGGAGAAGGAGAGTCATGGGCAGCAGGGAAGAGGCTTACCAAGAGAAGGGTACAATGAGGGTGAAGGGTTGGGTAGCAGATGCAGAGAGGTACATGCAAAAGGACAGTGAGAGGGACAAAAAAATACGGTGCAGGACAAAGGAAAAAAAAGAGGAAAAAAGAAGGAAAGATAAAGATGCAGGGAGGGAGGGAGGGAGACAAAAAGTAGGACAGAACAGGGCAAAGGGTTGAGCAACATTTATTGAATAAATACTGAGTATTTATTTCTTAAAAGAAAACAAGAACAAGTGAGCGTGAAGTAGTGAAAGGGAATGGGAGGGGGAGCACACAGAGCAAAGGAACACAAAAGACACAGAGGACAGAGAGAAGAAAAGGGGATGATAGATGTAAGGCTGAAAGAAAACCAGGATCAAATCCCAGAACTTACTAGTGAGTGTGGCTGATGCATGTGTCAAAATACCATCAGCTCAAACAGAACAGGTTACTGTAATGGCTTGGCCCGGGACTCATTAATTAACATCTGACTCTTGGCAGGGCCATAAAGCCCCTGATAAAACATGAGGTGAAAGCTGAATGGATAATGTGCTCCAGTTTTGGTGCTGCTCAGCCCTAATCCCAGCCTGTGTCACCAGTGAACACCCTGATCTCATCATGTTCATTCCGAGCACACGTGAATGAACGTGATGAGAGGCTGTGAAATGTTTTGCACAGCACAATGAATAAAATGGTCTAATTCTCAGAAGACAATTGAGAACAGACAGCAAAACTACCTCAAGGTTACAGAAGTTTCCTAAGAACTCTCCTGGAACAGGGAAAAGAGAAACCAAACAGACTTTCAATGCAAGACTCTAAAACCAGCAAGAGATTTATTGTGTATTAAATGTTAAAAATCACATGCATAATTATAGAATATTTTATAGTTAAAAAAATATTTCAAAAACCAACCCTGACAGTTTACCTGCAACTGCTATAAAATATCTATTACATATATATATATATATATATATATATATACACATGATGATTTTCTGTAATCAAAAAAATTGGACAAGGATGCAACCATCCAGGTAATGCTGAGTGAACTGATGCCCTGCATCGGACAGTCTTGTCAAACTCCTGCTGGTGGAACTGAGCTCACCCCAGCCAGTTCACAGACACACTCATCTCTCACACAGATTCAAATGCAAATGACAGCTGTGGAAAGAAGGAGTGGAAGAAAATCATATTTTGCACACTACAACCAAGACCTGTGAAGGGCCACAGTAGAACATACTGCAAAAGAGCCCAGGGTACAAGAAATGCAGCCTCGTGGGCTATCTCCTCAGGACATGCTGGTGGAATATTCTGCATAACTGGCCACGTGCACAGTGCACCCGAGTCTTGTAAGCAATGTCAGAAATGTTTTGCCAGGCACTTCAGGTTTAAGACATATTTTAGCTCCTAAGGAAGGCAGCCAACAAAGATGTTTGTAACAATTACCAAGGAACAGACATAAAAATGACAAGTTGCTGGTTTTAAGCAGCCGAGTCGTCGCTGTTCTGAAGGATGGCCCCATATGGGTCACTGTTAATGCGCTTGTAGACAAAGTGAAAGACCTGGGGCTGTGGACGGCTGTGCAACTCTGCCTTGATTTTCTGAGGATAGGTATCCTCTGTCAGTTGTTGCCAGGTGTCATCAACAAAAAGAAATAGCTTGTATTCTTCTGGATTTGCCACTTTAAACTTCTCAGCACAAAGCTGACATACATCTTCGGTAGTGATATATGGCGTTACTAGCAAAGTCTTTCCCGTACAGCCGCTGGTAACTTCCTGGAATGCAACACGAAGGTAGTTCTGTGGAACAAGAAAGAAGACATCAGGAACTCGAAAAATCCTCAGCCTCTGAAAACTGAAAAGTCAACAACAAAAAGCAAGCCTCTCCCTGCTCCAGCTCTGAAACACATCCTGGTGATTCCCGGACATTATAGCCATCCCATGAGCTGTAACCTGGTCTAAGCCTGGCCTAACCGAGCTTCACACAACAGCATTTAATTTTTTTTTACAGGGATTCAGTAGAAAATTTACTCTGCACCATTTCAGTAAATGTACATGATCTTGAGGCAAAAGCTCAATCTTTTCTCCAGTAGAAACTGACGCACGCCCACAACTCTGCTAACATGGATACATTCTAAAGAGGTCACATAGGGAAATGCAGCTGCTTCCTGTTTGTTTTTGTCTTGGGGTGATTTTATAATAATACTGTATTCCCCTATTGTCTGCTTTATGCCCAGAAATGGGTCCTGGAGCTTTAAGCTGGGTCCAGGGGAGGGGTGGGAACCAGGGGAGCTCTGGTGTTCAGGCACTTGCTCCCCCATATGCTCTGCTTTGCAGTGCAGAGGGAGTTACATTTCTGCTTTTGGCTACCTTAGTTGTTTGTTAGCTGAGGCAAGAAGTTTACCCAGGAATGCAACAGTAATCCTCCGGTGATTTCTGTGGCTTCCTCTGGAACTGCTTGGCTCAGCTTTGGTCCAAGAAGCAAACTACCGGTGGGAGCCAGATCCTGGCTCCAGGGGAAGCCAGGTCAACTAAAGCGAGACCTCTAAATCCACCAGCTTTCTCAGCAGCGAGGAGCTTCAATACCCAACAGTTAATAATTTTTCCCATGCCCTGTGGGCACTTTGTTTGTTAAATAAAGTTTTTTTTCCCTTTCATCCAAGAAATTGCTTTTGTATTGAACTAAGGGAGTGCCGAAACCTATCTTCTTTAAAGGAAAAGTTCATTCCAGAGAGTTTTCTCCTAAAATTGTCTCTAAACCAGAGACAGTTTTAAAAGAAAAATAGCTGGAATTAAAGACTAAAATGCAGTAAGATTGAAGGAGGTGAAAAAAATTACAGTGAGAAAGAGTTGTTTATTGACTGAGCCGGCACCCATGGTTTGTATGCTAAATAAATTAAGCATGTGAAATCCCAGTGGTAGAAGTTTACATTTCACAGAAACAAGCTGTTAAAAGCTAGGACTGAGAAGAACATTTTGATGACTAAAGTTCCAAAGAGCACTCTTGTCTAATGAGATATTTCTTGATACCCTGCAGACTGAAACACTGAAGCTCTGCAATAGATTTTAAAAATCGGGACTGAATCTGAATAGAACTAAGCCATTTTTTTAACCTGGTTTGAAGAACTTGTAGAAGAAAACAGTGTGCTGAACACACTAGATTTAATTTTTAATACAGCTACCACACACAAGACCTGCTTTAAAATGCAGGAGCTTTTAGATGGACAGAATTGCTCAAAGGAAAGACTGAACTTTTTTTACAGATGCCTGTAACTCATAGACTAAATATCAAAATTATTTCCATAGTATCCGAAAGCTGTATTTCATCATCATCAAAGTACTGGGGTTTTTGCTTTTCCATTCATTTGGGGAAGGTGGAAAGACAGCCTCCAGGGCTTAAAAAGCAGCAAGGCTGTGAGATTGCAGCACAGAAATGCCATGACCACACCCTGCTTCCCTGGGAGAAAGATGTCTGGAGCTGCAGGTGTATTCTATGCTGGTTGTAGGGAAGGTGCTCCATTTCAGGACTGCAAGACTCAGAGAGAGGAGAGAAAACTGCTGCTCTGAGTAGACAGCAAAACACTTGCATTTGTACCAAGCACATACTGGGGGTGGTGGGATCCACTGATTTGAGGCTCTCTTTTGAAAGAGACAACAGCAGGAGAAGCACTGGACACAGTGACAGCTGTTCTCTGCCCCCTACATCTTCCTCCATCCAAGTGAACATTGAGCGTGGACTGAGTTCATTTGCAGAGAAAGAGAAGATGGAACTTCCTACAAGATCCTGCAGAAAGAATCTTCTGTAATTTCCTCACCCAGCAGAAACACAAGGTGCTGGATGCTCCTATGGAAAGTGCAGAGTTTTGCCAGAAAGAAGAAAGACTCCAGCTGCTGGAATCTGGCACCTACATACAGGTCAGCAGAACAGAATCTAGATTCCAGGGAGATGGACAGGCTCTGGGCACTGGAATGGCTTGTATTTGCTTCTCCTCTTCCTAACTGCAGACAGCTGAATTCCAAGGAGTAAATCCTCTCTTCTCCTTCCAACACCCTCCCTCTTTCAGCGCACAAGCTGCTGCACCTTAACAGTCAGTTCAAAACAGGTGAAGAGATGCAGGCTGCTTTGAGAAGATAAAGTGATAACCACTGCTTTGTTATTCTCCAGTTGGAGTTACTGCCCTACTCTGGAAGAGCAGTACAATATACAGGGGACAAAGAACCCCCCAAAACACAAACAGACGTGAGGACATCCATACTACAGAACTCTGCTGCCTGCTTAAACTTCAAAACTGTCGAGGAACATTTCTTCCATCTCCCCTCTTTGCTACCCGCTTTATGTCACCACTGGCTACTGGGCAGCTGGGCTGATTTATACCCCTGGAAATCTGGATTTGATCTTTTGAACAATAAAGTGTGCAAAAAAGCTGAATCTAAGATACAATGCAGTTTGTCCTCACTTTACACGACTTAAAAGGGAAGGTAAGAAAGCTCTATTGTTTAGTGTTTTCTTCAGGTGATCATAATGAAACTATTTGATAAAAAGTGCAAAGACTTCAAAACCAAGGCAAATTTGCCAGCTGTCATCTAAGCACTGTTTCACTCCACTTATGGCCCCAAGGGAATTTGCTATGAATCATACCTCTCAAATGAGAATTTCCAACAACACAATCATCCCAGCCCTAAGCTCTACCTGAAAATCATCAACTGAAGGTATTATCCTGTTTGTTGTCCTCCTCTTGTGCCACTGCCGGAGAGTATCTCTGGCCTCTGAACTAAGCAGCTGGGCAGCTTGTTCTTCCTGGAAGTTCTTGATCAGTGAAAGTGCTCCATAAGCGCTTGTCAAGTAATAGCCTCCTGTGAAGAACAGCAAGGGAAGAACTTCTCAGAGTCATCACAGTCACAAGCACAGGCAGTTTCTCTGAGATACATAAATACACACAGAAAGGCACCCAGCAACGCACATAGATAGGAAAGTTGCCAGAATATTTACACACAAAAGGAAAACCCTCCCTGGCCTGCACAACACTGGAGAGTGTGTTCTCAGAGACATGAAGGGGTTGCATGTGCTCCATACTACACAGCGGTGCCCATGGCTGGGTCCACTCCTGCTGAGGAAAGCCATGTCCTCAAATGACTCCTGTCACTCCCTTACTCTTGAGTGTTTACTCCTCCACTCTTGGAACACCAGCTTCATTCTAAACAATTTTCTAACAGTGTTTTGGTTTCTTCCCAAGCTTTAGAGGTGGATGAAATAAACATGGCTATTGAAACAAAGTAAAAAAAATCTAACACTGTTCATCAACTTAAAAGCCACCACCCTCAGTGGCAATAAAGCAACAACTGAGTGTGAGACTTGTATTCTGGAATCATCCCAAAGAGTTGCCTTTGTTTTTAAAACAACTATTGATCTCTATCACTTTCACAGCATTCCCCACAATGTCCAACTAGTTCAGAGATGGTGTATACAGTCCTGCACACTGCCCCTTTATTACATGAGTAGAGAACATATTAAAGCCACAACAGTTGCTAATGTACAAAAGAAGCTGCAGATCACAAAGTAAAAGAACATCAACAGGAGGTCCTCAGTAACCAGGAGAAACGAAAGACATGCTGTCTGTCTTTTCTTTTTTAAGTCAACTATTTGGGTGGGAATGTTCAGCTAAGAAGCAGCACTGTCTATTCAGAGGTGTTCAGAGATGCATTCTATGGCCACAGTACTGTTTTCTGTATTACTGACAGCATCCCCTCTCAGCATTTAGCTTTGTAAAAAGATGAACACATAAAATTAATGCAAGACCCATTAGACAAATTGGACAATACATTACAGTTGAACTGCACAATACCAAAGGACTATATAATTTTTTCTGCACAGCAGAGCTGAGCTAATACCAATGACAGGCCTAGCCAATAGACAGACTTTCTTTGCTGCATTCAAAACAACAAGACTTAATAGTCCAGTAAACCTTTATGTTTTTCAAGCATGTTAATGATCTCCAGCTTCACATCTCAAGTATTTTCCATGCCAAGATTCCTAACAATGCATTCAAGAATACTCTGTACACCAAGCAAGGAACAGACTAGTGCCAAATTGGAGGAATTGTAGCATGAATTCTCCCAGGCATACTGGCATGCAAGAGGATATGGCAATTTCAGAAAGCCAGGATATAGCAGGAATAAGAAACACACACACATACCTAAACATACAGCTAATCTTGGCAGCAAGAACCTTCAAACTTCCTCATAAACCTTTCAGATTCTGGGGCCTACCAGGGCCTTGCAGAAAACATCTTTGTTAAAAATACTACCATGGAAACAGGAAGGAGGCAGATTTCTTTGCCGCTAGCAGACTTTAGCTCTCATTCAAGAAATGCCTCAGGAAACATATTGCTAGGGCTCATAAAAGACTTTGTGAGAAGCAAATATTGGGAAGAAACAAAGATCACTAAAAGGGGGCAATATTCTCAAAATCATTTCCCCAAAGGTGCAAAGAAGTCCCCCCAGAAGTTTTCGCAAAGCACCTTACTCAAGTCTCATTATGTGCCTCACAATTCGCTGAGTGCTGCTGCCCCATAAATCCTGTCAGGAAATTTTCAGGCACAAAAGGCTAAGGCCCTTCAGCACCTGCACAGTGCATGTGTTTGCCTGCTGAGTCAAAATGGTTGGGAAACAACGTAATTGCTCACAAAGCAGTACACAGCAGCAGATTTTCAGGCTGCTAGGGCTTGTGCTCTGCAAGCTACCCAGCAGCGGAAATGATGATGACATTCTCTTGTTACACTGTCAACACCACTGTCATTAGCTCTCCCCTTCATCGGATTCCTACTCAAACAAGGGGAACAGCAACAGTGCTACAAGGAAGAACACTCCCTCACTAGTCCTTCAGGCAGTTCTAGTAAAAATAAATAGATTACCTTCTCCATGCAGCAAGGATGGATCCAGCAACTCCATCATGTATTCAATTTCAGTATCCAGCTCCAGCATATCACACTGGGCTAGAACATATGTCAACACAGGCAAGAAGTCATCAGCTCCATACAGCCTCCCTGGGTAGAAAGAAACACAAGCAGTGACAGACAAACCACTGTTTTTTACCAATTCCCATGTTTGAAAGGAAAGCACTCTTCTGTACCTTCTCTACCCAGCATGTCTGTATTACTCCAGAACCCCCTAAAGTCACCAATGTGCAACAAAGAGAACGTCATCTGACACTCACTGCACAGGAGACCAGCTCAATCCTGTCCTTCGAACAAGCACAAATCTTATGAGGCATGCAAGGGAGGTTTAGACACTGGGCTCACCCTTGCACCTGCTCAACTGGTGAACTGGTGAAAAGGCTGCTGTGCTGATCTGTCCTGACCTTCATCTGCACTGCTACCATTGCTTAAGAAGTGATGAACAGGCATTTGCTTTATACATCTGGGGATTGCATCCACTTTCTGGAAGCATCCAGACACAAATACCAGTCTCTGAGAATGAATCCCACAGCAGAGAAACCTGAATATAAAAGCTGATTGGATTTGACAAGAAAACTCATTTCCTTGACAAATTACCTGAAGGGAGCCTACAAGAAAGATGGGGAGAGACCGTAAGAGCTTAGAGTGACAGACAGTGATCCACAAAGACTGTGCTGTACCTAGGTCCATCTGTGCTCCTGGCACTTTTCCTGTATTTTGACTTTCTGTTCAGAAATCCCCATGAGGCCAAATTTCTGGGTCTGGCAAAACAGTGCTCACTGCAGAACGGATGCAATGGTCACTCAGAATCGCCCAGAGCAGGAACCAGCTTACAACTCTGGTGAAACTCAAGTGACACCAGCTGAGGCAGGTGCCCCAGCTACCACACTTACCTTGCTGAGAGTATAGATACTCAAACAGCTGCTGGCTCAATGCCACGTTTAACAAACTTTACATGACAAAACAAGACAGCCCATTGAGCACTTGCCACACTTTAGCCCAAGTCTCCCAGTGCAGCACTTCAGCAGCAGCAGCCTCTCAGTATTTTCCTTCTGCATGTTGGAAATACCGTCACAGTATGGAGGGAGGAGTTTACAGAACTTCAGGCCAAGATCCCTACATCTACTTTCAAAATGCAGAATTTTGAAATGCTATAATAAGCTGGGCAGGAGCTCAGTCCTAAGTCTTGTAAAAGTACCTGGGGGGCTTTAACAGCCACAAGCTTTCACCATTAGTCTCAAATCTCCAAAAAAAGTAGGTGTCTTGATCTGCACCAGACCCAGCTGCACATACTGTGTTTCCTTAGAAAAAAAACTGCCAAGCATCTCCAGCAGCTTACACTCACTTAGGGGAAAAAATCTCTCATTACCACAGCTTTGCTGCACCTTAGCTCATGGCCTGTCATAGCAGTGTGCAAGAGAGAATGTCAGAGTTGCACCTATAAATTCATGCCATCCAGCAGAGCATTTTGGACCACTGACTGGTCTGTAGTGCCATTTCAGGATTTAGGTTTCAAAGGCGCTTTTGGATTTTTGCTACAGTGCAAAAATAGATGTCATTTCTGTTCCAAAAGCATGACAAAAAGTGTCCAAATGAGAACACTCAGTGGCACAACAAGCCAAAAATACTGGATTAGAGGCTGCTTTTCTCCACCCATTAAGACAAAACCATTGTAGTTGTCATATTGCATACATGTTATTGAATTACAATAGGTAAATATACGGTGTTACCTGTATTACAATTTGCAGAAAAATACTCTCATTTAGAATCACTGTTAAATTCAAGGCTCATAGGACAGCCTTTCTGCCAGGCAACTTCAAAAGCCTACAGTTAAGGAAAGCTGCTCTTTTTCAACTGCTTCACATCTGTAGGATACTCTGCCTGGAATGAGGTAAAATAATGCCCTGCTTTGGAAAGCTATCAGTGGTGAACTAAGAAGTGGTGTCATGCTGCTTTTGGTGTTGAATTATGCTAAACCCAGCCTGACTCAACAACCCCAAAGTTAAACATCCTGACAGTGATGTGGCAAATAGAGTAAAGTATCCTTATCTAAAACCACAGAGGCTGACACAGCTGGCATGGACACATCTGGCCAACAGTTAATCACTTTGTACTCTAAAAGTCCAGTCCCACTTTCAAATGGCAGGGTCTTCTTACATATCCCTTCCTGGAGAGTGTGTGGAGATTCCTCCCTTGGGTGGGAATGCCTCTCATGGCCACTCCTGGAGGTGGAGCAAAAGAGATTTGCTCCTCTGGTCATCGATCTCAGTAAGAAACATCAATCTCTCCTTAGTAATTGTTTTGGGCCTTTTTGCTAGCTTTAATATAATTTCTTTATTATAATTGTTTTGATATAGTGCATTATACTATACTATACTATACTGTACTATACTATACTAGTAGTTTGTACTTCTACACTGTGTAGTAAATAATTCAGATTAAGATTTTTGTCTAATCATTTATCATAATAAATAATTCATTTTTATGTAACTATAAAATGTTTGGCATCCTTAATCCTGTAGGACCAAGTTGTATAAAGGTTCAATCACACCTCTATAATTCCTTAGATTTTAAACCATTGACAAAGTATGGGCTAAGATTGAATCCAGCTGCACCCAGGCTCCTCTCTGAGAAGGAGTTTAGAAATCACAAGGGTCCTTCCTGTACCATGGGACAGTTTCTCTTATTAACTTTGTCTGAAGCTCCCATTCCAGCCATGACAACAATTCTGCTTCAGACTGAGCTTTTAAGATGCCGGCCAGATAGTTCAGAGACAGCAGGTCAGAAGCAGAGAGAAAAATTCCTCTCAAAAGGCTACAAGAGCTTCAGCAGGAGACCTGTCTGCAGAATGAGATGGGCTGATTGCTCTAAAAGACAACATCAGGTATGAAATATCAGTGAACCTGAACTACCAGAAGCACCATACCTGAGTTATTTTCCATAACAGTGTAAATCAATTTGCAAACTCTCAGCAGCAGCATGACTTTCTTTTCAGGTGAATACATCTTCTGCATAGTCATGAACTTGACTTTAATCTTTTCAACATCCACAAAGTCTGGTGTCGGAACAAACACGCCCAGTTCCTGAGGATTCCTCTGCCGCACCAGCTGCAGGTTTTCCTTCAGTTGTTTCCAGGAACCATCTGTGGTATGAAACTCTTTCAACATCACTTCAATGTGACCCTTCAACGGCTTCAGAATGCACTTATGCATGGCCTTCTCCAGCACAACATCTGCAACAGGAAAACACAAATCCAGCTGACTTCCCCCTCCCCTCTAAAGAAGAGCCAGCATTAACACAACCGTTCCCTAAAGAGACCCTGTAGAGCAAAACCTACTTTCTAAGGCCCATTTATTACACAAGCTGAGTTTCCAGATGTTTATTAAGACAAAAACAAGAGGCAGGGCAGAATCTGTTTTCCATTGTCATTTCTGGCAATGTGGTAATTAAAAAACCCACACCCAAACAGATGGACTATGGATAGTAAAAAAACAAAACAAACCAAAACAAAAACAAAAAACAAAAACAAAACAAACAAACAAAAAACAAAACAAAATACCAAACAAAAACAAACAAACAACCCGCCCCCAACCAAACCAAACCAAACCAAACCAAACCAATCCAATCCAATCTGTGGATCCATTAAAGTTTTTCTTCTGTAGGTTGGAAGTCTGCAAGTTTTATTTTACTTTAAGCTTAGACTTCAACTCCCAAACTTAATGTAAAACCCAGTCAAAATAATTTTTGTCTCCTTTGGCATTAAAGCCTGAGTTTAGTTTCCATTCGTTCTCCATTGGAAACTATAACTCAATGAAGATTTCCTAAAACTTGGCTCGACATTGTCAGGATCTTTATGAAGCTGGACAGGTTACAGGCTTTAAACTATAAATGAAAACCAAGCTGTGTTTGTCCAGCCTCAGATTTCATCACACAAGTTTATATACAGCTTTGTCATCAAGTTCGAAGTTCTTTGGCAATAGAGTGCACACTGCACAGTAACTGCTGACTTCAGGGCTTATTTTTAATTCTTGTTCTACTCTTAGTTTTTTTTAAACCTCATTCTCTGTTTTCAAAGTATGGACTGTGTCAACAGAGAAAGCTCTTTGCTCAACATTTTCTCTGCAAACCTTTACTTTAAAAGCTGATTTCCTTTCTCAGCATCTTTATGGCAACACAGCTTACATTAGTTATGAGATTACATTGATTATTTGTACTGTGGTGGGGAACATGGTGGGGAATGTTCCTGTGCCATCCCCACAGGAGAGTGGGGCAGGACCAAAGCCTAGAGCATGCAGATGGATCGAAGGAGCAAAAGGTTTGACAGCAGAGGAGAGGCTGTGTCATTGCCAGGTCACACGTTACTGCCAGGTCACAGGTTACACAAGTTAGCAGTGGACATTCTTGTTAGTAACGGTGACTCATTAAAATTTCATTAAACCTCATGCCCATCCCAGGTTCTTTGCTGTACTTCTGTGTTTTTTTTAGACTACACCCACTTTCTTTTCTTCCTACTCACCCTCCCTTTTAAAAAAAAAAATACATACTATTTCTAAGGCTTGGGATTTACACACGCACCCACACGCTCTCCAAACAAGCATTATTCTGTTTTCTTGCCTTTTTCTTTCATTTATCTTATCCTTGTGTCCAGCCCTTTTTCCTTTTGGGTCTCCGTCCCTGTCTTTCCCACATAAACACCCTTCATACACACACACTCCTCCTTGCCTTGACTTCATATGTAGCATTTTTTCTGTGTCAGTAAAGGCACCAGAAAAGGCATGATCAGTCTGAGACGTTCTTGGTAGCCTATCACACAGTGGCCAGGGCTGGATCCAGCTTCCCACCAGACCAGAGCCATCAACTGGCAACAATAGCAATTGGCAACACTTCAAACGACTGATCCTTATCTACTGTACTTGGCAGAGGCAAACAATCAGCACCAAACCAACCAGGTAAATAGAATCATCATCCTTTTGCACAGGGACAGAAACTGCCTCTCCTTGCAATCGAAGCAATCCTCAGGGCTCATGAGGCAGAAACAATTGCAGAAACTATTCTCCACAAAGAAAAACATATGAGTCTCACCCACGTGTACTTTCTAGAGTGTACAAATCGGTCCTTGATGTCTTCACTGATTACTATTTTTTTGACAATTCAGCTTACTTTATTTCTACTACCTCATTTTTTTAAATAGGAAAAACACCAACTATTTTGCTTGTAAGAGGAACACCTCTGCAGTGTGCATTCCAACCACCTGGTCTTGTTTATTAAAGCAGTTGGTGCTGCTAACATCATGCAAAGTGAGAGAGCTCTAGCCCTGTGAAAACTGAACTCGCACAGGCTTCCACCGGAAGTTATGCACATGAATACTGAGCAGGAGCCATCCTTCATCTCAATAAAGAGAAGTCATCACCACATCTGCTCACACGAGCCTCTATCTCCAGAAACAGTCCTGGAACAGGAAGCTACAAGTTTTTCCAAGGAGTCATTTGTCACATATGCATCGAAAGGTTGAAAGTTTAGTACAAGGAAGACTAGTTTTACTTCCTCCTCTTGGTGACATTAAGAGCACTGACTCATTTCAGAGAACGAACTACGCATAATAGCCTTTTTGTCAATTAGAATAGGAAGCAGAGAAGAGGAGGTGACAGGGGTATGAATATGCATTTGTATTTTGTGTATTCAACATTTTTGTGGATAAAAGGCTTTGTAATTACCGGTGATTTTTGCAGCCCATACTGGGGAGCTATCCCAGGCAGCTGCCCCCGTAATAAACATACACTTTCTAACTTAACTGTTAGAGAGTCTTTTGTTGGTCACAGTTGAGTATCGATATTAGATCGATATTCATATTTTAACAAATCAGGGCCAGGCTCGTCTGCAGGTGAGAAGTGGAAGGCTCAGCGCTTCTGCCCTCAACCATTAGAAAGGTAGCACCACTTCCACAGATGAAACATGCAGATTTTTACAGCAGTGCAAGATGGCAAAAAGGTTTCTTTCAAATTTACAAATTTGCAATTTGTCACAGTCTCCAAAAGCAATGCCTGGAAATTGCTTTGAAATTTACTCAATCACATTCCACAGTTTCTATGGAAACTTGAAATAATTTTGAAGCAGCACAGAGGAAGGAATCACATAACTCCTGGCTGTGCAAAGCTCAAAGGCAGAACAAAACAAAGAAAAAACCACAACAAACAAAAATCCACCAAACCACACACACAAAACCCCCAAAACAACACACAATCTTTTTCTTCTCCTTTATGAATTCTTGGCACACACATAAGAACCACTGAGATCCGCTCTCAAATGAAAAAATGCCAAAATCTAACAAGCTGGTGAGGCTAACAGCAACGTGGTTGATATGGGCTGGACTGTTCTGTTAATGGTCAACAGCAATACCCAAATGTATCCTAACAGATACAAAGCTTACAAAAATTTTTATTATTAAGCCTGGTGGGACAGCAATTCTTGTGATCTGAGTCTTAGAACAATATTCAGTGTCATGGCACCTATGAGCAAGTCTGGGACCAGACCATTCAGCCAGCGACCCTTTCCTCAGCACTGCTGCTTCTGGCCGCTTTCAGGTAAAGGTGTCTTTGGGTAACATCCTACAAATCAATTCTCAGCCAGGAGCAGTTTTCACTGTTTGACTTCTAATGGCCACAAAAAAGTATATGAGGGTTTCCCAGGCAAATCAGCATCTAAGTTGTGAATTGAGGACTGATTCTTTACCTTAACATCTCTGTATATTTT
Source organism: Rhadina sibilatrix (assembly GCA_013400275.1). Lineage (NCBI taxonomy): Eukaryota > Metazoa > Chordata > Aves > Passeriformes > Phylloscopidae > Rhadina > Rhadina sibilatrix. Next base: position 37,753 of record VWYO01002802.1, on the reverse strand, counting down.
TAAGATCCAAATCAGCAACAAAAATTCTGTTCACTTCAGATGTATATTTTCCAATGTCCTTCCAGGATGCTTATCATTCCAAAATCAAAACAGACACTCTTCAGATAATTTTTCTAAATATAATTTGAGCTGAACACTGTGTATCGTTCCTGAAATGCTTATAATTAGTCTGCAGCCGCAAACTGGGAACTGGAAGTGCTTTGATAAATGAATTGTAAAGGCCAGCCAGCTAGTTTCGTTGTGACTTGTGGAAACACATCTGTATCCTGTGCTGACACGCTATTTTTGTTTTGCTGCCAACCACACAAGTCTGCATCTAGAGAGGACAACATATTAGTCATTGCCAGTGTCCTTACACAGCCTCCTTGCAACCTGCACTTCCTCAAATTGCAGGCACGCTCTCACCTTTTCCAGGCTCAGTTTCCCTACTACCTACCAACTATTCTTGCTCCACTGAGATGACCGTCAGATTCCAGTTCCTGGATTTACGCTCAAGCCCTGTTTACCATGGCCAAACCATTCATCAAGGAAATCAGGGTCAGTAGGAGAATGAGTGAGCCTGAGAACCACCACATAAAGGTATCCTGCATAGGTCACACTGCCTGGGAGCTGAAAGCAGAAAGTTGCTTTGGAATACCACAGCGTGATGGCCAAGCATCCATTTGTTGGTGGGTGTAGACATGGCAATCTCCTCCAGAGGAGCAAGACTTGAAAGTAAGATCTCACACAACCCACATTCCCTGATAATCAGCACAACCCTGAAAACATAGGTGGGACTGAAGTGGTTGATGTACAGGCAGTGGTGGCAGAGACCTAGCAACTAGGGATGAAAGGTAAGCCTCCCCTTGCCTGACCTACATAAAAGCACACCAAAGAATCTGTGCTAGGTGTGTTCTGCTTTCAGCAGCTGTGGGTTACTTAAAACTCATGCTATAGCTGTGTGGTAAACACTTACCTTCTCTTGAAGTAGCAGGAAAGAAGCAGAGAAAAAGTCACAAAGAAAATCCAAGGAATGGTCAGAAGAAGAACCTGGTCCCCTGCCTCTGCTCAGTGCTTTTACCACTGCTTATTACTTGCCCTGTCCCACCACTCCTGTGGTGAAAGAAGGTGCACTGAGGGACGCGTTTGTAAGACTAAACTCAACATAAAAAAATGCAACAATGAAGGACAGGACACCAGAACAAATGTACAAGTACTTAAAGAGTAACACAGTGGAAAAACCAGCTGGCATGACTTTTCCAAGCAGATACAATGACATACCATTCTAATTCCTTTAGGAGGATAGCTGGATTAGTAAAGAAGAAGGGATCTCAGATGGGCTGCCACTTAACCTCTTTAAGACCCATAGGCCTAATACTGTGTACCTTCCATATAAACAAACAAGGGAAATACTTTCTTGCCATAGTGACCATAAGCAGGGTGCATCAACAGGTGCACAGAATACTGCACTGAGAACCCAAGTATCCATGGCTGACTGTCAAACAAGACAGACATTGGAGGAGAGGTACCATGAGAGTCAGTCCTGGGCTTCAGTTAATTAGTATGTCCAGCCCTGTCTGCCTGGAACCCCTCTGTACAGACCTGAGACCCTGCCACAAGGCATGGACCATCAGTAAGGGGCCAACACATTTTCTCCAAGGTTTTTTAACATTCAGCATTTAAATATCGCTAACATATCAGAAATACAAAAACAAGTAATAGACAGTATTGTTTAAGCACATTCCCTCATGATCAGTTAGTACCTTACAGACAAATGATTTAAACCAGTGATTTCTTGGTTCAGGGCCAGATTTGCACACTGAGACTGAAGTTGTTCAGATGTCACTTGGCAAAGTGACAACATTCAACTTGACTCCATTCTGTTCAAAGCTAGGAAAAGATGAAAAGACAAACAAAAACTCCCCAACATTTGCTGATCAAGCAGCTCTGGACTATCAGGGTCTCCTCAGACCAGTCTTTATTCTGTGGATACAAAATGAGGTTGTCTTTTAATACAGTTGGGAATGTCTTTTAAAAAAATAAATTGCATTCATCCTTAAACAATAAAGAGCCACGTGCCTTACTCTTGATTCTGTCTGAACACTAGGAATCCCATTGCTTCAGGGAGGGTTAACAGCCTACAGTGCTAAGGTTAGGAGGCATCTGTCAGGACTAATTAGAAACCCTGAAGCATATTTTCCCAATGATTTTGCAGAAGTTTAACAATTTCATAGGATCCTATCTGGGAAGCTTAAGAGATCAGCCTCAGAAGTCTTTTGCTTGCAAGAGTCCATGATGCCATTCTACAAGAAAAGCTACATTATCAAAAATATCATTATGGAGACACGGGAAGAAGTTACAAACACCGAGGGCTTCACTAAACCTGAGGGTGCTGTNTAATTCTTTGCATTTGTGAGCATTTTGTTTGTTAAATAAATAGTTTTTTCCACTTTTCTCTGAAGTAGTTCTTTTCCTAGACCAGCTGGGGGGAGGGGCCGTTTGGGTTTGCTTTTCAGAGGAACCCCTTCAGAGGTTCCCTCTCAATTTTGCCCTAAACCAGGACATTGTTCCAGCACATACAGAAAGAAGTTCAGGAGACAAAAGAGGGTTAAAGTAAAGCCTGAATGACTCAGAAAGGAGGAGTATTACACCACAAGCACACATTCCTTCATGAAATGGAGGAAAAAACTGCACCACAGAAGTGTGAACGGATGAGAGGGTAAATGACTACTCACAAAATTAAAATTTTGGCTGCAATCCCATATTGAAAAAGTCAAGGAAAACCATGGACAACAGGCAGGGCTCTACTTCATAAAAAGCTCTCCACAGGGATGACTAAATTTTGCTGTCACATAGTTATCTGCTTAGATCAGAAACATCTGATGCTCCTGATCCACTGCAGTTGTTTGCTGGGTCACGCCAAAGACAGCAGATGATGCAAAAGCAAGTTCTTTCTTTGTTTAAACCAGCCCACTTTATAAATTAATTGTGTTTAGTCACATGATCAAAACCAGACTTTCTGTCGCTGAAGGCAACCAGGGCAGTTTTGGTTGTTGTATTTCATAACTTATGCTACTCTGAAATCTGAAACATTTAATAGCAGACAACATTTTTTCCAGTCTTGAGAGACCCACAGTCTGATTAAATCACACCCTGTGAAATCAAAACTGCATAACAAACTAGGTTTTCACAAAATTACAACCAAACTCGATCTGTATTGCTTTGTCAAATATCCAGCAATTTACAGAAATGCAGGCAAAAATGTGCCTGCATCCCCTGCTTAATTTGGTGGTTTTTCTTCCACGTAAGGCCCACCTAACAGTCTTTATTATTATAGTGAGAATATTATGTTCTGAATCTCAATATTGGGGACACTCTTCACATTTTTCTATTTGCTTTAGCAGTCCTTGAAACTTTTGCTTGACTTTGTGTAAATGAAGTTGAGGTTATGTGAGAATACTTCCTCTTGGTCAAGGACAGACAGAACATCAACATAAAATTACCCTCTAGTCCCAGGAAAGGAAGTATCTGCCAGTTTTGCACTGAGCCAACTGTTGAGACACCGGGGTATGGAGAAAAACAAGCAAATTAGGACTGATGTGAGCTCACAAGGAAAGTATTCCGCCCTGAGGCGTGTTTAGCTCTTAAATGTGGTTTACAGGCTTTTTTACAAATACTGCTCAGACTCTGCAAGAGAGGAGATTTATGCCGCAATTTTTTCACTTTTTTGGATACGCAGATCTCTCTCTCCTGTTAAAACATATATTCTAACATATAGCTCATCCATAACCACACAAACACATCTAACAGAGAAATTACAGAAAACTAGAGATCAGCAGCCCCTTCTCTCTCTTGCACACATTTGATTTCTAATACTCTTAGATATCTTTTAATTTAGTTTCAAGTGCAGGGATAGTACGGCTTTGCTAGAAGTAACTAAGAATGTTTGGAGGAATCAGATTTATTTCAAAATTAAGATGTCATAAAATGTCTCTCTGCTCTTAAATGTCACTGCTTTTGAAAAAAATTTAATTCTGCAGCTACAATCCATACGGTTAGATTTGGCAGTTTTCGACCAAATATTGAGAACTATGTCAGCCCAATTCAGAGAAAAATACGTGTGCCAGCAAATAAAGATTTCTCTATTGTTAACAGTACAGCAGGTAAAAAAGTAAAAATCACAGGTAAGAAGTTCACATTGCACCTATTTTAAGGATAACTTCTTATAAACAACTTTGTAGTGTAATCATTCCAAGCCAACAGGGTGATTTGAGATGGGGAGGGGGAGGCTGTTTTAAGACTCAAATATTCAAGCTCTACTAGCCAAGTTAGCCTCACCTTTCTGAACTAAGACTATCACTATAAACACAGATTACACATTTTCACCTTCCCCCCAAAATACAGGACACAGCGTTTCTCACCTATTTGGTCTTCAGGAATCAGTGATTCGATTGGGGGATTGAGTTCGGAGCTTTGGGACAAATAGTTCTTGACTTGGGTCATGAACTGACGAATTGTTTGCAGCATATCAGTGCTCGAAACATGGCATTCCTTGTTTTCTTGGAGAAAGCTGACATAGTCCTGTACTAAGCAACCAAAATAGGTGCGTTTGTCCCGGGACATCTCTGCAATTTTCTTAATCATCCTCTTCTCGGGGGTCATGAAGGAACTGAAAACTCCACTGACTTTCCGTAGCTGAGATTTCACAATCTTGGGAAGAACAAATGAACTGCTTCTTTTCTTCTTGGGCTTCAAAGGGGGTGCCATGCTCTCCTGGTCACTTTCCCCCTCAAAGTCCTCCAGGCTGCTGTTGGTGTCTCCCTCATAGCTGAAGAGCGGCATGCTCCGATCAAAGTCCAGCGAGTCAGAAGAGGAGGTGGAAATGCTCATGTCGCTCAGTCTCTGCCGGCCTCCATTCCACGGGATGTGTGACTCAGAGATGGCAGCTGGCGTCTTTATGGTAGCTGCTGGAGCCGGCTCGGGCAGGGTTTCACCTGGAACAGCGGCTACCTCAGGCATACGTGCGGAGCTAGGCTGGACCTCTGCCACACTCCTGAAGGCACCGTCCACCTCAGAGCACCCAGCCTGCTTTTTGAGCCGAGGAGGCGGAATCGGGGTGGGCTTGTTCTGCAGCAAATCCAAGCCTCTCTCCTTCTTATGGTTGACTGTTTCTGGCATGCTCGGCTGCTTTATAGTCCTGGAAATCTGTGGGCTCGTGAGGGTGCTATTAATAGCAGGAGGTGGTGGCCGGGGTGGGGGGGAGCGAGGTCTCGTTGTGCCATTCACATCTGGAGTTCTCAAGCTCTGCCTTTTCAGATTTCCACCGACATCCTGGCTGTGCACTTTTAAGAAGAGGGGATTAATGAAACACAGCGCTCCATTGGTCTGGCTGCACTCCAGCTCTGAAGGCGTTCTGGTTCGTATAGAATGCACTCCATTTATAAGGCAGAGCTGGCGTGAGTCTTTGCGAGCACTGTCCAAAGGCACAGGCCTACAGGGAGGTGAAGGATCCGGGAGTTTGCTGTTAGCCAGGGAGCTCCAAAAGTCTGAAAATCATCATTGCATTAACGTAAGAATGCAAAACAGCACGCAGATGGCTTTCAGAACATTCAACTCAGCAACACCAGTTTAAAGTATCAAGAAATTTAGGCAAGATTTTATTAATTCAACGGGGAAAAAAAAATCCAAGTGAACCTCTTAAAGTACCACCAGACATAACTGCATGCTACATTCCTGGGGCTGCTCTTACTCATTTATAAATACCATGACTGATGCATAGCTTCCAATCAGTCCACTAAGCTTAAAATTAAACTGAGAATCAAAGAAAGGAATGGAGACTGTAACAGAATACTTTTTACTGGCTTGAGACTGAAATGAACACAAACTGCTCACTAGAATCTCACTCAGGAAATAAAGCAAGAGTCTCAGCTGGTATTAATAAGCTCACTTCATGAAAGACAATAATTAAGCTGATTTACACCAACTGACAAAGGCCACTTACCGAAACTCTACAAGTATCTTAGTTCAGTTTCTTTGCATAGTGAACATGTGAAACTATATGTGAAAAGGCAGGTCACATTTTACTGTGATGGATGCACATATCACATTTAGCTATGCAGACCAAGTGCTCAAGTGTCTAATAAGGGCACCAGCCTGCCTTTGCCATGGGGACAGTTAGCCTGAGAATAGACATGCAGCAACATGTAGAGACCCTCAGTGTGCTTTGCCACACCAGCAGCATGGAAACCTATGATATACCAGCAAGTTGCAGCTGCAGCCTCTGCATTTATCCCAGCCAAGTGGCATATTTGTGCAACCAAGTCACTGCTAAAGAGCATCGTTTCCTGAAGATATGAAGATTGAAACCAGATGTGCCCTTGACAGCAGCCATCACGCTGAAATAAGGGCAGAATGTCAGAGGAGGGAGATTCAGCTAAAATTTGCCTATCTTGACATGGTCCTTTTCCCATAGTGTGTCAAGATGGCTCACTGAAGGCAACTGAGCAATGATACCTGGGCCCAACTGCATGAATGCCAAGCACACACAATAGATCCATGCCCAAGAGCCATGTCCTGCCTGCAGGGCAGAACACAGGAAACAGTCTGTGGTGAACAGGGCACACTCAGAGAATGTCTACAGGCACAGGCATGTTTCTCTATGTAGTCATGCCATGTTGCTGGTGTTCCCAGCTTCATGACTTCACATCCTGCCTGCAGATCTCTCAGCGCCTGTGCCTGGCAATTGGCTGCTTGCAAACACACATGATATAAGTGCTGCTACAGGTGAAACACAAGGGAGACTGAGAGAGAATCATATGTTCAGCACATGAAACCTTACAGGTTGGCAGCAGCCTTGAAATCTTGACCAAAAGTTCCTCCTAATGTGGTTTGCTGGGCTGCATGCTGTTGACTTCAGCTGTGCAGCTCTTCCTCTGAGCCTACTGCACAACAGAGCTCTGACAGGGGATACAGCCCTGTGTTCACACACCAGGGGATTTTGTACCTACATGTTTGTCAAAGAAAACTCATACTTAATAGGAAGAGCTGTTGGGAGTTTTTAGGCCTCTCTTGAGTCTACAGCACTGAAAGGCTGACCTTCTGGTGTGCTCTTCTGCATGTGGACACATAAACCTCCATCAAAATCTCAACTTCTGTTGCCTGCTTTTAGCCCATGGAAATTGTGATCTTAATCTGTTGTATATCAGGTAATTGATCCCAGATACAGCAACCACACAGACATCAATACATTGATCTCCTCTTCAGCTTTCAAATGTAGTAGCTAAAGAAAAAAAACACACACAATGCAGAGACTGTTCAAGAGCAAGACCAATTCTGCAGCAAACAGGCCACAGTGTTCTGGAGTACTGGTGACAAAGTATGGTTAGCCTGGAGAGCTTGATCAACATTACCATTATTGTCCCCTCTGAAGAGACTGACCTCATGTTACCTTAAGGCTTCCATGTTTCACTAGGAGACTGTGTTCATTACACAGTCAGACTTTCCACTTTCTTTTTGCCATCTAAACATTGACCTCAATAGTACCATGTTTGCCTCTATTCCCATGATAATCTATAGTTTCACCTGATTACCTAAACTTGCAGCCAAGCAGTGAAGAAGTAATTTCTCTCCTCTCTAAAACAAATGTTTTAATTGGATTGCTACTGCAGCACACCAAAATACAAAACACTGCAATACTTTACTGTAAAGTCCCACCAGACAGTTCAAGAGATCCTCTTGCTAACACTGATTTAGAGAGGATCCTTTTCAAAATCAAAGATGATTTAAAAAATCTACTGCAACAAAGACTGCTGACAGTCAACCTTCCCTTCCTGGAAAAGGAAATGAGACCACTCAGCACTTTGCTCAATGTGGAATTACTCAATGATTCATCTGGATGGTGCCCAAGTTTCAAATCCTACCAGGATTTGCACCAACCTCCTCTGAGTTCAAGGTACCTTTTTAATGAGCCTGTGTTTGGCTAAAGCAGCCAAGCCATGCAAAGACACGTCTTTTCATTGTCTTTTGGTATTTTAAAAATTTCACCTAATCCCTGTCCATGGATACATTCTACATATCCTATATACACACTCCTCATTTTCTAAATATGCCATTTCATTGAGGCACTAATCTCAAAATTCAACATTTTAAGTTTGCATGCCAATCTGAACAGAAGTTTTATTAACAGGGGACCTCAGTTCCTACGCTCCCTCACTATAAATGATAAAGCCAGTGCCTGCTATGTGAGCATGCAGACAACATTAGGTCTTGGAGCAGAAGCCACATCAACCTCTGTGTGGGGACTGTGAGACGTGCTTTGCCCAAGGGGTGCCCAGAGAGGGGAGAGAAGGAGGAAGAAAGAAACAGCACCAACAAAAATATCACAGAAGGCACAGAAGGAAAAGCATCACTCCTTGGTCAGAAGGTCAGGCCTTCCCAAATAAGAGAAACTGCTTTTCAAAATAAAATTTGTATAATCACCCACCAATACTAACTATTTACTGATAGAGCCTATTTTTTCCATGTTACAGGAGTGCTACAGTGAAGAACATCTATGTAAGAACTACTTACTCAGTCCAAGCTGAGCAATCTCTTCAAGTTCAGCTTCTGTCTTTGCTGCAGCAATTGCATGAGGCAACTTCAGTGTGAATGGAAGGACATCCCTGTTTCCAAAGAGAAAAACCATTATGGTTTCCAGTAACATCCATCATTTTAAAAGCTTTTTTTTTTAAACACTGGAAGTGGCTGATCTCTGATTATTTTCGTCTTGGGCTGTGGTACGTAGCAAGATCCTTAAACACACAGCACAGTTAAATACTACATTAGTGACCTCAGGGCTCATTTACATTGCAGAGCAGTGTGAAGGGCAAATGACAGTCAGGGGCCCAGGATGTTCCCTAGGATCACTTCCCCATAGCCATCCAGTATTTTCTGGCCTTGCGACAGAAGCTTTTACACCTGGTCTTCTACAAGCATATCAGTGAGATGCAAACTTGTTACCTGCCCTTAATACTTCAAAAAATCTTCTTACTTTCTGAATACACTGTTGACTGCTATTCCAGTTTTCAGAATAAAAAAATTATTTAAGTAATAAGTAAACTAAGCAACTAAGTAAATGTTGCTGAACTGCCACATCTGCAGTAGAAGTACCCATAGAATTAAGACTAAATTAGAATCCTACACAACTGGTGTCAGTGTGAATTTTTAAGGTTGCAAACAAGCCAACCATCTGCTATATAGCACAAACAGAGAGTGGGTCTTTATTACATAAATATTCTCTGTGTTGTATGTTAGCTTCTTGAAAAAACAGGATCTTTGAATTGAGACCATGATGATGATCTGGACTCCGGATTTTCTGCGGTACCATGCAAAGTGCCTTTCAAATGCTTTTTAGCTAGTGTACTGGTCTTGTGTATATGCTTGGCTCAGGTGTGAGTGGAATTCTAAGATAGGTACACCCTCATAAAAACTGGTTGGGTACCTCCTGCAAGAAATTCCTTCTGGTTTTAGAAAATCCTCCTGAATTTCCCATGATGTACCAAATGGTACTGTCTCTTTTTCCCAATAGCTACCTATCTGCCTCCTTTAGTCTATACAAAGCAACTTTGAACCTTCAGTGAAAGAAAATGGATAGACTAATGCCAAGAAATATCTGTTTGCTGCATGATCCTATAGGTACTTAGAGAGAATTTACCACAGCCTAGCAAGTGGGCAGGACTGAAAGGGTGACAAGATAAGGAATATCTCCTCATTAAACTACTTTTAAATGCATTTTCAGCTCATTTCTCATCTGAGTGCTGACATAGTATTTATTACCCATGGTAATACCCGTGGTATCAATGCTGCTTTTATTACGTGCCTGTACAGCTCAGCTAAACAGAGGCTGTAGCAAAGGAGTCTAAGATGCTTCTCCACCACAAACAAAACCAGCAAGCACAGCAGCCCAAGAGTATCCCACACCAGAAATCATCACACGGTCAGCATGAACTGGCAGCCTTGACATAGTAAAAGGACCGAGACCATCACAGCTGCCTCTCCCTGCTTCCTTCAGAAAATATGGACCTGTGCAGTTTAGTTGTGTCCTGTCTGTGCATATATACAAGGCTCAAGCATCAGTCTGGAAATTTTCACCAGTACTGAAATCAATTTCAAAACAAAAGATAAAAACACCAGCTACTTTTTTTCCTGCATTCTACCTGGAAAACAAGTTTGGCAACCATAAACTGCAAAGCTGACAAAGCCATTTTTGCTGTTCGCCATTTAAACTGACATCTCCCAGTTGTCATATTCTACATATCTGACATTTTTCCATTATGCTCCAAAAATTCTTCTCACCAGCAATTCCAAGAAATGAACTTTGAAGCTAGATTGCTTTTAAATAAGCTACAGCGCACTTAAGAAAGCATCACAAGATATCAGCTTAAGTTAGGTTCAGCTTAGCACCACCTCACTGTTGGGTGGGTAAAATCACAGCAGCCTCCCAATAATCAGTATGAATCAGACTTGCTTTCCAAGACTCACCTCTGATTTCTACCATTACCTTCTAAGGCTACCCAGGAATATTTGCAGATTGAATAACTCTTTTTCTCAAGACAGTCTAGCAGATGCGACTTGGAACATAGCACCATCTTACCTGCTAATACAGTAGAAAGCAATGAGTCTGAACAAATCAGCAAAACTTATTCCAGATCCCTCCAAGGAAAACGCTGCGGAGAAAGTTACAAGAATCACACATTAATCCACTGTTTCCTAAAACAATTTAATAAAACACATCTTAAATTTTAGCATGAAGTTACTAAGTTTTCACCATCAAGCTACTATTTGGTTAAGAGAAAACAACTCTATAGATGAGCACATATCCCTGCTAAAGGCATTTTCAAGAATATACTGATAATCTTGCTGGCTGGTTTGCTTTTCTACTCCAAGCATATGGTCTAATTCCTGTAAAACAGATTAAGTGTGATAAGGCCTGCACAATGTTTTGCTAATAGACAACAAATCAATAATCGAGACTTTGTTTGCCCAGTGTACTAATATACCTAATTTTAAATCTTTTATTTCCTCCTCTTGAATTCAATTCTACTCACTTGTCTCTGCCCTAGGTGTGTAGAACCTAAAGGGAAAAATTTTCAATCACTCCAAGAAAACCTTTTAACCTGAAAACTCTTAAAAAACTCTGACAGTTGTTGTATGCCATTGCCTTGCACAAGGGGAGAGGAAGACATGAGCAGTGCTTTTAATTTTTCCCCACTTGATACCATTGTTTCTTATTGATACAAATACTGATTCTCAGTAATAATGACAATTATCTCAGGCTCTCTCTGATGCCAGCAGCAAATCTCACCCAATGACTACACAGATCAAGCAGAAGAATCTCCTAGAATTAAATGATCTAGATCTTTTGCTTCTGGTCTAAAACCTCAGCTGTGACAAATGGCTAAAACCATTAGTAAATACTTCCCCCCTGTGGAAGAATTTTGTTCATAGAAGACAGTATATAATTATTTTCTAGAAGGATTTTATTAGTATAATAAGCCTATAAACACAGTCTTAGACCACAAGATCAACTATTACTGACAACCGTCTCTTCTCTTTACCTTGCCTTGCTTGTAACTGGAACTAAAACCAGGCACATAGAATTAACTTTTTGTTTCTTGGGGAGGGAGATGGAGAGATAAAAAAGGAAAAACTCAATTAAAATTATGTCAGTTTACAAATAGAAAGAGAAGTTAACTATAGACTCTCTGTTTCAGGGATGTTTAACTGAAATAGCTGCTAATTTTCTCCAGTTTTCCCTTTCTTCTTAAAAATGAAATATTTGCTCCACTTGCAGTTTCAGCACCACGTACACTCACCAGCTGCAGCTTCCTTTTTTCACTCCTAAATCTCAAACCTATTTGTCACACCCTCCCTTCTAAAGACATGAGGACATTACTGGTTCAAGGCAATTTGGAGCACTAACATTTGCTCCTTTCTACTAAAAAAGAGAACAAACAGTTTGAATTAAAAAGAGAAATCATTGATCTTGCAACAGAAACAGTTCTAAAGGGTAAAAATCCATTTAGCTATTACAAAAAACCCCAACAACACAAAAACAAACAAACAACCCAACAAAATCCACCACCAACAAAAACAAACCCAACAACCCATCCCACACCTAAATTGCAGACAGAGAGAACTCATGACAAAGTTGCATCCAAGAACAGTCCCCTGAGTACAAGGAAATGCAAAGATACTCCACTGAAAGCAGACAGGATTATAGACTGCTTCTACAAAAGACATGTAAGTTTCTAAGAGGATAATTACCCATAAAAATAAATTAATCCTGGATTCAGCAAGGAATACAATGGAAACATTCCAGTTGCAGCAGCCTTAAGTGTTCCTATATATCAACCCAACTTGTGGCAGAATATGCCTGACCCACTCCCAGAGCCCACCTCAGAGAGCAGCACAGGCAGCCCATGACATTATTTGCACAACTTTGGCTATCCTCTGCTGTGGGTTTCAGCAGTGAGAATGTTCCTGCAACCTACAGGGAAAAGGTACCTAAGGAACAGCTGAAAAGTACATAACTCACAACGTACTGTATGTACTTTCTTTTATGGCAAATTCTTTCAGGCAGGACCCACAGTCACTGGACAGACGCAGAGAGATGACTTTCTTCTGCAGCCTTGCGGATTTCCTAACCAGAAATATCTGTTGTGGAGAAGGCAGAAGGACACGGTTTTAGTTTCATCACAGATGTCAGAATAAATACAGATCATATACAAAAAGGGACCAGAACAATGTCATGATGTCTAAAACATACCATAATTTTACTTGGTCATTTATATGTGCTAAAACATACTGTATTTTTATTTGGTCATTACTCTATTGGGTCCAACACTTGGGTGTAAAATGGTAACACAACATTTGGGAAAAGCGTGTCCTCAAAGAAATTGAGATTCTTCTTACCCCAGGAGGCTGTGTCTGCAAAATTTCCATGGCTTCAGCATCATTCAGACCAAGCTGCAGCCACACAGGGTGAGTATGCAGGAGCTTGTCCAATATGCTTAGCTTGTTGGATAGGCTGTCATATCCAGAGTCCCGGGGGCAGCTTTTTACATCATTTTTCTCAGGAGAGACATTATCCATGTCCTTTATTAGACTGTGGAAAATATAGAAAAAAAATTAGACATGCTAACCTCCTACAAACAATCACTCAGGTCAGCAAACAGAATTATCACAAAGCTCCTGGCACTGCTGACACTCTGGGCTGGCACTTCGCCTACTGAGTATTCTTATATTTAGCATACACAAAAATTCTCTTTAAAGGTTCTCAATTCAAAGCCAGCTTGAAGAAAGCCTCAGCATTCTTCTGTAAGGTCGGAGAAATTCAGCCATCACTTCAGGTACAATTGTATGTGCAGATGTGATTGTCTGAACATTTCACTTGCCTCCTTCGGTATGCTAATACATGGAAAAACTTCTCTTCAAGGACCTTTATGCAATTCAGCACTTTTATTCCCAGATCAATTGCAAATGCTGCAACCCACAGAAATCTTGTTATCTCCTGTGTGCCAGAAAAATCTGTTCAATACTCTGACAATGGAGCAATCCACTAACTTAATGGTGATCACTGCATCAGACAGAAGAACTTTGTTTGGAGGGCCTATTTTCACAACACAAGTCCACAAACCAGCATCACTTCACCTTATGCCTAGACTAATGTCTCTGCTCCAGCAGCTCTGTTGCCTTCATATCTGCATACCCATCTTTGCTCCCCCCTGCTAAGAGGCCAGAGTGGGAGGAGGTGAGAAAGAGATGAGAAACCCAAGAAAGAAACAAGAAAAAAAATGTTAAACCCCCAAATAACCCTCCCTAAGACACAGCTTCCTTAAAAATATGTCATAAGGGGCAGTCACTTCTTACCATACTTCTGCTAAGTTCTGTAAATATTTATATTTTTTTTCCATTTTGCCATGAAAGGTTCTTACCTCACATTTTAATACTACACTTCCCAGGATCAGAAACAATGAAGGAATTGTGTATTTATGCCCAAATTCCTTTGGCTGTGGATTGACTGCTATGTGAGAAATACAGGCTAAGCTAAGCGTGAATGTGGCATAGTAATGTAAGGTTAAAATTTATTCGGGGCAGGGCATCTAAAGTTACTGCTACATTCAGTAATGAAATACAGATTTTTGTATTAAAAGCTACAGATTTTTGTATTAAAAATCCAAATAAACAGAATACTTTGAGAACTCCTTTTGTTATGCAAAACTTCACCATCATCCACATAATACAGAACACCCAGTACAAATGCATGTGTGTTACTGGCTCAAATTCCTCATTTTTGAGCTAGAAGTACATCCTGTGATTCTCACCATGCTAGAAATCACTATGGAGCAGTTACTCCAGTAACAGCTTCCTGATGACAAAATTTAGGAACAGAAAAAAAGCACCCTGCAAGCTCAACCAACTCCCTCAGATGTCAGGCAGAGGATGTGTTTCCCTTACAGACCTTTTTTGTTAGGAGAGGCCGTGGGCGGCAGAGGGCAACACAGCTCCACCTCCCCACTGCACACTGTACAGCTCTTCTGAATTCTGTGCTTTGGAAAGGCCCTATGCAGCACTAACAGCATCTACCATCCTCATTATGCCAGCTACTCAGCAAATGGGTACAGAGTTCACAAGCACAGAAGCACTGAATATCTAAAAAAACAAACAAAAAGCCTTTCCGCCCCCCTGCAAAAAACCCCATACCAAAGAAATTAAAAATGCATCAAATTAAAACACACCAAGTAAACAACAGAAAAAAACCTAGCAAACTGCTTTCTTCTAGCTTTGTTCAGCAACTTGCAGCATCTCTTGAGAGGGCAAGAAAGGAAAGTAAATGGGGAAGAGAACTTTCACTGTATGATCAGATAAGAACAGGCAAAATAATTTGACTTTTCATTGCCTGGATCAATTACCACTACCAGCATTTGCCTCTTTCTTTTTCCCTCCTTCTGTTTGCTTATTTATGATGTGATGCTTTTCAGATTTCCAAGGCATCGCAAATGCACATTATTTCCCCCGGCGCCTACAAGCATCAGAAGCTTTTACTAACTGCCAGTATGCCTTCAAGGGACATAAAATAGACAGAAATACATTGGGTGCAGGAGGGAAGTACTTTTTACATTGGTCATGACAGAGTCTGAAACTGCCTCAGTGGGAATACTGGGTTTCCTTTTCAACTAGTCCCAGCAGAACCTACTGCCACAATGGATCAATCTCCAAAAAGTCAGATCACAAACCACAAAGGAGTTTTCCTGAACTGTACCTTCAGTAAATATTGCTCAGAAATTTCCCACTCTCCCTCAGTGCCAGTTAGCTGGATTACAAACCAAAGGCAGCTGTAGCAAAGTGCAAGTTATATACCAATGCTGGCTGCAAGCTTAGACAGATAAGAAATCATTTCCACTCCCGTTGGTCAGGAGGTGAAAACCAAATATGCTGCAGGGGGAATGTGTCCAAAAGGGAAAAGTTTTTTGCCTACTAAAGACAGCTACCTCACATTCAAAAGAAGGTGTGCAACTGGTATGAGCTAGAATGCCTGGCATTGCTTGCTACCACAAACCAACCTAAAGCTGGCAAGAGTTTGCACGAACACATAGGGTCACGATGTTCCTCTTTGGTATGACTGGCTTTGTGCTGTCCCACACCCCCTAAACCACCATAAATCAGCAGACTAATTTAAAAGGGGAGCTATCAGGTTTGTGGAACCTCCAGGTACTTACATGCACAATCTCCCCCCACATACTGATATCCAAGCAAGAAGCTCTCCGACCTACATACACGGGCACCTCCTTGCTGCACCTGCTTCTGCACCCTCAAGAAATAAGCCAAAGATTAAAAATATCTGATCATGACCAGAATTTCTGCCACTCCTAAACACTAATGGTTCGAACAACACCAGTGAACTTAGCTAAATCAGCACTAGAATGTTATTGTAATCTGTGGTCAGGTAAACAGGAATGGGAAACACTTTTAAAAAATTATTTCCTATTCCCAAATGATAAAGAAGGAGGCAGAGAGAAAGATCTAACCTGGTGAACCCTGGAAAAAGCACACCTTGAAAAAACCACACCTGGCAAACCACATACAACCTACAAGAAGCCACTTCCCAAGGCCTGGGAGTAAATGCAGTAAAAAAGACCCCACTGGTGTGTTTTGACAGCTTATTTGCAGTGATCTAGCACAACTGAGCATCATATTCCCAGTTTTCTTTTTATTCTTAAAAGAATTAATAATCTGGGCATTAAACATACAGTCAAACCCTGACACATGGGAGCTCCCAAAAGTTATGTGTTAAGAGTCAGACAAAAATTATTTGGGACTGGGATGTGTGTGTAACTACTTCGGAAAAATTGCATGGAAAGAATAAACCATTTGAATTCATGAGCAATGCATTAATTAACTCAAGTCTACCAAACAAGAATAAGAAGTTGCTGTAACCTAAATGCTAGCAAAATATTCTATACATTATGCAAAACCTAAATTCCTTTACTGGTTTTACTTTCAGGTTGGAGGATGTTTGGTTGGTTTGTGTTATTTGTTTGGGATTTTGAAAAAAAAAAAAAAAAAAGATTCCTTATAAAAGACAATCTGACCAGGTCACATTAAACTCAAAATTGAAACACAAATCAGCCGTAACGGACAGTCTGCTTTAATTCAGGGCTGCTACATGGTTTTCCTCTTCAGTGTGAAAGGTAGGTTTCAACACTACTCATGATGAACTAAAGAAAACACATGATTCATGCAAGTTTCCTTAGATTTGAGGAAACCCATAAACACGTGGGAAGTATAGAGAAGTAACTGCCAAGATAAACAATGCTGTGCTGCATCCTGATTAGACTTAGCTCACAGCAGAAAAGACAAGGAACAGGCTGAAGCTTGCAATCAGGATGATCCTTGGTCATGATGTGAACCTTGCTCCAGTCCTACAAAAGTTAACCACCTCACAGTTAACTCAGTTTGACTATCCACTGCAAAATGCCTGGATTTCTGTAAATCTAACAGCTTTTAATCACCCCAATGCAGTCTATACAGTCAAACTGAGCATCAGCTGGGTGGGGCAGAGAGCCACTGGCAACTTCCTCCTGCATCCATTAAAGCTAAAAGAATAGGACAAGGCAGCTGGGAAGAAGGTTTCTGGATACTTGACCACCCATCAGCAATAACAGAAGTGGTTCTCTATGCCAGGATAGAGATGGCTCTACTGAAGTGAGTAACCGCTGTGGAAAAGACAGCAGCGTGAGGGCTGTGCAGTGCAGGACGCAGGGCAGGGAGCAAAGCTCTGCCCCTGTTCCTTCCATGGGTACAGAGAAGGAAGGGAATAAGCTGCTGCAGCTGCCAGCACCAGCAATGCATCCCTGAACCATTCCACAGGCACCAAGTGCCTCGGGAAGCCTGGAGCTTTACAGCCTTCCCTCCAGAGGCACAGCAGGAAGCATCAGCCCCTCATGAACATTCACACAGACATGCAAGGTACCTGGGGCCTCCTAAAAGATCATCCAGGTGCATCCAGGTGCCACCAGTCCTGTCCCACATGCTCCTGGGCTGCCATTGCTACAGAAGCTCTCTCGTTACCCTTTCAAAGGTCACCAGAACGGCAGGACAGAAATCTGTCCCACTAATTTCCTTTTCTGACAACTCTGCTCATTTGCATTATTGAGATAAATGTCTGCACTGGGAAAAAGGCTAGGCATCAAAAAAGTGGGATACTGAAACAGTCCCCCTTAAAACACATTTTTGCAAGCCTTTTTTTTTTAATCTGGCTTTTACATATTTACAATCCAAAGCAGTAAGCTCTTGAATCATTCTTGATATAACCTGGGCCATATATAATAGAAGGAGAGATGAGCCCAAAATAAAGGACGACATAAGGTGAGAAGTATAAATCTAAAATCACCACATAACCACAAAAAAACCTACACCACAATACAAAGGTTGCAGACACACAATTTCATGTCCTTATTTTTCTGTATTCAGCTGAGAGCTCTGCAACTGCTGCCTTTCCGAAACAGCTCTGGCTTCTGTGGATACCTGCTAAGGTGGAAAAAGAGCGAGGAAAATGGACCTTCCATTGGGCTCAAATTTTCTTAGATGCAAATCCAAAGGTCGTATCAAGACGCCAACTTCTGAACAACAGAACACGCAGTAAGAAGAGCAAACTACATTAATTGCCGAGTTTTAAATTAACTACAAAGAAATAAAGTTATGACAGTAAACACATCCTTGTGAGGTGTCTAGTTTAAACAAAAACTCTGGAAAACCTTTGTTGAAATTATGATAATCTTGCTCTGTAGCTGTATATATATTAAAAAAAAGGTGTCAAGTGCACAACTAAATTACATAATTTATACCAACTTTGATATGCCTTCATCCTTACATGGAAGCATGCAGTTCACAATTTTGTAGTCACAGTAGGTTTGACTTTAAATCATTTATTTGGACTTCATATTTCACATTATCATCTTGAAATGACAGAAAAGAATTTTTTTGATGGCTAATATTACTTTTCATGGAAATTTTTGCAAGCCCTTTTTAATGTTAGGTTTACTTACATACTTTAAACCAAAATATATTTGCAGTCAAGATTAACAAATTAAGATTAAAAATCCATTAAAATCAATAAAAAGAAAACTCATGATCTGTTAAATGGGGAGGTTTAGTTGACTGTTTCCAGCTAAGTGCTTCCACCAAGATTTTAGAATCTTTAGACCTTAGCCTTTCATGCATATGATGTATTCAAAGATACAAGATGCCTTTTCTTAACTGAAAAGTATCTGATGATCTCTGAAGTTAATTAGCTGAATTCACAAAATGAAGGAAGTATCCTTTCTGCCACTCTAAAAGAACTGTGCTCTCCAAAGCTTTAAAACTTGAATAATGTTCAACCAGGGCCATAGCCAAGGGCTTTAATTAGTTCAGCTGTCTTACATTCTTTATCACTTGGGCAACAAAGCTGCTTCTTAATGTTTTTGAAAATTACCTACATATGCTTTGTAGTAAGTTCTAGCAGATTTCAACAGAACTCATAGGAAGAAAAAGTAAAAATCTTGGATGTAATTCTAAAATCAATTTTCCACTTCATTAACCCACTGCAAGAAGAACAAAGCCCACCAGCTCCAGGGCTGGCCATGACCATGCAGTCAGATAAAACACAACACCTACATTGGTTGCTTTCCTCTTGCAACAAATATTTCAAGGGGCAGAACACAAAAATGTGTTCTCTTGTTAACAGAACAACTAAAATATTGATTATCCTCCACATTGTCAATTTAGCAGATGTTACTGTTTAAGAAAAGCCAATATGCTGAGGTCCCATTCTGCCCACTTAAAGGTACAATTTTATTTTTTTATGTGCAAGTTACTCATCTATAAATTAACTTAAACACATAACCCACATATGCATCTGCTAATAGCAGTCAAAATTTTACTTTCTAACCTGAGAGAATAAATAAATGTTATTGTATCTTGAATCTTCCACTGGAACCAATGGATATTTTGTCTTTACAGCATGAAAGCAAAGCTGACCACAGATAATGGTAATAATGTTAGTAGTTTCCTGCTTTAGACATTCATCAGTATCAAGGTTTTTCACAAGGAAGTAGAAGTGAAGCTCAGTTGCAATTCGAAAGCATTAAGGCAAATACACTGAACAACTCTATCTCCTGCACAAAGGCAAATTCCTTGGATCAAGAGTAAGATAATCTACTTCTCCTAGCCGCCAGGGAGAAAAGTGCTAGAACATAAGCCACCCAAGAAGAAAGCACAGTGAAAACATTTCTGTCATAGTAGACTCTCCAGAACCATGAAAATAAACATTTTAATCACCTTCGCCAATCAGCAGATTCATCTTCCACTGTGGGATCTGTCTGTACCATCTCCTGTTTCAGTTCTCCGATTTCTGAGGCAATTGTGTCAATGAGCTGGAAAGGGACAAAAATAGTATGACATCAAGTGAGTGGAAGAGGCGTGGAAAAGAAGCTGGGGCAAGTTTAGTCACCAGAGATTACAAACTTTTTCTTTTTTTGTAAAATTGTATCCTATTTGGACTTTCCCTTGCAAAGGAACAAGTAAGGGTTGGGGCCATGTATAAAGGTTTTCAGAGGAAGAGTAATTCCTGTTTTGTGTCGGTACAAAACCTTCCAGTTTGGCTAGCCTTTTAATTTAAATGGGTTAAATTTGCAGCCTCTGTGTATTATACAACATCTTACAAGAACTAAATTATTTAACTGGTCATAGCATTTACCTTCTCAAAAAAAAATAAGAAGAATTCCACGTGCAACAGTTTTATTTCAGAAGGGACACTAACCCAGTATTATGATACTGAAGAGGATGACAAGCAATGAAGCAAGAAGGGACTGGGTGGCTGCTTTTCACATTAGGTTTTGGACTCCACTTGAACACAACAATTCAATTATAAAAGAATTGCCTTGCAACCCTTCAGCTCAGGTAGAAGACTAACCTAATTCTGGGTATGAGGGCAAAAACTCATTTTAAGGTGGACAAGATTAGCACTAAGGTTACATCCCAAGAAATGCAGAATTTGCTAGCCAGACTTCAGGGAAAAATTTTGTTGAGCAGAAACCAACCACGAAATTGCAAAGCCTACTCTCTTGAACACTTCTTTGCAATCAAGGCATCAAGTCTGCCTGTCACACCACACCATGACACCCTGTAAACCCTGGCAGAGTTCCCTCTCTTCTGCCAGGAGGGAACCTAATGGACGGCATGCAGTGATGCAGTGATCTCTACCACCACCCCTACATATCACAGCATATGAAGCAAAAACAGCTTTGGGATCCAAGTCAGAATAGTCTTCACAGCTGCCCTGAAGGTATGAGCCCGAGTCCCACTCAGGGCAGGCAACTCAGTACAGCAGCATTTTCAAAGAACTGCAGGTATCAATTTTCCTAAATTGTTATATTGGAAGTTTTCCTCTGCCACCAGAATTTACACTCTCCTTTGCTGAGCTGGATTATTCCAATCAATTCAAAAGAAGTTTTAGTCTCTGCTTGCAACTAGCCAATCTCAATAAATAAACCTTATGCAAGAATGATTTACGATTACCCACATCCTAAAGGCTTTTTTTCTGTCCGAGTCATAGCTCCCAGTGTTGAAAATCATACAAAGTTTAGCATTTTTTAATAAAACTTTAGTTAGTGGTTTTGTTTGCCTTTGCCCAGGGGGAAAGGAATTGAAGTTTCTTTTGAAGGACTGTTCCACTCCAGGCCTGATGAGTTTAACATCTCAGCAGACTGAGAGCAGCACAGAAGATACACAAAAGAACAACCATTAACAAATGCCAACTCCAAACATCAACCCTGGCATGATCTGAGACTCCTGGTCTGGAAAGAGATAGATAAGAAAATGAAGAATGAGAAACTAATTAACATTAATGGCAAATTAATTGGGACCAGTGAACACTGAACCAATGAATTTCTCTTGGTTTTGACTGAATGTGAAACATCTAGTAAAGACTTGTGTGATGGAATGATTTTCTCTGCACAACAGGGCAGTGTGTGGATGAACTGGTTTCTGTTGCACATCCTGGCAAGAACAACATTCTGGCCAGAATAAAGTAATGTCTTAATTCTCTAGCACTAAAGATTGTTGGAGAGTTTTTTGTTTTTCCCTTAGTTTCAGTGACACTAGCCATATGTACACTGACACTGCAAAGACATTCCACCTGCTGATTCCCAAACACCCCTTAGTTACTGCAGCCAGATGTGAGCAATGCCTCCCTGACCATTCGAAGGGGCAGCTGAGGAACCCAGGCCAACCTCAGGGAGATGCCGGAGTGGGGTGAATTTATGCACTGTCAGCAAAGCACCCCTGCAAAGCTGCTTCACCTGGCGACTGCATGAAAGCTGAGCTGCTATTCCCCATGAATCAGCTCTGCACAAGGAGCTCCTCTTCATGGGCAGCATCACCTCAAGTCTTTGCATTGTAAGACCAACTGTGGCCATAAAGAGCAATCACAGTGGTGTACCCTGCTCTCTGACACATCTGCAGAGGCTAAGTGTCTTGCAGGCCAACAGTCTGCACAACAAAGAGCTTTTCAGCACCTCCCCCGGCAAATCATACAGTGTATGAACTCTCCACAGAAGTGTCCATGTGTTTTCAGCCACCTCCTCCATGCCTGCCTTGCTGTGTTGCTACTGGGCTGGCAACTGAGTTAACTCTGTTAGTGAGCTTTGACAGAGCTGTGACAAACCCACCTCCCTCCCAGGAAACAAAATCTTGGGGAGTTATGGCAAAGAACTCTCATCCAAACTGTACTAACAGCAAAGTAATCTTAACGCTTTTAAATTTGTATGCCTGCCTCAAAGAGAACTCTGAAGAAATTATCATTCCTGAGAGGAATTTTTCCACGTTTCGCAACTTTGCTTCTTCTTCTAAAGAGGACAAATGGCACATTCCAAGCAACCTTATGCTCATATTCTATTCTACAGGCTAAATTTCTTGGGTATACTGCATAGCCTCCATGACAAATCAGCCTTAGTCTCTGAAAAGTCAATACACTCTGGACAAGGAAACCAGGTCAGCGTGGCATCAAACCCCAAACTAACCTGAGAAGTTCCCCAGGATGGGGAACCTGCAACCCAACCAAGACTAATCACATACCACCATGTACTCCCCCTAAACTAAAACACTGACCTCTAGGAAGAAATCCCTCATATTTTTCTAGAATAAACCACCAATATTTTCTGCAATTTCCAAATGATTTTCCTTAAATTCTCTTCAATGAAAAAAAATGTTACTCTCCTCTTGTTTGAAGAAAAGAAAGTCTTATGGAGTTGCATCATTTCTGTATCCTTGCAATTAACTGACACATACTGTTACAACAGCATTTTTCTATCAAATAATGTAAG
This sequence comes from Rhadina sibilatrix, assembly GCA_013400275.1. Lineage (NCBI taxonomy): Eukaryota > Metazoa > Chordata > Aves > Passeriformes > Phylloscopidae > Rhadina > Rhadina sibilatrix. The sequence continues at coordinate 14,870 of VWYO01002802.1, read as the reverse complement.
GTGTACTCATGATTTTATGACAGCATTTCCCAGTATTTAGGATCAATGAAACTTCTGGTGATTATACAGTGCACATGATGCACACGTGACTAGCATCATACAAGATGAGCTGTTAATAACGTGTTTCTACAAAACACAGGAAGGATCCTGGGTATGTACTATTATTAGCTCCAGCCCTGAGGAAATAAGCAGCAGCAGAAAGCTCTGCCTTTTTAGTGCAAGGCTAAGAATACAGGAATTCTTCAAAGAGATCTGTCTATTTGCAACAAGAGTGGTACCTCTTTGGCTAGAAATAATGGGAAAATTCACCCCTTTGTTTCAACAGACTTGAAATCAACATGGTAAGAGACAACTTCCAAAGAAAAATGCAACCGAAGTGGATGTATACATTTGTCAGAGGCTACAGTTAGTGTAAAACAGCATGAGCCCAAAGACTTAAAAAATAATCAGAAGAAATCTTTTGGGGATTGTTTAGGTCTGTGAAATAGGTATTACCCTGCTATACTATAGAAAGAGGAGGTTTACCTGAAAAATGCATTTAGAAGTATGACATCTTCTCAGGTGGTTAATTAATCAGTATTTCTTAAAAAACAAAATTAAAATGAGATCTTATATAACATGATAAAATACCTATTTTTGTGTGTAATGATTTTCCTTTGGAATTTATTTCTATTTATAACAAACATAAATTCCAAAGGAATTTACTTCTATATTTATATATAAATCACTGTTCTGTAAATTCAAAGGACATTACAGTATAACCAATGTAAACCCAAGTAATAATTATGACCCAGGCAATATGACTCACATAGCAGCCCAGTACAGTATTGCCTAACCAAATTTATCCTAAACATTAGATTGCCAAATACCCATGTACTAACTGTTTACATTCCTAACATCCATGAATGAAATAATGAAATACAAACATCTTAAACCACAGCATTTCCTTTCATAATGCACCACACTCTGCTTATTGTCAATTGATTCTGAGCTCAACAAGACTGAGCTCAGCTTTCTGGAGCTGGCAAGGGTGAGAATGAAACTCCTGCATACAGGCCACAAACACGGCACCTATGCACCCAGCATTCTCTCACCACAGCTCATCTATTTTGCTTTGCATCATTCAGGATGTTCTACAAGCAGCAAAAATCAGAGCAGTGTGTTCACCAGAAGCAACTCCTGTTGGGAGCCTCCCGAAGGGCTCCAGTCACATTTGTGGAGCTGCTCTGTTGACACATCACTGCTGTGCATCAGGGAAAACACATGCCCAGGACTAGATATAGACAGTGCCTCTCCCAGAAGGCCAGCATAACTACAGCTCTTATTACTCACTTGACTTGAAGAGTTTCCTGTTCACAAGAAGAAGACAGGTGGCTTTGATTTGATGTATGTTCCTAGACATTTTTAGAAAAATCTGCATGACAACTGGATTCCCGCTTTTTGTGTTGAAATCTAAATAAGCTTGTACAGAGAATTAACAAAACTGCCATCATTCTGAGAATGCACTTGGCTGAAAGAGTCAGCCAAGATGACCACTGCAGAATGTTTCCAAGCCCTGAGATTTACAAGAGCTCGAGAGGAAAAGGTAAGACGGATGCTTCTATTCTGGCAAGGGGACATGGGCTGAAGACAGCGAGATCAGTATCAGACTGGACAAATGAGCCTCAGCACTTATCACTCCCCCTTCCTGCCAGCATCTCATTTTTCATTCTTTCTGGAGACCTGCATCCTCTTTGGCATCACATCTTTTCCTTCCTGTTTTGATAAGCAGAACGTAGCAACCCTCACAGAGGGCCTTGTGTGAAGAGGTGGCCAAGTGCCAGAGACGAGCCTGACTGGGAACACTGCTTCTGGACTTGTGCAAGCCTCTGAATACAATCCAATATTTTGATACACAACTGCAGATTCTGGTTATTTTGCACAGTGAGCTATGAATTCTCAGGGCCACTGACATTATTTAGTGTCTTATTCATCAAAAACAAAGTTTTACCCGATGTTTGGTTTTGGAACAGAAAAGCTTTACTTGTGTTAAAACCTCTGATGCCAGTTCAGTAAACACTGGAACATTTTGATGAGAAGGAGGATAATTCAGTAAAGAGGACATTTGTCAGAGACATATATTCAGCCCCTTGCCTCACCACAGACTCTCTCTGTAACCACTGGCAAGCTATTCAGTCCCAGAATTTTCCAAGCCTAACCCCATTTTTGCCTCATTCTTACTACTTGCAGGCTCTGAGCATTCACCAATTTTAAGAATTTAGCCTCTAAAACTAGAGACTTCTCTTCTGTCTAAAACAGGAATAGTATTTTCCTTGTGTATTAACAGTCAAAACAATGGCTGTGAAAAAAAATTAAGAGATGGTTAGAAGTTGTAGCAATGAGAACTACTTAAGAACCAGGAAAAAAAAGATAAAGTTGGACTTTCCCACTGGTATTTGTCAATTACTCTGGCAAATGTTGCTGAGAATGGTAAGATACTCCCTTAAGAAGATTTAAGCGCCCTGAGAATCTGCATACCAGCATGGTCAAGGTTTCTTAGGCAACAGCAAATTAACAAGCACGACATGAGAGCCATATGCAAGTACAGGGCACAGTCTGCACATGTGGGACAGCATTCTGAAGAAGAGATCAGCAGGGATAAAAGGCCGTATCTTGATTACCAGGTCTCCTAAGCACAGATAGACAAGGCAAATTAAAATAATGCAAACTCAAAAATTCTGATGTGCCAAGTATTTTTGCTTGCTCACTAGCTCAGCTGTAGCAAACAAATGTAACTGTTGTCACAATTCTACATGAAGGAGGGATGGAAAAAAAGGTAATTTCACTGTACACACACAAGCTACCAGGTGCACTGCACACAGGCTAGGCACATTGACTGCCTGCAGCTTCCAATCCCACACTCTGTGCTTAGAACCATTGACCAACAGTGCAACTTCCCAGGGATAGTGAGAGCTCTGGAAAAGTAGCTTGGAGGCATCTTTTTCCCTGCCAGCATGTCCTTAAGATAATCTAGGAACTTAGTTTTCTAACTGACAGTGTTTCTTGAAATTGCCCCGGCAGACCTCATTTCTAATAATTTAGAGTAACTGCAACGCCATAATAATGAATAAAACAGTTGTTCCAGCATCTATTATCTACCTAAGAATTATACAAGGAGATCCCAAAGGACTGCAGAAAATGACTGGGTGTTTGCTTATAGTCCCATCTAACATCAGGAGTCCTTCAGCATACATGCAAGAGACAACCTAGAGATATTTCTTGGAACTGAGACAGTTCTTTGATGTGATTTGAAAAATAGGGCTATTCTCCCTATTTGGCTGTGGAGTGCTATCAACAAGGCTGATGTTTGTGCTCCTGAGCTATGAGAGGTAGCTGAAGTGTGTTGCAGAACTGAGAGAGGATTCCTGTCACTGGTAATTGCTGGGCAAGACAAAAGGAAAACACAATGTCACTCATTCACTCCCTAAAGATTGCCCTATGGGAAACTTCTGCCCCAGAGGAAGAGAAGGAATGGAAACACCAACATCCTCAAGATCAAAGCGTTAACATCTTTCACTGGAAAAGGCTACAGCAAGTGATGACTATTCTAAGGGATGTGATCACAGTAAGTTAAGACAGTGCTCAGAAGCACCTGTAAATTTCGATGGCTCCCTAAAGCAAAACCCTGCCCAGCAAGGCAGCCACTGCAACCCTGGCACATCATTAACAGGATTCAGTCATCTTTTAAAAACTGTACTGGTAACTCCTACTGCAACCTGGCTTTTTGGGATGCCAGTTGTTCTCAAAATGGGCAAGGAAGTGAAACCAATTTTCAATCTAGCAATGGAAATCATAAACCTGTACCATAACTTTAAATAACACAAATCCAGTTTATGAAGGCTCCAATAATTTTATGCCTATGCATAATAAAGTTTGTGTTCTCAGCATTAGCAGCAAAGAAAGTCATGACCTATTTTACATCAAATATTCTATTCCATGTACAGAAATAATATACATGAGAAGTAACTGGGGGTAATCTAGCCACAAATCTGCCTATAAAAAGAAATGCTCAATAAGTACTTCCTGTTTTACAGAAAAGGCTTACTATGTATCAGAGAGTACTGCACATTCTGCTGTGCTTGTTTCACGTAAATCCATGCACTTTATGTTCTGTATAAATATCCCATTTACCTTAAAGAAACTTCCTCTTTTGTCCATACAATGGGTTTTCATTGTCAAAGATGACATCTTCTCTGAGAAGACTCCAAGTCTTTTTGAAGTATGCCTTGATCTCCTAAAAGCAGACACACATTTGTAATGGTTAGTCCAGTCTGTAGGAAATTCCACTGCAATTCTAAGCCACAGAAAGTCACAAGTCTTCTGCCAAACACTTTCTGTCAACATCGTACCATCTATTTTCTACCAGAGTCCTTACATACCCCTTCAGTCCATTATTTTTCCATTGCTTCAAAAAGACAGTGCTACTCAGAGTTCTATATCTCTCTCTTCTTTTAACAGCTGATCCTGTAGCTGTGACTAGACTTTAATGTGATCATTAAAAAGGAATGCTAAAACATGATTGCTTTCTTTGTTTACTTGATCTCAGTCTGCAGTACAAGCAGAACAAAATGTTATATGTCATTACAATCCACTGTCAAATATTACAGTATTAGCAGGATTTATCAGGAGGGGAAGAAACAGTTTGAAATCACCCACCAGGGAGAAAACACTCTACCGCTCAAGTAAAAACCAAACAACAACAAAAAGCCCAAACACCTCCCAAAAAATGCTGCTTTAGGTTTCTAAAATGCAATTGAGTCATATTCAAGTCAGGAACTGAAGACAAAGTGAGGAAGAAGCTCCATTTCTGCTATCAGGTAAACAGTTCAACACCCAGGACAATACACTAATGCATCCATCGTGAGGAGTATCAAGAGAGTGACCTCCATCTGAAAGTGGAGTAGCAGAGTTTCTCTAAAGTCACAACCAACTTACACCACTAATTTGTGAATCAGCTTCTGAACTAAACAGGAATCAGTTCCATGGCTAAAAAGTCCTCCTAAGATTTTTACAGGTGAGCTGTAACTGCATTTAAACAGCCTAACACTTCTTACCCACAAGTTTTCCAACCACATAGCAGGGAGTTATGCTGGAAGTTTCAGTTACCAAAAGGGCAAATAATGCAAAGGCAAAACATAGAGTAGAGACAAAGGTTTTGATTTGATACAAGCAGAAATTAAAATAAAAATGGCTGTCAGCAGCAGTGAAAACCAAGATTAGTGGTATGGCTGCAGAGGGAGATGGAGCAGAACAAAGCAGCTGGGACAGAGAATGCTGACAGGTAAAAACCCAAATATGACACATACTCCACACAAAACACATGTATGCTTCTGCTGCCTTCTAATGCTGTATAAGAAAGAATAAACACAGGTAAGGAAGAAAGACCAAGGCAGAAGGAGGAGCTTAAATGACAAAAAGGGTTAAATGAAAAACCTCAGCAAGCAAAAGTACAGGAGAAAACTGAGATGTACAAGCAGGAGAAAAGAAACATTTTAGTTTTAACATGTAGCAGTACACTTTAAATAGTTCGCCTTGTTTCCAGAGGTCCTACCATAAGAGCACTAGAAGAGGTTACATTTTTCCACTTGGATTCTGGTTAAAAAGCAGCCATGCCAGGAAGCTTAGGAACCTGTCTGTTTTCCAGGTAGGGTTTGCAGACTTTGAAGGCTGAAAGAAAAATCCTGAATTCTGCATTGTTGTGAAAACCAACCAAGGGATGAGCAAGAAAAGACAAAAAACAGTCCTGGGAAAAAAACCCTAAAAATAAAAAATTCCAACTTTCTTCCTAAATCAGTTTATTTAAAAGAGACACTCCTTGTGAAGCTCTAAAGAATTGTGAACTGTGTTTTTTTTACCTAGAAATGTGCCCAACTAAAGAGACAGCACTAATCCTGATGATGTTCATCAGAGATGATGTTCAGTGAAGTGGGTGGTTTTGCAGGTGTTATTAAATGAGTTCAGTTCTATCTCCTCATTTGCCACATACACAAGGGTACAGAGCAGCTGTTCTCCTCTGGGGAGCATAAGAAATTATATTAGAAAAAAAAAGAAAGGTCTTCTTTACATCAGTTCTGGAAAGAAAATTTGCACCTTACGAGTGTTAAGGTGGGGGGAGACCCAAGAAACCCAAAAAAGAATTAGAATAAAATCTCAATTTTCCAAGTTGATCCTATTCCCTTAATGACAACATCAAATTAAATGACATAGGAAAAAAAAAAAAAAAACAACATAGATTTTAAAGGAATTACATTAGAGGGTTATGAGCAAGATCCTGCAGTTGTTTGTACATTTCTAGTCTCAGTCATTAATCACTCCATTTGCAAACAACAATCCCTTCGCAGGAAACTTCATGGGTTTAATTTTTTTTTTTTTTCAATTTAACCACAAGGATGTCTGCATGCAATCCCATTACCAAAATAACCATGCTGGGATTTTTACATTCTCCACTCAAATGTACAGAGGAAGGAAAACACACAAATACACAGTTTTTGCCCTTCAAAGAGTGGTATGACCCCAGGCACAAGAAAGCCTCAAACAAAACCACTGTTTATTTCACTTGTAAGAGGTCCTGGAGTGCCAAACTTCTTCATAACTTGCATTACTGTCACTATTTATGCAACATTACTTCTATCTGTAGAACCTCAACTCTCAGCCTAAGCTGGGCTCTTCTCAGCTCTACATAGCCAGTGAATCAATCCCCTCCACCTTCTGTGGTTACAATGTAATTTCAAACTAATGTAGGGTAACTTAAATAATGTTTCATGTTTGAGTTAGTACTTCTGACTAAAAACAGAACAATGGGAAACACTGCTGGGTTTGTTTGGGTTTTTTGTTGTTGTTTGTTTGCTTCTTGGGAAGGGTTCTTTTGGTGCAAAAAGTTCTTTTTCACCATCCAATACACAAGAAGACACTGGGGCTTGCTGGTAAAATGGATGGCGAGGCTGGGTACAACACCTCAAAACATGGGGACAGGCTCCTACCTTGGAGCTGAGAGGTACCTCCACATCATGCAGAAACAACTGCAGAAAAAAAAATCTACTGTCAGGAGGTTTCATTTCTCTACACAGCTGTGCACATCTGATGCTTACTCAGATCCAAAACAGGATAGAAAACCACTGCTCTGAAGCTGTCCTTTTTGAGTTTGGACCGTATGAGGCTGTCAGAAACAAAAAGTCTCCCTCCTTAGATTGGGAAGCTAGGTGGAGAAAGTCAGCAAAGCATGTCACCTCCTGTACCTACTGGAGAGAAGCCTTTTCTCCTCCTCCTCTGTTTCAGGCACTGAGGCAGAGAGCCCAGACAGATTCACCCAGACACTGCCCAGGTGCTGCCTGCTTAGAAACTGTCTTGGGTTATGGAACCAAAAATGTGTATTCTATTTCATCTGTTGAAAGCAGTTGAGGAGATGTTCTTCTTTATCTCTTGTAACTCTGGGGGGAGGGGGGCGAATGCCTTCTGATAATGGGCCAGCTGTTAAAACCAGGTAGGGCAGTGTTTCTTACCTCTTTCACCACCCATCCTCCCTCCAGGGGGATATTTTCTGCTGATGGGCCATTAAAGCTCACTTAAGGGCACAACATATTCTATCATCCCCATTGTGAAATGTTCCACCCAGTGGGGGGAGCCAACCACTCCTACCTGGATAAAAACTGAGATGTAGGATCAGGAGGTATCTGGCTCCACCGGATTCCCGGAGGAAGACCGGACTCTTCTCACCATCGCTGGACCCTTTTCTACAGGATCATCTCTACTCCAATAGAACCACATCTGCCACTCCAGGAGGACTGACTTTTGGACTGCTTCCAACACTCTGACCAACAGGGTGTCAGGTTGTAGCTCTGACTCTGACAGAGTTTTCTAGGATTGTTGATTGTTTGTTAGCTTGTTTGGTTGGTTGGTTTTGTTTTCTACTACATTTGTTAATATTCCTAGTAAAGAACTGTTATTCCTATTCCCAAATCTTTGCCTGAAAGCCCTTAATTGCAAAATTATAATTTGGAGGGTGTGAGGGGTTTACATTTTCCATTCCAAGGGAAAATCCAGCTTTCTCTGGCAGATACCTGCCTTTCCAAACCAAGACAGAAACCCACCTGAAAATGTCACCAGGCTGGAGGAGGCAGCTCACTGGGTGATTCACATGGCCTTTTGCCTGGCCATCTGGAGGGAAGCCTTCTCTGTGTCCCAGTACTTTGTCTCAGCTCTTTGTGGGCAGCAGGTGCCAGACGGTTCCTACCCACAGTGGTTCCTATCCACAGCGGTTCTTACCCACAGCGGTGCCTTCCTCCAGCTTCCCACATCCAGGACAGAGCTCCTGTGTGTGATCGACAAGACAGGGCAGGGAGAAGGCATGATCTGTCTGCTTGGCAAATTTCTCTCAAGCCAAATGCTACTGCATGGATGCTCATGGCCATGCAAGCTGTATGTTTCAAAAAAACAGATACCTTTTATCTTTCTTCCATTCCCTTCTCCTGCTGGTCATTCAAATGGGAATGACAGAGCACCTTTCACATGCTTCCATGCAACCTGACTTCTGACTCATCAAAACAGCTCCTATTTTACTCCCTCTACTGCAATTTTATTTGGATTTTTTAAATGTTCTTATACTTAACTATATTAGAGCCAATGACCACCTCACTGGACTTTCCAGGATCCTTCCCTTTAATCCTCTCATTCCAATCCTGCTTTTACAAAGCAAAATATCCCATTTTCTTCAGCCAAAGGTCCTAGCAAAGACGAGACAGTCTGTCTGTATGTATCCCCTGAGCTCAGCCACAACAATCTGAGGAATGTATGAAGTTTCTGCCCACAATCCTCCTTAGCCCACCTCTGCTTGGTTTCCTAATCAAGGGTATCCAGCTCCACCAGGTTCCTGTTCCTTAGTTCCTAACTAGGATTTTTCATCTTCTGGCCAATCTAACAAGACCTGACTAAGGAAAGACTCTAACACAGACAAAAAAATAGCAGGAATAGACTCCATATACGCCACCACTGAAGGAAGAGTCTTCTGCAGTCTTCCTTTTGCGGGCTGACCCACAGAATTATCACCTTTTTTTCCTGTATTTTAAATGTACACTGAAGAAACTCAATCAGCCCTCTTCCATTCTCCACCTGTAAAGGCTGTGCAATCACTGAGCACAGACTCTCACAGAAACTACCTCAGGCAAGTTAACAGGGGTTTTACTCCTCTGCAGCCAAGAAAACACAGGAGAAAATATCAGTCCAGACCTTAAGCATGAGCTGGCAAAGGTCAGCTGATGTCAAAGGCTAATGCTGACTGCTACCTGTCAGTGCGTTCCCTTGGCCAGCAGTGGGGTACAGCTGGCCCCTACTGCCTCATAACAGAAAAGCATGGAAGCTAGGTAGAAGCTACTATAGATGCAATTGTAAAACCTACAGTGAATTAGTATCATATTACAATCAATTTTACAGCAATTTATAAATGCATACTAATAAAAATATTAAAATTAATTTGTTGAATCCATTTGCTGGTGCGTTAAAATGGAAACCAGAAACAGGAAGGATACATTTTACTTAATTTAAAAAAGTATAAAACCCGCACCCTGCTTAAATGCAACTCTACACTTGACTATGCCAAGAGATATACACAGTACTTTGGATTTTCAGCAAATGTAATCATCCTCATGCAGTTCATTTTCCTGTTTTCCTAGCACATTTGCTAGTCCCTGGGAGCTGTGTTCATCTCTAACCTACAAAGCTCTGGTTTGTCTAATTACTCTGACCTTATCTGAATCTTGGCAAAATTAAACTTTTCCTTTTGAAAGTATTTCCTCTGAGAAGCTGACTGCAAACCTCCTTCCAGAAACATAGATACAACTGAACATAGTATCACTTTGAAAATCTATCAAATAAGACCTTCAGTCTGCAAACTATCACTGGTGCCAGGATCTAGCAGACCTCTCAACTCAAATGTTGCATTGTGTTAACACAGCTGTATCCACAAGCAAAATGTGATGGGATTATGTAAAAAGAAATTCTAATTTCCATCATTATTCTGGCTGCAGAAAGAGTTTACAGTCTTTAATTCAAGTAATGCAAGGGCACATTACTTGTAGAAAACAAGATGTAAAGCAAAAATGGCAAGTCACTCTTTACATACTGGTGGATTTTTGTATTTTGCCATTTTATTTAAAGTGTTTAAAAAATCTTGGAAGTAACAAAAATTCCCTCACCCTCCTTTTTCAAGGACTCTTTATACTTTAATCTTTGCTACCTGAACATAATGTGTTTGTGTGAGCTGCTCTCCCGAAGAAAGCCAACAGTATGATGTGAGTACTTCTCAGTCAGTATTTCTGCCCTCGATGTAAAAAAGATCTTACAAAGATAGATATTCCCTATACATGTAGGCAGAAAGGCCATGAGCGACTGTTTGTAATCCTTTTCAGGAAACAATACCGTCCTCATAAACTGCAAAGGAAACATAAATATGCAAATCTCCGAGCTTTTTAAAGGCAATAAGGGGGTCACAGGGGTCACTGTATCAATGCTGCTCATCTCGCTTAACATAACAATGCTGTTAAATCACAGCCAGCTCTCCAAGGACAACTCCATTTCACCATACATTAAGCCACTACATACCAGTCAGTTATTAAAAAACTGTCACCCGGACAGATCGATTTTCAGGGGCTGTGATCCTGTCTATGCGTCAGTCATGACATAATTACCATAATTACCTGGGAACATCAGACTTATCCACTGATCTTTCTACATCTGGTTTCAGCCAGTGATCACTCCTGCCTCAACCAATCTTTTGCCTGCAGGCTTATTTTTTCCCCTTGATTCCAGATCCTATTCGCTGGCAGCCTTTTATGAGACTAAAGGATAAAGAGGAGTTATTACTTTGAACTTGTTTTAGCACAGCACTCTCAGGAGAGGTTTTAAGTCCCATCAGATTTTAGGCAGATCAACTGTCTCACAGCTGTCTACCCATTTCTTTTATCTTCAAAGGCATAAAATCAGAAATAAAAGCATCTGAAAATCCCATCTGAAAAGGGCACAAGAATAGACCTGGCTCTGCTCCCACCAACATGAGCAGACATGGCATCAACTCTTTCCAGCAAGAGCATATAGTTATGCAAATACTGAATGCCTCAGAAAAGCCTATGCTTAAGCTTTGCAGATCACAACATGCTACCAGGAGAGTTCTGTTTGCTGCTAGCACTGCCTCTCTGTACCTCTTTCCAAGTTCCTTCTTCCTCTATTCCACCAACAACCTCTTCCTGCTTGCTCCCATGGCATACTTTCCACATTACTGAAAAACCCCAAGTCATTTCCTCTGGCACAGCATTTAGTCATGGAGGATACTATCAAATCTCTTATAAGAGAATGATTGTTTGTTGATACATTCATGCCTTGTTTTGTCTCTGGAAATGTCAGAGAAATACATTTAGGAAGAGATTGACTTTGATTTGGATAACCTTTCAGAAGATTTCTATTCTTCCCAAATTCCCTGGCCTAGATACCTCAGAAAAACAAGCGTTTCTTGTGGTATTTCTGTAATTTCCACTTCCTAGTCCTGCCAAAACCATGGAATAATAAAAATAAAAACATTCACAAATGCTTTCAAATGTCTTAAATAAGTTTAACATGAAGCTGCACTTCCTGGAAAAAGCAAGAAAAAGTAACTGTTTGAATTACAATATTAGCTTCACAGTCTAGAGAAACTCCAGAATTCATAGTGACACTTTAATGCAAAGGGACATGGGGTTCAGCATCTGCGTCTAGATGGGCATGCACAAGACAACCACCTGTTGGGCTTGACCATGACTTATTCTAGGCACCTGGGAAAAGCATCTCTCCCTTCTACCATGAAAACCAGAGCAGGATGAGGGTTTCAGTGCTCAATTCTTAGCTCTTACCTCCTGGTACAACAGAGGCATCAAAACAAAGCTCTGTCCACTCTACTGCCAGAGGTGACAATCCTCCATGCAGCAAGGCAGAAGAAGAGACCTGACTTGCGATGGTTCAAAGAGCCTGAACACTTCTATCTACTCACATATATCCATGATCATACAATTGCACAATGGCTTGGGTTGGAGATCTAAAACAGTCTCATTCCACCCCCCTGCTGTGGGTAGGGACACCTTCCACTATTCTGGGTTGCACCAAGCTCTGTCCAACCTGCCCCAACCAGGGATGGGGCAGCCACAGCTCCTCTGGGCAACCAGTGCCAGGGCCTCATCACCCTCACAGGGAAGAATTTCTTCCTAACATCCAATCTAACCTAAACCTTGTCTTTGTCAGTTTGAAGCCACTCCCCCTTGTCTCACTTTAAAACATTTCTCCCGTGTGGCAGAGTATTATGTACATCAAAGCTTATGCTCATTTCTTCCAGAAAAGCTTCAGTTCATTTCCAATAAGAGCAATTCTCTTTTCAGAGCTAGGGGAACACAAATTCTTTTGATAAATCCTCCTTCACATTGAAAAGGATTGCATTTGTTTACACAAAGCAACACACAAATGGGGAAAAAAGGCAGACAGATGTAAAAGTTGTTTGACCTTAAAAGTAAATATGAAACATGGATTGTGGGACAGAAAAGTGATCTTAAAAGAACTGCAAAAACTGTGATTTTTTTTAAACCCTAAATATCTTTTAGGCTCTTTACTACTAAAAAAAAAAAAAAAAAAAAAAAGCAAATGTTAAATAGTTTGCATATCATGAACAATGACAAAATACAGCCTCTTTTAATTCTAATGCAATAGCATTTTCTAGTTGTGTTTGTTGCATCACCAATATGCTTAAAAGGTATCTCCTAGCAAGCAACAGTTTCATTACTCCCTATGAAACGCTTTGCAAAGTAAACTGCTGTTCAGGAAGCAGCTAATGCCAAAGAAACTACATCCTGCATTTCAAAGAATCAACAGAAAGATTTCCACTGATGGCCATAATTAGTGGAATGGGTTCAGCATAGCCCACTAAATGGTGAGCAAGAAGAATCTGTAAGATCAGGACCCCTTAGGCTGTTATTCCATTGAAAAGCTTGTCTGTGCACCTCTGCTTCAGGACAGATCAAGGCATTAGGGCAATGATTAACCAGGGAACAAACACCACTCGCTTTATTCTCATGTTGTCCTTATGCTCATCTTTCTCCTCGTGACACATTCGAAAGATAGTATGTAAATTGTGCCACTAATCTAATGGTTTAGGCTAGTAACTAAAGAACCAGATCATCAGAAATGCACCACACTACTTGCCACCTTGTTTTTTGGATAGCTCCCAGTTACAGTAGCTGCTCATTTCCAGTACACAGGCTGGTCTTCCTCTGAGCCAAGTAAGCTAAGTTAAATATAGAGTACTTTATTTAAGCCAATACCATGGTAAAGGCTAATATTTGAATTCCCTAATCAAAACTGCTAAGATGTAATCACCTGGGACACTTCTCAGTTTAGCCCTTAGCATTAGTTAGGGATAATTTCACCCTTTCTTCTTTATTACACTTTTAGCATATTACATGAAATAGTAATTTTGTGGACCACAAAAAACTCAGGCTTTGTACCAATTTTTTTTTTTATTTTTTCAATTCTGTTAAGTTTTCTTTATACCCTTTAAAGTTTTGAGCCTGCTTTACTCTTCTCCTAATCCTATCTAACAACAGAAAAAGAGTAAATCTAGTAGGTGCACTGGCATTTAGTCAACATTAGACTCACTATATTAATTTGTACATTAGCTGAGAAATCTCAAATTAGCAAACCTGAAACCACTACACACTATGTTCACAGGTATCAAGGAGACAAACAGAAACAGTGTGGCATCATCTTTAAAAGAGAAAGATGTTTTGTGATTTCAGGAAGCACATGTGCCCTCTTTGGCATATGCACGATCCAGAAGTACCAGCAGTTAATGCACTCTCGTGATTTAAGAAATGGGCCTCATATTTGGTGAGAACTTTGATGTGTAATTAGATTTCATTCCCCATGAAAATTGAGAAGAGCACTGCCCTATGTCAGAGGGTTTTCTCAACGAGCGAATCACTCAGCAGTGACAATTCCAGACATTGCATTGATGGGGGTGACCCACAGGAACCCCTCACTGGCACCAGGACATATGCAGAGGAAAGAAAAGTGTGACCAGAGGAGGGGGACAGGGACCCAAGCTCCTGATCAGCCTGGAGAGAGAGCTGGACTAGCTGAACTCTGCAAGTCCCTTCCAACCTCCAGTTTTTGCAAAGACAAGAAGGGGAAGGATTGGGGAAGTGTGTGTTTGGGAGGCTGGGTATTATTTTTGGTGGAGTTTGGCGTTTTTTGTTTGCTTCTCTTGCAATACCAAGATACCAGAGGAAAAGCATGATTTTTTCTCACTCAGTTTCACACAGGTGTGGGAGCCCTCCACCACTCCAAAATCCATTTTTATGTTTCATCACACAGGAATTGCTAAATTTCCATAACCCAAAAGGTAGCACTAAGTCAAAAAGTGTAATATCAGCTTAAAAAATTAATAAATCAGACTTTTAACTTTGTATTTATTAGCAAATGACACAGACCTGAACACACACACAAACAGGGTGAAAAAACATCTGAACTTGTTTAGATTAATCAAACAAATTAATGTACTGTTGGAGCTACATATCAACAGAAGGAATAAAAAATTGGATATATGTTTTTTACAGGGACAACCTCACTAAACAAACAACTATTATTTATCTACCACTGGAAAATGTTTAAAAATACCCTGGGCAGCTCACCTAGTAAGTGATACGCAAACATTTATCTAAGTTTAAACAAATGGGGAAAAATTGCAGTGATTGAACCTGATTTTTTGCCTCCTAAAGCAAGTGCACTGAGTGTTATGGGTCACCTTGTAATAAATTAAAATCAGT
>VWYO01002799.1:237971-249504 GCA_013400275.1 Rhadina sibilatrix | reverse complement strand
AGCTGTGCCCCTGCAGCTCATGGGGATCCACGTGGGATGCAGAAATCCACTCACAGCCTGTGGAGGAGGTGCCCACGCCAGGGCAGGTGGATACCTGGAGAAGGCTGTGATCCAGTGGAAGAGCCAGTGAATAGAGGGGGACCCTGCTTCCAGGCTGGAGCAGCCTGTCCTTGGAGAACTGCACCCCTGGAAGAGCGACCCACGCTGCAGCAGTTTTGGGAGGAGTATCTGCCCAAGGGAGGGACTTGCGTTGCAGCAGTTTTGGGAGGACTGCTGCTTGTGAGAGTGGACTCATGCTGGAGAAGTTCACAGAGAACTGTCTCCCATGGGAGGGACCCCACAGTTTCACAGGGGCAGGACTCCTCTCCCTGAACAGCAGAAGAAAATCTCGGATGATGAACTAACCAAAACCCCCATGCCCTGTCTCCCTGCGCTGTTGGAGGGAAGGAGGGGGAAGGTTGGGTGATGAAGAGGTGTTTTTAAGGGCTTATTTTACATCTCAATATCCTCCGTTGATTTTGTTAGTAATAACATAATCCTTTTGTACCTTTAAGTTGAGCCTGTTTTGCCCTTGAATATTTTTCTCCCAGACCTTATCTCAACTCATGAACCCTTTGTTAATGTTTTTCTCTCCTCTGCCTAGCTGTGGCAAGGGAGGGTGAGTGAGTGACTTTGGTGGGTGCCTGGCATTTGGCCAGCGTCAAACCATAACAGGCCTGTGTTGGAACCAGTGTTATTTAGTATCTTCATTGATGATACAGACAAAGCAATCTAGTGTACCTTCAACGAGTTTGAGGATGACACCAAGCTGAGTAATGCAGTTGTCGCACCTGAAGGATACAACACCATCCAGAGAGACCAGAGCAAGTTTGAGAAATGGGCTCATGGGAATCTCATGAGGTTGAACAAGACTGAGTACAAGGTTTTCCACCTGGGTTGGGGCAACTCCTGCTACAAGTACAGGCTGAGCAGATCAAGAGCAGCCCTGCTGAGATGGGCTGCGGGGTGCTGGTGGATGAAATATTGAATATAAGCTGGCAACATACACTTGGAGCCCAGAGAGACACATGTTCTGGGCTGCATCAAAAGCAGCATGAGTGCAGGGTGCCCTCTCTTGTCTGGTGATATGCCACCTGCAGTGCTGCAACCCAGGCCTGGGGCCCCAATGCATAGGAAGGACATCAACCCCTTGGAGCAAGTCCAGAGGAGGACCACCAGGATGATTAGACGGAGGAAGCACCTCTCCTGAGGAAAGATTGAGAGAATTGAGATCGTTCAGTCTGTAGAAGAGGCGGCTTTGGATTGACCTAATTAGGGCCTTCCAATACCTGAAGGGAGCCTGCAAAAAAGTTGGAGAGAGACTGTTCGCAAGAGTGTGCAGTGACAGGACAAGGGGAATGGCTTCAAAATGAGAGCAGCTTTAGATTAGATGTTAGGAGGAAATTCTTCTCTGGTGAGTTTGGTGGGGCACTGCAACAAGTTGAGAAATTGTCCGTGTCCTAGCCCTGAAATTGTTCAGGGCCACATTGGATGGGGTTCTAACCAACCCGGTTTAATGAAAGGTGTCCCTGCCTATCTTAGGTTACAGTGTAAGATGTAACCAAAAGTATGTATTCTATTATCATCTTCATAAGCCGCTAAAAACAGGCAGGACAATGTTCTTTATCTCCTCCATGACTCATCCCTGATAATTCCCTCTGGGGGCTATCTTCTGCAAATGGGCCATCAATTCTCACTGCATGACTCATAAAATTACATCATTGCATGGTTAAATGCTCCACCCAGGGGGAGGAACCAAGCATTCCTACCTGGATACAATCTGACGTTTGGAACACCATGGGCAGCCTTTCCTACTGAATTCCCAGAGGACAAGAGCTACGTAACCTGGACCAGAGGAAGACCAGATCCTTCTACAGGATCACCTCTTCAACAGAACCTCATCTATCACTCCAACAGTACTGCAGACATCATTTAATTGGACTGCTACCACCACCCTGACCAATAGGGCATCAGGCTGTAGCCTGACTCTCAGTTTAAGCCAGTGTTTTCTGCCTTTATGTTAATTTTCCTATTAAATTGCAGTTCTGACTTGGAATCTCTCACTGGTTTGCTTTCAAGCTAGTATGCTGCCTAAGGCAGGGGGGTTAGAACTAAATGATCTTTAAAGTCTTTTCCACCTCAAGGGTTTCAGCACTCCTGACTGTGTCTGTGGTTGAGTTAAATAGAGTTACTGTAGCTTCCACTCTGGTACTTCTGACGGCATAGACATTGGACCAAGTTCTTCTTATGTTGATTTCTGTTGTCTCCAACTGAAATGCTAACTATATGGTCGATAGCAGTGTGCCATTTGTTACAGACACCATTTCAGTCTAGGTTCATCTCTCCGCTATATCAGTGAAGACAAGATCTGTAGTCTTGATGTTGCAAGCCATCATGTTGTACTCAGCAGGAAACACAAAGTTTTAATGTTCCAGGGCAAAACAAAATCAGACACCTACAATCCCTTCTTCCCATGGAAACAGCCCCAACACCACCCCACCCCTAAACTGCATCTGTGCTATGAGGAATAAAGCCCAAGGTCAAAGAGATCTTACAGTGCCTTTGATTATGCAGAATGCAATGACTGCTGCTAATCAATGTTTGGGAAAATGACATCTGTTCTATTAGCAACAAGAGGCAAGTTTTTTATGTCCTTACAAATAAAGCAAGCATGTAGCCTTATGTCCAGAACAAAATAAAACTGCAAACAAATGGGGACATTTACAAAATACCCTCTATAATATTGACAAGAAGTATTCTAACAGCTTTCTGTCCTTGGATCATAATGGAGAACACACAACAATATAAATGGAGATAGAGAGGAAAAGATATCAAAGAAGTTTGAGAAAAATTAAAGAAATTCTTTTAGTGAAGAGATACTGGAGCAAGTAGGAAAGCTCTGGAATCCTAGAAGTAAGTAGGATAAAGAAGAAACTGATTGGGAACCTCACCTCCATGACCAGAAAACTTTCTCACCTTTGGTTACTCAGCCTGGTTCCAACATGTGGATGCCTGTAGTAATTCTTTCCCAAGATTTGCAGTAGCAACCCTGTAACCTGTGCAAACTTTGTCCTTACTTGTCTACAGACACCCCCAGCTAGCCTGTCTACAGACCCCTTGTATTTACAGCTGTGTGTACACAAGAAGACAACAGCATAGGCATAGCCTACAGATAAGGCTTTAGGTACAGCCCACCTGAGAAATTATCTCTGAACACAGGATTTTAACCTCATAAGGATAAAGAGAAAATCAGTGGTGCAATTGCAATGGCCAGTCTTTTTTATTTATGCAAACTGCACTGTCTCCGAAAGTCATGAAATTTCCCAAAGGAATGTCATATGTCTAACCACTTCCAGGCACAGGAAATTAAATGTTTTTCAGTTCAAAGGAGGCTGAAAGAAAAGGAAGCACTGTGAATCTGCTGTGTAAGGAAAACATCAGTTGTCATCAGAAAACTCAACTTTGACCATGTTACCTTGTGATTTTCTGATCATCCTTTTCAGAGATGAGCTATAGGGTATTTTATTTGTCTCTTCCGACTTGGTGCTCAACTCTGCATCATCAGATGGATTGCTGTATATCCATCTCATTAGGGACACTTGTAGCTATGTTAGTAGACAATTGAATTGAACCCTTTGCTGAGTTTTATGTTGTTGCTTCAGTTTAATATGGAACTCAGATGTGTACCTCTGCTCCAATAAGATTGGTCTGGCAAAATGGGAACCTTTTTAAGATTTAAGAACTTACAGTTTTCATTAGTGAAAATGAAGTGAGAAACAAAGATTGTCGTTTCGACATCCAAATTTGGACTAAGCATAGTCCAACTCAGCTCTTTCCTGATGTCACAGACTTACTTTAAAAGTCCATTTTCAATATAAACTATTAAAATTATAGAGATCATAACATTCTGAATGAAATCCTTTTACCAATTCACTTTAGAATTATGTGCCAGATTTTTAATATGGATATGTATCAGCCAGTGCAAAATATAGTAATGTTAGTGAGTCAAAATTGGCATTGACTAGTAGTTTTTTCTGTATACACTGTGAAATGCAGCTTAGGAAGTTACTCTCAGTAATGTGGGCAGGTTAGTATATTGATTTTCTTCTGGCAACAAAGCTTGCTGCAGACTGTAGTGGTACTTCGTCAGACAGACTTAGGTCCAACACATTTGATATTCAGGTTTAAGGAAGTCTCATTTGTCCAGTTTACTACATGTTATCATATCAGCCAATCAAATCCTTTTTTTCTGGTTTGGCCCCAGCATCTCAAACCAATCCAACCAATATGTCAGGTATTAATAATATGATACATCTAATTATGGATAGCATAATAGCATAATGAGATCTCTGCCAAAGGAAAAAAAAAAAAAAAAAGCTGTTTTAACAAGAGGCTGCTTTGTTATCTCAAGCTTTTTTATGTGAACTTAATAGGCACAGACATACCTCTCTGATAATGTTCATGTTATATATGCTCATACAAAAAAGAAGCAAAACCATCTCTTTATTGCTGGTAATAAATGTTAGTGAGTGTATTTTAAGAATTGTTACTATATCAAACCAGAGTCCAAAGATTAATTAACTCTAATTTTTCCTTCCTTTTACTGAATAACTTGTAGTACATTTGTGAAAGCACACAGTAAAAGTGGCATAAATAATGTTGCACATTATTCTTCTTGTCTGTGATCCACCCCAGCATAGATCTATATCCCTTTCTCTGCATTGACCTACTACAAAACATAGTTTCTAGATCACTGCTTCTTGTAAAGGTATGGGTACAATATGAACTGATAGAAACAGGAAGCATTTTTGGAGATCAGGAAAGTGACATTGAACTAGATATGCAAGCTGAGATAATAGGCTGAGCAGCTGTTGTGGCAGTCAGAAAATGCAGTTTTATACTGAGGGAATGCAGAGAAAGATCAAGCAGAGGCACACCACTACCTGTGAAATCACAGATGAATCTTAAAAATCCTCTCCTTATATCCAAAACTAAAAGTAAATTACTTCCTTGGTATAAATTAAATAAGGATTTTCCCTGTGTAAAGTAAAGAGGTAAAGAGGATTCTAAGATTTCTTTTATTCACAAGTTTTCCAGCACTTAAGAGGTGCTATTGGGAAAGCCATTGCTCTCCCCAGTGTTTTAGTTTACACATATTTGGAGAAGATTTGTTTACCTTTCAGAACACTGGATTATTAAAAGCGTGATAGATATTTTTCAGTTTGTTCTTGTCTTCTTAAGCTGAGTTTCTAAGGAATAAAGTGCAAAATCATTGCAATTATAAGAATATACCATCAGAAATTCTTCAGTCAGAAGAAGAGAGAACAAAGTAATGGTATTGACAGTGTTTTAAAAAACTGATGCATTGGATTTAGTTCCCTGTAGTTCTGTTTCTTCAGTACATTAAAAAAGACAATATTCAAAGTCTTTCCTCATTCACACAGCAATTGACCACAATGAGATCAGATTTGAGTGGATGATTTAATTCAGTGTGTTTATGGCAAACCTCACACTTATTTAGCAATTCTAGCCCAAGGTTTTCATTAATTTTACCATCAGTACTTGGCTCTAAACAGCATAGACATGGAAAAAAGGAAGCCAGATTATTTGAAAACCCTTTTTCTTGTTGTTGTTGTTGTTTGTTGTTGTTGTTGTTGTTTTTGTTTTGTTTTGGTTTGGTTTTTTTTTTAATAAAATTAATGGTTTAAACAGAATATTTCTTTAGACTTATTAGCTATTGCAAACTTAAGGATGAGAGTGTTGGAACACTTCCAACCCAAACCCTTTTATAATTCTGTGGTATTAATTTCGGTATTATTAAAGTACAAGTAATTAATCCTAAAAAGGAATATCTGCAATAATGCCATAGGTTAATGTTAGCATTTTTGTATGAGTACACAACATTCTACATGATTTTTGCCAAGACTAAAAAATAAAAATTATTATTGTGATATTTCAGACCTCACATAATTCTTAGGAAGCTATGGAATTTTGTTATCCTTTACATTTCATTAGTTCTGGATGTAGACATTAAGGACTAAGGGAATTCCGCCACTTCACCACTTTGAACTAGTTATTTATTTTGATGAGTCCTTTGTGTATTTTATGTGGGTGATGGCTGCAGTGTCTTAAGGTGGATTGTGGAAAGGAATATATGATTTTACCTCCCTTAAAAAATCTACAAATGAATCTACACATAGATTCATTTAAGCGGCAAAATAGCCAGGCGGGAATGATAAATTCAATACCCTTTAGCAACCACATTAAATATACTTAAGATTGTTCCTCTGGCAAAAGCTCCCAACAGACTATTGTAGTTTCTTATGGGAGACAGCAATCATACCAAAGCAGAAGATAGAAAAAGGGCATTTTATTGTTATATAACATCTTTGTGAATAAAATGCATTTTTCTGTTCCTGTCTAAGGCTACAAAGGTAAGTGGGCAACAAACGGAGACACCTAAAAAGGCAACCAAAAGATTTCTCAACTTCTTTTTACTTGAATCAGGTAAAATTAAATTTTATGATGAATCTAGCCACATGAACTTTGTAAAGTTCAGGAAAGAAAACTGGAAGAGCAAAGGAAAACAGAAAAGGAAGTGCTTTTGGAGCAATCTACTAGTTTCTAAATATGCTTTACACTTCCTTCCACACAATTCTGCTGTGGTTCAGAATCCCAATTATGCCTGTTCTCACCTTTGGATACAGGAGACCAAGTTTGATATCGTCTGTACTTATTAGAACCACCAGCTGGAACATACAATCAAGAAAAATTTTTGGTTGGAACAGACTTTTAAAGATAGTCTACCCCCCTGCCATGGGCAGGGACGTACTCAGCTAGATCAGACTGATCAAAGCCATGTCCGAGACTGCACCTTCAGTGCAGCCTCCTAGGATATGTGTGTATGAATCCTCACATAATCCTCACTGTATCAGAAGAACTTGCTCCAAACTGCAAGTGACTCAGCTGATCTAGTTAATGATGTTTAAAAGGCAGGGAAGAAAAAAATAGCAAGTTTTTATTCTAATTATCTTTAAACCTGAGTTTAGCTTGCTAACTCAAAATGAAGTCCAAGTGTCTCATATTCACTTCTATTTTAACAAAGGTTATTTAGATGAAAATCGCATAGATATTCCCTTTTTAATGACTCTACTATAATACTCTGAAACTACACTGTAAGTGTGCTAGCTTTCAAATATTTATGAAAATAATACCAGCTGATCTGCTTTGTATTACGACAGGCATAATAGCTTGTACTCATTACTATAAATATATGTATAAAACTCCTTAAGTTAAAAAAGTTCTCTTTGATGATAAATAAGTTTTCCAAATTTGTTCAAAAGCCACATCAATCCATTTCAAAACCTGAAATTTTAGAAGGGTGTTTCATCTACTGTGTATAACTGAAATACTATAAAAGGTAAAAGAAACATTAAATATAAAGGAGTGTCTGAAAAATTTCACTTAAATCATAGGAATGCAGTAATATGAGATAAAAACAAGGATGCTACTGAACCAAAACAAATGTTGTTCAGATATGGTGAGGGAATATATCTAATGCTGTTCACATTTCATTTCATTTAATTGTTTTATTAGTTTTATCATAGGGATGAATAAAAATGGGGGGAGAAGAAATCTTGAAAATCTATAAGTGCCATATATCACAACATATTTAAAAGAGAAATAATTTTCACTAGTCTGTAAAGTGCAAAGGCTACAAAATCAGATCATTACACATTAAAACTTTTGAAAGTTAAGCTATGGAATAATTTCCAGGCAGGATATTTCAGAATTTGCGAAGGTTAGCTAGATAGTGCTCAGTTCGATTATTTCTCTTCTCATGAACACAAATTTTCACACTCTAGGTCAGATCCTGTGAGTGATTTGACAACCAAGTTAACCTAAACACAAGTTACAGTCCTTAAATTTTCCATTCAACTGATGTGTGAGCTTGGAGTGCTAAAATATTTCCATATCTCTTTTCTTCTGGCTTATTTTCCAGGGACCAGGGGCTTTCACCTGTTTTCTTGGATCTACCAGTTCCAAGAAAACCAGTTTTGACAGAGTTGAGGATTTTCTTCACAGAAGCTATGAAAATTAATGGCTAGTACCTTTAAAGTAATTGGTCCTTTAATTGTTCTTTAATCTCACGAGAAGCTGGTAATACAGATAACCCTTCAGGATCAGGTGTATTAGAAAATGCAGCCATACCTCCATATTTTGCAATTATTAGCCATGTTTTTTTAGGGCAGATTGTGCATGGTCAAGCCTACTTTTTCTTTGAGAGACTAACTTATTTTAGTTTTTCTTTTTAACGTGCTGTAGAAAATGTAGAAGACGCACATACTAATAGCCTACCACTTGGAATGGGCCTGCAGTAGAGTGATTAACAGTCCCTTACTCACATATGTCACAGAATTGCAGCACCACAAAAGTTTGAGATTGGAAGGGTATTCTGTAGGTCACATAGTCCAACCTGCTTATCAAGCAGGGCCACCAGGCCAGTTATCCAGGACTATGTCCATGTAGCTTTTGAATAGCTCCAAGGACAGAGATGCTACCATCTCCCTGGGCAATATGTGTTAGTAGTCAGTCACATTCAGTAACAAGAGTGTTTCCTGATGCTCAGAGGGAACCTGATGTGTTTCACTTTCTGTGCATTGACTCTAGTCCTGTCATTGGGCACCACTGGAAAGAGCCTGGCTCCCTCTTCTTTGCAAGAAATAAATACCCTTCAGGTATTTATAGACATTGATAAGATACCCCTGGAGCCTTCTCTTCTCAAGACTGAACAGTCCCAGGTCTCTCAGCCTTTTCTTGCAGTCCTTTAACCATCTATGTGGCTCTTCACTGGACCCTCTTCAGTACATCCATGTCTCTCTTGTACTGTGGAGCGCAGAATTGGGCACAGGTGTTCAGATGAGACCTCACCAGTGCTGAGAGGGAATGAATCACCACCCTTGAACTGCTGACAGAAGTTTTTCCAATACATCCCGGGATACGGTTAGTCACCTTTGCCATAAAGCCATATCACTGGCTTATGCAAAATTTGGCGTCCAGTGGGACTGCCAGGTCCATTACTGCCAAGCTCTTTTCCAGCAGGGGAGTCCCCAGCATATACTGTTTGTGAGATGGTGGTGCCTGAAATCTCTGTACCATCAGGGATGGTACTTGAGTTATCTATATCCTCAGAATATAGATAAGTCCCCATTAGGTCCTCGGAAAAATTTCCCTGGTGGTCTTGCAGGGGAAAAAAAAAAAAGCAAAAACCCAACAAAATCTGAAGGTGAAAATATTTCTTAGTCAATAGGGCATTTCTCTTCAAGGTTTCCTTGTTGGATAAACTTGTTGGTTTTGCTTGCTTGCTTTTGCAAGTAGTGCTTGCAGTGCAGACATGCCTGTAGATCAACCAAAAATGAATGTTAGGGTTGCTTTAGCCAAGTCAGCAGTCTCTGACACCATATGCTTGACCAATTTGAGCCCAGACAAACCATTTGCAACCTTTTTAGTCCGTGTGCTACTGCCAGCCAAAGAGTAGCCAATATCCAACTGTGACAATTATTGGTGTGAGGCTGCCAACCAGACAAATCCTGTAACCAACTGGCATCATTGGGCCCCTGATCTTCTTAAAGCACCTTCTGAACCTTAAGAATTGGAAATTCTTGGTTCTCTGACAATGGAATTTTTTGCTGAGTTTCAGTATCAGGGAGATCCACAATTAAATGTTACTCCCCATCATCCTGTGTACAGAAACTCAAGTTTGTGGTGCAGTTGTGTTACCCCTGTGTCCCCTAAGGGTAAAATTGCTGATCTTGATAAGTTTCCACGACAACTGACAAAAAGATATTGGCTAATTTGTGGAGATGGAGCCTAGTAGGGCATTCCCTCAAAAATTAAAGGTAATTCAGGTAGCATCAGACAGCTCACTGCAATAGCACCTAGTGTTAAAAAAGCCATCAAGAGAAAACATAGAGGAAAAAGATTTGTCCATCATTATTGTAACAGAAAATTGTAACAGCAATTTTAAACCCTGGGGCCATGAAAAAAGAGATACATCAGATTTATTTGTACCTCAACTTGCCCCAGCAATGGCATTGAAACAAATAGACCAACTGGGGTGCTCACTGAGCAAAGAAGTCAATATTACTTCCCTTGCAATTTGTGACATGATGACAGATGTTAGTGCTGTTAGACATGCAATCTTACAGAACAGAGCCGCCATCAATTTTCTCTTACTGGCACATGGACATGGTTGTGTAGAATTTGAAGGATTGCATTGTATCAATCTCTCTGACCATTCAGAGTCCATCCACAAACAGCTTCAAAAAACTGAGACATTTTAATTAAAACTGACAATGGATCATGGTTAGATGATTTGTTTGAATGATGGAGCTTTGCACATTGGCTAAAGGAACTTTCCAAAATAGGTTTATATATATTAATTGTTATAGTGACAATATTGGTGATTGTGCCTTTTGTACTTCGCTGTGTACAGCAAATGACGAATAAGGCCATCAAAGAAGCCTGTTCAGCATAAGAAAGAGGGTGAAATGTGGAAAATGGATTTGTAGAGAATTCTCAAAGCCTGGCAGAAGGCTCACATAGTATGCATCTGTATGCAAACTCTGAGATAAAATATACTGATTTAGAAGTGCCATTGAATAGGACAGATGTTGTTGAGAGAGACTGAACTGGAAACAGGTTTCAAATTATGACCTTGCAAATAGACTAGATATTTTGGAGAAATAGAACTACGAAAGATGTATTGTAGTAGGACCCACGTGGGGTATTTTTAGATTATTGGCTTAGAAGCATTAGCAGTATTGTGTGGCAAAAACTGAAAGGCCAAAAACCATTTATAATGTATTGTAATTAGGAAATAGTTTGGCTTCTGATTTTGATGGCATGAATTGTAACATCTGTACTGTCTCACCCTTCTCATGCAACTGAAAATGGAATAAAAGTCTTTAAAACCTCTCTCAGGAGCCCTATGTCTCAGTCAGAAAAAGGGGTTTTCCGACAGGTAAATCTGTCTTTGGACACACAGACCTCTGCAAGTACATTGCTAACTGCAGATGCAAATCTCACTGAGGAGGTCTGTCACTCACAAACATGCCTTGAATGCAAAGGCCCAAAATTTACAAGCTAAGCATAAAATTGTATGGATTTTTTCCCCTAGAGTTGATGAAAAATACCTAGTAAGCTTCCTTAACCTCTGGATTCAGCCTTTTAGGATAAGCACTTACTGAAGAAAGGGAAATTTTTCTTAGGCAGTGCAAAGAGCAGAGCTGGCCACCTTGAGGCCATTCATGACTGGGCACTGAGGAGCAGCAACCAGGGCTAAAGGAAGTCAAAGTTTCCCATCAACTTTGGTGAGTTTGGTGTGAAGCCAAGAGAATGTGTGAGTGCTTGGAAAACCTGTAATATGTACTTTCAAAAATAAACACAAGTTTTATCATTGCAATGGTAGTTAGAAGTTCCTGGATTTTTTTTT
>VWYO01002799.1:157775-225236 GCA_013400275.1 Rhadina sibilatrix | reverse complement strand
TTTTTTTTTTTTTTTTTTTTTTTGGGGAGGTGAGGAACCAACTTGGGAATCAATTTTATTTTTGTTTAGCCTGAGTTTTCAGAAACTGCAGATCTAGTAACTTCCATTGAAGTTAAACTGGAAATTTGTCAGCAAGACTGAACAGTTCATGTTGTTTCAAGTTTAAACCATTAAAAAACAGGAATAGAAGGGATTTTTTTCTGAAGTGAGCTTTTAGATGTACATCTTCTACTTCATGAAGTCTGAGGAATCCCCATTTGCAAATCTTCAAGTGCCAAAAGCCTCACTTAACATCAATAGTGCCAGATCAGAATCTGAGTGTGCCCCATGGCATGTTTAAGGCTTGCATTCTTTTAAATGTACAAATTCTCTACACAGTAAAACCAATACTCTTTTTGGCAGAAGTTTGTCATGACTTCTATTGAGTAAAGCACATTTAATTTGCAATTGATAGTTTTTTGACAGCACAGTATTGTCTGTGGAGATCATGCCATGCCATGCCATGCCATGCCATGCCATGCCATGCCATGCCATGCCATGCCACAGGTGAGACATAGGTATGTATAAAGGGAAGAGGAAAGCAGGAAAGCAAGTACAAGGGAGGTAATGAGAGTCAGGGGAGTAATGTGACAGAACTTGAGCTTCATCTTTCCACTCAATAAGTGTTTTGTTCATTAAATGAAAGATTCCAATCTACTAATATGTCCTGCCCATTTCTAAATAGAAATACAGTAATAGATAATATGCAAAGGACTTGGGGGCAACCTTGATCCCATTTGGGATCATGTCAAAGACATGTTGACTTCGCAGGTGATATTGCATGTGTTATCTGATATTGTGTTAAGGACGTAAATGGTGTGTATAACCAATATCATATTGATCATGTTAGTTGGACTCTTTCCTTCGGAATCATGGAACAAAATGCTCCTGCCATATAAGGCGACAATGTATCCACAGATGGCTGAACCTACAAATGGATTTTTAAAAGCTTGGATTCTTGTCTCTTTTCTTCTCTCTATTTTTTCTTCCCCTTTACAGATTCCAGATATATGTTAGGTGCTTCAGAGCCCTTACAGAAATACAGAATCCTGCCCAAAGAATATTAATATAATTTTTATTGTAATCTAGTGAGTGGGTGTTAGAGACATGAGGACCAGATGGGGTAAGGAAGGCAAAGGCTGCTCATAGAAATTACTCAGTGGTGGCATATGCACCATTTCATGTCTTACCGCTAAATAACCTTTTTTGTCCTTCTAAATATTTTTGTCTTCTTTTTAAAAAAAGTTGGCTTTTTCCCACAAAATTAAAAAATTATGCACCACCAAAGTACCCTCACATATCACAGAAGTTTTTGTGAAAAGAGTAAATCTTTCACAAAAACAGAATTACAGCATGAGTAACATAGATCAGAAGAAAGAATGTCGCTATCATAAACGAGTGCAATTTTTTTTTCAGATGTGTGATAAAAAAAGTAGGGTTTGGTTAGTTTGTTTTGGTTTGTGGTGGATTTTGGTTGATTTTTCTTTTTGTTGTTGTTGTTTGGGTTTTTTATTTTTTTGCCTGCATTTTAAACTGATTTTATGCATGTATTTATCTGTATGATAGCACTTTTATTGATTCAGCAAGTACCAAAAATTGTAGTTAGGATTAGATAGACTGGAGGGATAGAAGGATAATGTGGGGGAAATTGGTATAATTCATTTAAAATAATTAATTTTTTACCTAAAAGTTTATTTTATAATCTTAACTATTTGTAGGTTAGTGTGGTATTATTATAGAATACCACAAGGAATTGTTGTGCCAAAGTTAATCTTATTTCTGCTAGTGTTTAAAAGGTTATTAATGAATACATCACTGACAGAACTGTTAATCTCCACACCTTTTCCTCTCACATAGAAGGCAGAGTCCAGTAGCCTAACAAAAGGGCTTGTATATAAATCAAAGACAGCTCAGCTCCATTGTCATTATTATTCAGTGCAAAATTCCAGTTTTCTCCTTCACACTACTGCTGAGGGACTGTACTAGTTCATTCTTCATGATGCTTCTCAAATACTAGTATCAGAATATCTCTAGAATTACAGGCATATCTGTACATTAATATTTTGTTGGAATTCACTATTTTCCTCTCTTTCCAAAGATGGGGAACACTGTTTTTGTGTTTCTCAATGCCTGTGTGTAATTCTAAGTTTCATTTCATATTTAGTCCATATTGAAAAAGTTTGTGGAGGTTGGGGTCTTTATCCCTTCCTAGTTGAAGTGGTATCTTAATTTGTGGCATAGGATTTGCCAGGTATTGACCATAGTCATTTTATCTAAGGGCTGAAGTGTAGGATTTTGTATGTAATGTAGAGTTCAAGACCTTTTTCCACATACAGATTAGTATGCTCTTGGCTTCCTGAGTGTGCATAATGCTGACACTGTTACTTTTTGTGGGTTTCCAAAAATTAACACCATACTGATGATTCTGCATGGTTGAGAAACAAGAAGCCTTTCAGAAATTATCAAGAATCATATGACTTGGAGATGTAGTCAATAACAGTTTATCTGAGAAATTTAGTTGTTATTAGTAGGCAAGATCCCATTACTACTGAAAAAAAGAGGGCTTCTATTAAAAAAATCAAAAATCATAAAAAAACCCCACAAGATAATACTGTTATACACTCAGTTGCTACTCACTTTCTTTGAAATTAGGCTCTCCCTTCCCCTGCTTCTCCAAGTTCTAAGGGTGGTGGCTTTCATTCTGCTGGTGGTGTTGCCTATATTGGCAGCATCTGGAGTCTTTCACAGGAAGGAAGTGGATGTTCATGTTAATGTTGATAATATGCATTTCTCTTCCTTTGTTGTTCTACAGCTCCATGCTTCATCCAAATTTTTAAAATAATTTTCCTTTATATATGTTAAATATTTGTTCTTTGTTCTCTTTGTTACAACTAATACCAAATCTGTCTATCTTCATGTTCACGTTTCTTTAACTGACTGTTAGGGAGTCTTTTTTATAGCTATGGGTGTTATCTTCAATACTAGGTTTATGCTGCATCTTTTGTGCAAGCAAGCATCCTATGCTTGTACTCTACACCATCTCCTATGTCTCCTCTTCTCAAGGTCTGTACTGTGTTTCTATAGGCCGACATTTCTGCATAGTACAGAATTATGTTTTAGTCATAAAATTGTTGTGCTAACATACAAAGATAAGCAAAAGTAACAAAAAAAGTAACAAACCCTAACAAGATCTGGTCAATTAAGGAAAAATATTTAAACCAGGTAAAACAATGTGCACAGAGGTAAAATAAAAATTCAGCCTGAGTAGCTAAATATTTAGCTCAGATAAAGCCTGACATGACTCAGTCTGGAGGCCTTGTAAAGTTAGTGCATAACTTAAACTTTTTGTATAACAGTAGCAATACAGGAAGAGCAATGGCAATACAGTATTACAGGCCTATATGGTTGCATTCCTTTTTAATGTGTGGTTTAGACTGTCTCCACATGTCTTGTTACTGCTTTTATTTTAATGCTATTAAAGTGAGCTAAAGAGGGTTTTCATTTCAAAATGGTAAAATGTTATTGGCTAGACCCTAGTTTATAGCAAAACATTGCACGTATTAGTAGTAATTACGGGTTGTATATAATTTGTATGCCTATGGAAAAGTAGTTTTCATGTGTGTTTGTATAGCTCTGAGCTCAGGAGCTTCCAATTTGGGTGTAAAGATCTTTGGTGGTTCCATGGGATAAGTTATCAAGGGTTTCTATTCCTTTCTTCCTTAATTTCTTTTTTTCTGAACATGTAATTTTGGATATATTCAGAACTAAATTCCTATGAGCAAATGTTGATTATAGGGAGTAGTTGTTCTTGATATCTTCTGCCATTCAGGCTTCTAAATATTTTCCCCATCTTGTTTTCCCCAGTTATTAGAATAGTGCACTGCTTTGTTAGACAGAACCAAAGTAATACAACAACTAGGTAGTGCAGATTTTAATTTCTTTTCACCTACTTTAAACACAGCCCTGAATGTGTGCTTGTCTGTACATGGGCCTTACTAACTAGAACAGAATTGTTCTTTCTAGCATCTTGTCTCATTCTGTCAGTTTATATGAAGTGCATTCCTTCTCTTGCCATTTCAGAAAACATTAGCTAGCATAAAATAATGTATTCTGTCTATCATGGTTAGTTATTGCCTTTAACTTTCCCAGATGAAAAAGGCCATATACTCATGTCTTTACATCTCTTTTCTATGTTACTCTGAAGTGGTACAAACGTAACTAAATGCAGGTGACATGTATGGAAAACCAGAGATGAGCCAGAAAAGCATTGTTTCTTGATCCTTGTAAGCTCTTGGTGGTGCCAAGACGGAATAATTGTTAGAAAGTCTATTATGAGTGTGGGAAAGGCATGGCTTCACATAGACGTCATGTTCTGATTAATTCATAAAGTTATAAGAAAATTTCATCTAGAGCTGGAAATGTTTGTGGTTTATGATAGGAAGAACTGAGGCAGTATTGATTCCTATAAGACCCTCGCTGTTGGGAAGGTGAGGAAAGAGTGCAAACAGAAGAGATTGATTCAAGTTTTGGAGCTGAACTTTATCTTCGGCTGGCTATGATGGATGGGTCTGAGGGACTATCAATGAGTAAAATTTAATTATTCTTCTTTTTTTTTTCCTTTCCATATTTCCAAATTATGTGATTTTCTTTCTTACTTTCTTCCTCTAGGAAACTTTTTATGGAAGAAATCTGCTTTGCTTCAAATTTTTAAGATACATACATAGACAAATTTGAGGAAACAACATAGGTACTACTTTGACCAGCTTTTTATATTCTGCATGAATTTACCACATGAGATGATTCCTGAAATAAAACCTACAGAAAAGCTGTTTTCTCCATCAGTATTTGAAGTACTGAAAAATCCCAGAAATGTGGATCTAGTGTGTGGCTTTAAAGCAAGCAGTAAAGTGCAAAAAAACCACAAGAAAGATAGTTACTTCTTGAGCTGTGGTTCAGGAACTTCAGAAATCCTTTGTCATCCAGAGACACATGTTGCAAGAAATGTGTGGCTAGTATGAAAAATGTTATAGAGCAGTATTTCACTTTAACATCACTTTTCTGGAGCAAGATGTTAATTATTGGGTTCAGTAACAAATGGTTGTGCATCCTCCTGTACACCTTCATAGAAGTAAACATAATTAATTTTTTACAATGGTTAGCACATAAAATTAAGGAGTGTTTTATTTTGAAGTTGTGGGTTTTTTCATAGGTTACTCATTCATATACTGCAATGTACAAATGTTTGTCAATTGCCATAAATCTGCTTATGATTACCTCTTAGAAGATGAAAGCAATTATCCACCCACACAAAATTAGAAAATGAAACAGCACTAATAAACACAGTTTTTAAAAGAGATGTACATGAAATATATCCTTAATTTGAGTATCATCAGACTGAGAAAGAATATTGTGCTTGAGCAGGACTTAGGAAATTTGTTCACAAGAAGTTGAAAAAAGGCCTATGCCTTCTANTTCCTTCCTTCCTTCCTTCCTTCCTTCCTTCCTTCCTTTTTCTTTCTTCCTAATCTGTATAAAGTACAATTATTCATCTAATATGTTCTTCCCAGGATGTTTTAAATAAACAGGTACATCATTTAATGTGAACTATATAGAAAGTCAATATCTGCTTGCTTGTGAAATGACATGGAAGTAGTAATGGCAGTGTAAAGTTATGGCCAAAAAAGCACACGAGAGACAGAAGCTGTACCAGGATCAAAGTTCCACTGTTGCAGGTTGTCTCTGGAGCCTGCTCTGCAGACTCCTGGTCACTGCTGCCATGGCTGTCAAAATTTAGATGCTACTCTTACCTGGTATTATGGTGCTATGCTGTGCAAAGAGCTGCAGTGCTATGCTCTGCAAAGTGAGGATTACCCCTCATGGATGTCCTGTGTGATTCCTAGTACTGCACCCTGCAAGCTGTTGTGCTGATCTCTTTGCTGATCCAAGCTGGTTTAGTGTAAATCAGCTGTCACTGCAGGGGCTGTGGAAGTTGAAGAACCCTAGTTTTAAGTTTGTAGTTGGATTAACTACGACGAATGCTCTGTCATTCCTATATGAATTGAAATGTGAAGAATAATGATGCTTTTCAAAACAGAGAAACAAACGGAGCACTATCTCCATGTTCAGTATGTGAGTTTCCTCTTTCTTCCACCAGTTATGTAAATGACAGTGGTGAATGATAGCTGCTTGAGTTCCCCCAGATGGAAAGATTACAGCAGCTTATTTGGCCTTCTCCATGCAGCTCTCTCTATTTTAGGCAGCAGTAGATTGAGGAGATTGCAGCTCAGTTAATTTGCCTCATCTGTTAGTCAAAATAAACTGCGTTATCAATAGTCCATTTCTTCTTGCTTGCACTAATAAAAAGATTAGTGTGGTTTTTGCCTGTGAAGAGACCACAACCTGAAGAGGGGTTTCCTATTCTAAACTACCCCTCACAATACCGATTAATTTTAACACAATGGCTGAAATGGCTTTGGTAAGAGAGCAGTGTGATTTTCTACCTGAGAGTGCACACTCTTCTTATAATAGCTTCTGGAGTATCCATCACTGAAAAGGATAGTGATGTTTAAGAGGAAAGAGTGGGCATCATTTGCTGGATTTCTTAGCATTTGCCTATTGGGAATGGGAAATATACTTTTCTTACACTTGAGTCTTAGACGAAAACTCTGAAAAAAATTGACAGTTCATATTTTTCGGTTAGGATGAACAGAAGTACTGAAATGAGCAATGTCCACTTGTAAAGCTATGAATTATTCTCTATCTTTAACTGATATTTTTGTAGCTGTGCTAGTGTACCATCAGAGGATGTAATAATTTAAAGGGTTTTTTTGCTTGCTTGCCTTTTTTTTTCTTTTCCTGCTGATACTTTTGTGCAACCAGTCCCTGTCAGGTTTTTTGCTGATTACTGCATTTCTTGGTGCAGTACCCTCTACTGAATTTCTCCCAAAAAGGAGCATCAACCAGAAACAAAAGAGAGAACATTCTTCCGGGTTGGAGATTACTGCAGAAAGGAGGATGATCTTTCCTAATTCCCCTAAGGATACACAAGATTTAGCCCCAAGACCTTGTCTCTCTTGTTAATTAACAAGTCTGCAGTCATGCACCTTTGTTCCAAATATTTTTGCCATCATTTGCAAGATGCACAATTGTATACTGAAAAACTGAGCTTAGCTACTGGTCATAAAGATTTTTTTGTTCTCTTGGGGAAAAGATATAATATCTAAAGTAGGGAGAAATTGTCTTTCCTACAAAATGCTCCTGAAGATATCTTTGAAGTTTAGCGGAGTAAAGAATTTCTGGTCCTCTTTAAACGTAAGGATCTGACATATAAATAAACTATTATCTAACATTCTCAAAGAAATTCTCTTCACAAGGCTGTATCAGCTATCTCAGTTCCTTTCCCCTTGTGTATGATCATTGCTGTCATTCCATTCATAAAAATAGAAAAATCCTGAAAAATGAAAGATTTACAGCTTCTTTGTACGGATGAAAACTTTGTCCTGAAGTTGTAATTTAAAAAAAAAAAATGCATTTCTAAAGCTGATAGACTGCTGAGTTACAGTGATCTTACTGTGCACAATCCTAAATGGGATGGCTCTATTCAATTCTATTCAAGTAAAAACCTTGGAAAAGAGATTTTTTTTCTTCCTTATTGTGACTAAGAGGTTCAACAGTGGAGGTGTATGAGGCAAAAGTCTTTTCTCCTTTAGAGCCACATTTTAAATTTAGGTTTGTAAAGTTCAAGTTTCTTTAGTATCTAAAGATATTTTGATGATCAACTGATGCCTTGAGATGACTGACCTGGAACAGAGATTGGACAGAACTAGAGAATAAAGTAGATATTTATTGAAAGGCCTTTAAAGGTACACTTAGGCAGTACAAGAACAAGGCCAGGGCTACACACCCAAGGTGGATTTTAAATGGTCACGAAATGGACCACCAGTCACAAGGGCTCACACTTTTATAAGTTTTGGTCCATTTGCATAATGAGGTTTAATTGTCCAGTTACAGCTTCAGGTTATAAAGTCTCATCATTCTTGTTTTCTCTCTTCAGCCCACCATTGTTTATGTTTTTGGACCTGAAACTTGTACTCCTTGTCCTTCGTCTTCATCAGGAAAGGGATTTGTTTTGTCTTCCTACTCTGTAAAGAAAGCTTACTAACAGTTAATATGAGGCTCTGAACTAGACCCCTAGGCAGCATAGAATCTGAAAAACATGAAAGCTAAACTTAAAGCATCACAACCAAAATGTGTAAGAAAGACTAATGCCATTAGTCCAGTTTCTGATGTGAGAATGTGATTTATTTATATACCATCACTGTTAGGAAGGCAGCAAGCCTGGCAAGCTTAAAGTTGTTTCCTTGGTCTGTGGGCAAACATGAATGCTGCTTTGCTAAGATTGCTTATGAAGTTATATGTATGTCCTATGTGGAATTATAATGGAAGTTCACAGGGCATCTGCACCTACAATTGGCATGTATAACAACAGAAAGTGGGGCAATCTTACTTCCAGGGCATTACAGAGTCTGCTGCCATATTTGAATCTTAACATGTTGGGTAAATACCATTATTCTTAAAGTAGCAAAAGCCACATTGACCCTAAATCAATCCTAAGGAAGACCCAAGGACTTGTCAGCAAGTGCCAGCAGTGTGACACGTAAGAAGACACTGGGTACAGTGTGAGCTAATTCTGTGTAACATGGCAATAAATGCATAGTATTTAGAGGGTGTGAGGTCAAGAAATCCTTAAATTATCTGGAAACAAGCAGGTATAGTAGTTCAAAAGCTGGCACGAAGCAGGCTGTATGGGAGTAGACGGAGAAGGCCAGATGACTGATAGGGATCAGACTACTAATCCTCATAAGAAATATTTCTCACTCTAGCATCTGAAAATCTCTCCATTGTTTTCAGAGTTGGTTAAACTATCTCCAGTTGAAAACGTTCTCAGGATTGGTGTAGATGTCAGAGGTCTACTGGTGTCCCGGACATAATACTATATAATAATAATACTGTATCACATAGCTATTGCAGTATTAACTATTGCAGATGCTGATTGGTATTATCAGAGTGAGGAGTTTCTGGATTAAACTTTGAGGAGTTTAATGTGGCAAAGGAGTACCACAGGAAAAATAGGATCTAGTTAGCTTTTTCAGTCTTTGTCCAGCAAATAGAGTGTTTCACTTCTTATGCCTCTCCTGCCTGCTCTAAATGAGTGAATGTCTAGTCTGCTACACAATGAATGGAGGAAATGCTTACCAAGACAAAATTACTGACATGTAAATGGCTAGTGGGTGTCCATTTAACAATTAGTAAACAGCAGAGTCTTGGTTCCACTATCCATTTCAAGGATTAATTTAGTCCTTGGACACATTGAAATGTCAGTGTCAGTAAAACATAATGCTAAAGACAAGAAACAACCTGCATTTTGCACCAGCCTGCTGATGATGCTTTCATCAGTATTTAAAACACACTGTTCTGGTGTTGGGTGCTCCATGTACAAACTGTGCTGGTTTTATAGTGTGTGCAAACAGAACAGGAACTCCAGGTAATACATTTTTTCCTCTGACTCAGGAAAATTGCAGCACAATTCTTTACATTCAGAAGAGGAGAGACATGGTGACAGACCTTGGTTCACTCACTTTCTGCACTGTGGAGTCACTCCTATTCTAGGTCAGTTGTGCCTGTGCCTTTCCTAAGGGTGGGTAATACTCTCTACTGTCTCACCTAAGGCATGCTTTTGGGAATCTATCAGTCAAGCTTGGTCATGTGAGTTTAGAAACTCTGCAACACAGCCAGGTGTATTTTGTCAATACAGCCTTCTCTGTTGTAATCTCATCTCTATGTGAATCATAAAGTGACATTAAAGTGCTAACACAGAGCTCAGATAAAAGGAGACATCGTGGAGCCTGGTGGTAACTGGTGATGTCATCTCATCTGTTCTTTATGTCCTGAATAGCAAACTTGGAAACCATTAGTAGGTGTGATGACATGTGATGACAAGTAATGTCCTCTGAATAGGAATCAGAAACCTCTTAACGTTGCAAGACAGTGTCTAGACTTTTCCCAGACTCCAGGAATATCAGATATCTAGAGTCGAGTAGAAAGGAAGTCTCATAGGTGAATGATTTGAGTTAAACAATAGTTAAAAGGCTAGCCATATGGTTTCACCCCCTTATTCACCAGTTTTCACCACACAACAACAGTTGAATCCCTGCACTGAGTGGAGTATTAATGTGAATTAGAATCAGTCAGGTAGGATGAGCTTCCAGATGGATGCTTTCCAAAGCATCCACAAAGTTGTCATCACACCTGCATGGGCTTCTGTGTTGGCATGAAGAGACTGGAAATAGGAATGAACAACCACTGGAAAAAAAAGGTCCAGTTTTTGGGGGTTTTTTTGGGTTTTTTTTGTGGTTTTTTTTGTTTGTTTTTTTGGTTTTTTTTTTGTTGTTGTTATTGTTGTTGTTTGTTTGTTTGTTTGTTTGGTATCTTTTACTATTCTCTCAGTTTAGGTCCTCATGTAACAACAACTATGTTGTACTTACTGCTGTATGAGCTTCAGCAGGAACAGTGTTAGCCTGATTACATATTTTGTAAATGCAGCCTAACTTTTCAATTTAAACCTAATCATATGTGCCTTAATTTAGATATGGATTTTTGGAAAATACTTAAAACCGGTGTTATATCTAAATGTTGGTTGATTTAGTCTAAGTATTAAAACAGTGGCTTTCATTGATGGATCTTGGAACAGCTTTCGGCTTAGGTTCCAAACCTTATTAAGCAATTTGAAAATTTAAATTACTCTTAAGGGCTAAAAATCCTGTTTTCTTATGGTTCAAAAACACTTGAAAAGTAATTCAAGGATCCTCCCCGAAACCAGGTATATAGAGAAACTAATTTACTAAATTATACTGAAAAAAGTTGCATTTAAAAATTTTTAGAAACAAATAGTTATTTAAACAATTTGGATTCCTACTAGGTGCCATCTTTAAACAACTCAAAACTCAAAACATATTGCATCAGTGTCCATAAAGAAGTAGATCATTTATAACCAGAATGTTGGCCTCTGTGAATGAGTCATGGAATGTGTTAGTTCTGGAGCAGGTAATGTGCCTGATATTGAGTACCAATGATACTATACAGGATTTTGATATGGGAAATCAATGGGCTTTGCATGTTAGCTTGGAAATGTTATCTGAATATGTTGTTTCTTTCAGAATGGACAGAAACTATCTTTTCCACATATAAAATAGGCAGATTCTATCTTATATTATTACTTTGGCTATGTTTGTTCCTAAACACCTGAGTTACAAAACAGACACTCAAAGAAGGCCTTAATTTTTATAGTAAGATGATACCCTGTAATAATTTATAATTTAAAATCTATTTAAATTTACGATCTATTTAAATTGGTCTTGTAGTATATTTCAGGAAGAGGTCTTCCATAGTACTGTTGTTGAATGTACTCAAAAAAAGATGTCTTGCAGCAAAGTCATTGAAAGCGTAAAAGAGTGCTTGCTGAAAATTAGTGATGCAGTGCTATAAAATAAACTAGTACTGTATCCTGAAACTAGTCTTACTTTGTAGTTGTGTTTCAGGAAAGATCTACTTGTTAAGGTGCTTCTCTCCCAATGACTGTTTTTTCATTGCGGCTGAGAAAACACTAACACAAAGCAAACGAGGGATTGCTCACAAACCTTACATATCAAATTCTAGGCTGAAATTCACTATGCCTTATTATTATTTAATAATTGATTCTATGGCAGTCTCTACAAGTGTCAACTCCGACGAGTTTCTCAACTCACTGCTTGTTG
This sequence comes from Rhadina sibilatrix, assembly GCA_013400275.1. Taxonomy (NCBI): domain Eukaryota; kingdom Metazoa; phylum Chordata; class Aves; order Passeriformes; family Phylloscopidae; genus Rhadina; species Rhadina sibilatrix. The sequence continues at coordinate 213,384 of VWYO01002799.1, read as the reverse complement.
TGCAAGTGCACAAGTAACAGGCAATTCATATTGCTCTGCTAGACATAGCAAAGAACGGGAAGACCTCTAAGGGGAAGAGAAGTGAAATGATTTTCCAAAATTCAGAGATCGTTCAGATTAGATTGAAAGTGTGCTGACTTCAGCTGCCATTGACTGGGATAAGAATTTAAGAAGTAACAACTCCGTCTTGAGCATCATAATGCCCCAAGGAATAGTTTGAAATATTTCCATTTCCTCTGGGCTGAGATATACTGTCATATTTTCTTTTCAATTACTTTGAAATGAAGATTTTCCTCTGGTCTGCATGACTCGGGGCAGGATGTTCATAAAAGAGTGAGGAGTTTCATGTTACAGTTAAATGGAGCATGTTTATGAGGCACTTAATCTTCTTTCTTTTTTTTTTCAGTGTATTTGCTTCAGTGACTTTGTTATTAACTGTATTAGATGTAAATGAAAGGTTGAATTTGTTTACCCAAAGCAATGACATGACTGTACACAAGTAAGAATAACTATTCATCCATATGTTTTCCAAAAACAATTAAATATTTTTCACTTCAATTTTTCCTCTCTTGGAAACTAGAAATAAGTTTTTGAATAAAATTCCATCTTGGTTTTAGAACAAAACATCCATAATTTGTACATTTTAATGGTTATCTACTATAATTCTGTACAAGATATAGTGTGATAAAGATGAATGGCATTATGCCAGAGAAAATGGTCAAAAAGTTACACTAAGCAATGGAAAATCGGAAAAATTCAAATGACCCTTAAATGTTTAGGATTTTTTTTTTTCTGTTTGCCATTTCTAAAGAATTATTAGCAGACTTTTTGGAGGCAGTACATTGGCTTGGCTGCAGAGGATTTTGGCTTTATTTTGTTCCACAACATAAAATAAGTAGATGTAAGATGGGTGTACTTGAGAGGACTCTTAAAGGAGTCACTGGTTAATCAAACAAAAAAGAGGCAAACTGTTCTGTAGCCCATTGCTAACAGATAATAATTCCCAGAAACAGCTTCACAAATCCTGTGAGGTAGAGGAACTTTGCCCCACATACATCTCATAGAGTTTTACCTGTGTCAGTATGCTTGGCAGCACATGGTTGAAGCATACTTTAACACAAAAATCAAAATGGTCAAAGAATAGACAAAAAGTTTATGATGCAAGGAATGTGACTTTGTTTTATAAAATATTGTGAAAAAATACCATTTCCTCTCTTTTTGCTATTTGCTTTTTGCTATTTGAATAATACATTTGAATATTGCAAATGGTCTGTAGTGCACAGTCACCTACACAAAGAAAAAGCATATTTATTCTGGAAGTTATTGAAAGAAATATCCTGCCTGGTTTTTATTTTCTCTTTCCTCATTCAGTTTTTCTCTCCCAAAGGAAATGAGTCAATGACTCTCAATTTCTCATTCTGTCCGTCTCTTTTTCCTTGTTAGTGTTCTTGCACAGACTTCATAACAATTTTCCCTCAACTCATCTCTAAGCATCTCTATGACCAGGGGAAGGTCTCTCTCTTTCGTATATCTTCTGATTTATGACACAAATCATAAATATATATTTCTGCATCTTGTCCTCAACTCCTTCTTGTGCAAGACCCTCAAAAGAGGATTCATCTTGGAGCAGCTTCCATTCCTTTCACTTTTCAAGAATAGAAATTGATGCAGAAATGAGAAGAATCAAACAGTATCCCTCTGACTGTTCTGCTTCATTCCGCAATAAGCATTTCAACCAATAACTTCAGTGGTGGGTTTGCTTAAGTATGAGCATCAAGACTCCCTTATAAACAGTTCTTAAGGTCAGAAAACAGTAAGAAATGTGCTGGCACTTTCTGCAAGGTATTTTGTACAAAAGTAAGTTTGTGAAGCTCTGATAATAGCTGAAAGGCTGGGGTTTTTTCACAGTTCTTGGAAAATAAAAAGCTCTTCTGGGCCTAAAACAAAGATCATTTTGTCACTGAGTATTTGAAATAAAATATTTAATTTTAGCTTTCTGCATCTTATATTTTTTTCTAAGGACATCAGAAATCTATGATTACAGAGTATGTCCTAATCTGATGGAGTTTTCTGGATGCAACCTGAGGGTCATTACTGAGAAGCAAGAAAATGCTGAAAATATTTAAACTGGTTTTATTCCTTTTATGAATTCTTTTTGTCTTCTATTTGGTTTGAAGTCCTCTGTGTAACCCTGGACAGCAAGTATAATATCATAAGTGTATTGCTTGTGATTTTCTGCAGACATATCAAACTTGAGTTTTTTGGTTTGCTTCTTGAAAGATCATTTATCATTTGCTGGGGAAAAAAATACACCATTCAATAGTCTTAAAGTGAAGTTTGGGTTTTTTGTGAATAAATACTCTCTGACAGTTCTTGTCCTCTGAAGCTTTAATGCAAATGTTAAAAGCCTCCAGGACAATATAAGTTACATCCCTTTACAAATATGGTTTCCAGGGCAACTAAAGGGCCTCCTGTTTCATAAACACTGTTCTCTCAAGCAGAAGCATTTGTCTGTCTGCTGGAAGTTTATTTTACACTCAAGCATGTTAATTTCAAAAACATATTCCCCCTGTGAGAACATACCAGTATCATCTTCATTCAGATCTGGACTATTTGAAAGTAAGGCATAGAAATGTATCATACAACTGCACTTGTAAGTGAGGTTTGGCCTAAATATGACTAGTGTGATATAAGAGACCTGGCAGAGTTCCTTGTGTGCTGCAGAAGTATCCTTCCCTTATCACCCAGCCAGGGACTGACACACAGCTCCTTCTCCGTGTGCTGTCCTTTGCCACACCTGTCTGTTGGGAGATCACTGCTGAATATCAGATCAGGCCTTAATTGCCATTCAGTTATGGAGAGGGGGATTTCTTTGGTTAACAGAATGTACTTGGGCTTTGGCCATGAAAAAGTGCTATGGAATTCAACATGTATACTTTCTGTGTGAAAAAGGTGATTGTGTTAATGATCTTTTGTCGCAATCTTCATGTGCACTCATACACCACTCGACTAACATCCTCTTTGAACATCCTCTTTTAATTGTTTGCAATAATCAGGAGCATTTTCAGCCTTTGGGCTCTGAATTCTTTGTTGTTGTTCTGCATTTTTGTGACATACTACTTTGTGTGACAACAGCATTACAAGCTTGGCTTTTGCATGGCCTAATATTAATACAGCACCAAATGACAGTGTGTAAATTGTACCCTTCTTATATGGTTCAATCAATGTAGTATATGAGAGGCATATTAATTGACTCTACTAGACTTTAATGATAGACTAAAAGATGATAGATTAAAAGTCAAGACAAAAAAAGAGATGAAAGACACTATTTGAGTGACTTTATAATTGTGCTGGGGTAATGTATTTCCAGTACTTGCAGTGTGATCAGTCTTGCTAAGATTTAGAGAACATGGTAAAAGCTGTGATAACTTTATTATTATTTTTTTCTTGTGCAAATAAAGAGGTCTTTTAGGCACAGCAATTTTGGGAAATGAAGCAGATCTTGTCTGCAGTTATATTTGCTTAACTCTTCCTGATCTCTGCACCAAATGCATTCATGCATATCCAAGTACTATACAAAACAATGACCTAGATTAGAAGGTTGTTTTAATTATGTGTACTCATTAGTACATTTAAAGAGTTACTTCATCTTTTCGTTAATTTTAAGTGAGATGAGAACTTCTGCTTATTTGTTAAGACAACTGCCTCGAAGTTAGTTCACACAGGTTTAGAGACTCCATTATTTTCTGTCTGTCCATCCATTTCTTGCGTTCTTTAGGGTTTTTTTGGTTCATTGGTTGGTTGGTTTTTGTTGTTTGTTTTTTTAATCATTCTTCTTCCTCACTTTTTCTTACTTTGATTCTCCCTTTCCATATTTACCTCCTCTCTTCCTCTTACCCTCTGCCTAGTGATAGGAGAAAGAAAAAAACCATTAGCTATTGTCTTCATTTATTTTCTACCCTCAGTACAAATGTTGATTTCACTCTATTCACGCACACTGCTCAGATGATGATTAACACAAGACTAACACATTGGAAAATCTGTAGAAAATTGTACAGGGCTAGACTCTGTGACCTTCTGTAGGAATGTTTTCTGTGTCATGAATTTTGACTAGAAAAGCCTAAGGAAAAGTAAAGTACAGATTTCAATAACTGCTCTTCTGGCTGCTTGTAGTGTTTCACGGATTAAAGCATTTTAATTTCTGAGGCTTGAAACAAATTCTTTGATTTTTTTCTCACGGAGAGGCAGACCCCTGCTCAGGTTTTATCACAACTAGTCAGTAAATGTAAAATCATTTAAGCATAAATTTGTAAAAGTACACACTCTTATGGAGGTTAAATATCTCTTTAGAAAAAATTTAAGGCATGAAAGTGACTGTATCATTTATTGAATACTGCATTATCCTTATATTCAATGAGACTTAGACTACAAGGCACAGTTTCAGGCCTCTACATGATCTTGAGACAATTAGGCACCCAACGGCATGTGTGGTTTTGCAGCCAAGCCCACACATGGCTGACTGCTTTCAGCTGGTTTATACAACTTCTCCATAATCAGGTCTTTACTAGCAGACAATTAGAAAACCTTGGATAATGATGGAAATTGGTTCATATGGAAGCAAAGGCCAAAAATAGGCAGGAAATCACCTTTTTATTGGAAAAGCTTAGTTTGATAAATGTCAAATCAGGAATCATTTGCTGTTTCTCAGACTCCACATCAAGAGGGACACATAAAAAGCTGTAAACTACAAACAAATGAAGATAGAAATGGTAAAGTGTCCCTATTACAGAGGGCATAAAATGGGCACAGCAAAGCAAAGGTGGTTAAATTCTGACAAATGGATTTGATTGCCTTTCCATTGCAGAAGGAGGTCCAACTCTCCCTGTTCCAAGCCAAAAAAAAAAAACAAAAACGTTGGGCTTCCTCCTTGCACCTGAGGTGGATACCCTTGGATCACTTGTGCCGCAGAAGCTGTTTTACAATAGTGCTCCAGCTGTGCCAGGAGCACCTTCCAGGACTGCACACCAAAGATGCCTTACCTGTCAACTTCAATTAGGCCAAAACATCCAAAAGATATCTCATCATGCAACTCCCCATGACCTTGGTAGAATTAAGCCTTTAACTCTAGGCATCAATTTTTGAAATTGGTTTAGAAAGAGCTTTATGAGCCTGAGATCTTGTTTTGCCTAGGAAGTTTGTGGCAGGTTCATGGGACTGAGTTCTTGCTGCATTGCCATTTGGGCCACACTGCAGGTGTGAGCACCATAGGCTGGTTGTGCTGGTTTGAAAGCAAAACCAGTGAAACTCTCTGTTAGAGATACAATTTAATAGGAGAAGAGAGGGGGAAAAAAGGTAAAATAAATGGAATAATACAACCTAACACCCTGTTGGTCAAGGTGTTCAAAGCAGTCTAGAAGTAAGTCCTCCTGGAGCGGCAGATGTGGTTCCGCTGGAGCAGAGGTGATCCTGAGAGAGAAGGGTCCAGTCTTCCTCCAAGAATCTGGTAGAACCAGATATCTTGTGCTCCTGCATCTCAGTTTTTATCTAGGTAGGAATGGTTGGCTCCTCCCATTGGGTGGAGCAGCTCACAATGGAATATGTCATGCCCTTAGTGAGCCTTAACGACCCATTAGCAGAAAATATCCCCCTAGAGGGAGGACAGATGGTGAAAGAGATAAGAAACACTGCCCCACCTGGTTTTAACAGTTGGCCCATTATCAGAAGGCATTCGCCCTCCTCCCTCCAGAGTTACAAGAGATAAAGAAAAACATCTCCCCAGCTGCTTTTAACAAATGAAATAGAATACATATTTTTGGTTCCCATAACCCAAGACACTGGTGATTCCCTTAATGTGAACATGAACACTGGTTGTGCACTGCAGAACTATCAAGTTTGTGATAGGCCTTTGTTAATTATTAGACTACAGTAAGACGTTGTGTTTCAAAGGTCAAGACAGGAAACACCTGGTACCAAACAATCAGACATGTATACTAAAATGGTACCAGCATAATTGTGCAACTGTTTGCTCAGGCAGTGGCAGTAAAAACATAGTGATAAGTGCTTCATTAATTATGAGACCCTATTGAAACAGGAGAGAAAAGTATATTTTTACATTCCGTAATGAAGCATTTACCTTTATTCCCTGATGCTGAGTACACTTATTACCATTGTTCCAGTGACTGTAGCTATGTATTTGATTATAACTATTTATCAAATATTCCCAGAATACATTAAATTAGTACACTGAAAATATTTTAAAAGGTCTTTCTTTTTTTTTTTTTTTTCCTGGATCTTTGCTAAGTAGAAAGAATAATATATTTTTCTATGATGAGGTCATACAGAGAGGAAAAAAAGATTATATCAAACAGAATCACACAGATAAGTACTATCTTTGCTACCAGGAGGGGTTGTGACTGGGCTATCATGTGATTGCAACTGCACAGCTTATGCTTTTGTTTTTAATCACACTGACGAGCACAATACAGCATCAGGGCCAGGGATTTCCAGAGCATTAGCAAAGGACTGAAGACAGAGCATGAGAAGTAAATACTAAGTTTTTGTGCTAAAAGTCAGACACTATGGTGGGACATGAAGGTCTGTATGAATTAAGTTGGTATGAAGTTTTCCCTTTAGAAAAAGAAAAAAAAAATATTCTAAAATTTTATTTGCCTCTACTTGGAAGCAGCATTGGAGCCTGCAGGCTCCTGAAAGGAGAGGGTTTCTCAAACTGTGACAGAGGAAAGACAGCATGGACTATAGATTTTTTAAAAATAAATACAGGCTGTTCCTTTGTTGTATAGTGTATTCCCACTCAACTGTATATAGCACCACTCCTCATTTAGTAACCCCTATGCAAATAAATGCCAGGAAGATAGATAAAAGGGGAGGAGAAGGTCAGACCTTAATCAGACAAAAAAAACCAACCCCCACAAAAACTTTCTTCTCTCCTTTTTTCAATACCTCTTCACCACTGTTGCCCAGAAAACTAAATTTAATAAAAGAAATTTTAAAAATTCCCCAACAAAGATGTGAAAATCAGAAAGATGGCCATTGACTTTTCCTAGATATCTCTGCCTCCTCACAGATCAGGAATTATTTGCTTTGTCTTATTCTTGTGCTTGGTGGTAAACAGTAATCATTAAGGCACTGAAGGAGGATAACAAATTATCATGGTATTTGTATCATTAATGCATCCATCTTTCCTTACAGTATATGTATGTGCGTGTAGAATGGAACAGATTTCACAGAAGTAAGGAACTGTTCCATCTGTTTAAAAGCTTCCTGTGTCTTTTGGAAATAATTCCTTGTTAGTTTTATTATCAGTCATCATGACACCGTGTCACTCATCCTCCTCTGAAGGTATGCTTTTGGTAGTGAGCACTTCAGCAGAGCACTGCTGAAGGGTTTGCTGCATATATCTCTGGCACTGATCTGTTACAGGAAAAGAATTTCTCATTGTGGATCAAGGAATGGTTACAGCTGCCTAAGTACAAAGATTTATGCAGCAGAAAGTGAGGCCAAACAGAGTGTACAAGGACTGTAGCAGAAAGAAGAAAAGCTGATCTCAAAGTGAGTGATGTAAGGGAAGCATCCAATAAACCAGCTGATTTAGAGGACGATTGCAGTACTCTGCTGTTTTTCTGTTTGGAATGAAGTGAACCTCACCTCAGGTATTAAACTGTATGCAACAGCTGAGGGAGATCTTTACTCGTGTTTTAGAGAGCAGGAAGCTGTACTTTCTCTGTGAGTCAGTATTCTTTGGATATGTTTGGATATCTAGAATTTCGTATCACAGTTACCTTCGTGGAGATTATGGTCAAGAATATGGTACATTTAACTATCAAAGAAACTCTTATTTTATGGCCTATTACCCACTCAGAATTTTGTGCTTGCTTCACTGTCCCTAGTGTTGGTGAATCACAGATTCACAGAATCACAGAATCACTAGAAAAGACCTTTAAGATCATCAAGTCCAAGCCATGCCCTAACACATCAAGTAAACCATGGCACTGAGTGCCACATCCAATCTTTTTTTAAACAGATGTTTTTAAACACAGTGTTCTGGGTTGTTTCCCATAGAGCTTTTCCCTAGCTATTTTACTGATACTCATACTCTTGGTAGCAGGTTTTGGAAATTGCTTCCCACTCCCTTTCTATTTTTTTTTCTCTTTTCCTCTTCTCCCTGCATCATAGTGCAGTGATCTGTCAATGAAATCCATTTGGGTCATTGGAATTATGTCAGGCTGTGGCAAATCTTGCACTTTGGGCTACCACAGCAGCAAAAATAAGGTGCAGTTATGGTTCTGCATATTTAATAGCAAGAAATTACAGGTTTAGTGATAATCTTGCCTGTAAACATCACCAAGTGACCATGTGCTTTGTATGTATGTGTGACTGTATGCGCTGGCCATGCAGTTCAGTAATTAAAATGAACTGTCATTCCCCTTGCAGATTGGCCACCCTGGTGGCCAGTGGTAGTGGCAGGGTGAGCAGCACACAGGATGACTACCCTCAGCTGCATCAAAAGCAGTGTGGCCAGTATGTCAAGGGAGGTGATTGTGCCTCTCTGCTCTGCTGTGATGAAACTTTGTCTACAGAACAGTATCCAGCTGCGGAGTCCCCAGCACAAGAAGGACATTGACCTTCAAGGGAGGCCAGAGGAGGCCACCAAGATGATTAGAGGAATAGAGCATGTCTCCTATGTGCAAAGGCTGAGAAAGTTGGGATTGGAAAGGAGAAGGCTTCTGGGTAAACTAATTTCAGTCTTCCAGTTCCTGAACAAAGCCTACAAGAAAGATAGAGAGAAACTTTTTGCAAGGGCGTGTAGCAATAGGACAGGGGGCAATTACTTTAAACTGAAGAAAGGCAGGTTTACATTAGATGTTAGGAAGAAATTCTTTACTGTGAGGATGTTAAGACTGGAACAAAATTGCTAGAGAAGCTGTAGATGCCTGTCATGGTTTAGGAATGGTTCTCTCCAATTTAGTACTCCCACTAAAAAGATCACAAGCTGCTCCCACTTCTCCCTTCTTCCAATGAGAGGCACTAAACCCAAAGATCACAAGTTGAGATAATAACAACTTACTGGAAACAGCAATGAGGTAAGAAAATGAACAGCAACAATATTAATAACAAAATGCATAAGGCAAAGAAATTATTTAATGCAAAATAAAACATTACTGGACTGTTCCACCCACCATGTTTTCTCCCACCAGAAGGAATGTCTTTCTCCTTTAAAGCCAAAGAAGGGTCCCTTTCCCCTGCCCCTGGCAATGACATGAGGTGGTATCAAATAACATCTGGTCCTGGCCATGCCCCCTCAGCCATGCCCCCCTCCCAGCTACTGCAAAAAATTAACACTATTCTGAAAAAATAAGTAGGGCAATTCCCAGAAGTGTTCAAAGCCAGTTTTAATGGGGCTCTGAGCAACCTGACCTAGTGAAAGTTCTTCCTGCCCAATGCAGTGGTTGGAAGTAGATGTTTAACACCCCTTCCAACCCAAGCCATTCTGTGATTCTGTGATTCCATGATTCTGTGATTCTATGATCTGATCTGTTGTACCACATTGCTCACCACAGTTATTACTGCCCCTGAGATGGAAAGCCAGTGGTGGGGTAGATACTGTCTGTGCCCTGTAGTGGTTCAGCTTCAAGGACTACCAAACCAGTTCATATTTTCAACATTCTGTTGAAACCTATGAACTTAAGTTTTTGCACTGTGAATTGTATTCTGTTCTAATTCAGAAGTTCTTAGAAGAACCAACACCACGTGCAACAACTTCAGACTGGATAGTACACTGCAGACAATTCTGCAATGCTGTTCTCTACACCCTGACTAGACATCCTCTGGTTTCTTATGTTACAAACAAGGGTAGAATTTAAGAGTCATGGTTCATTAGACTGAGTGGATGGTTGCTGTATAAAAATTGGACTTTCTTTAATGGCGAGTGCATCCTAAATCCCTTGGCAATGGGTATATTTTAGAGTAAGTGTTTAAAGCAGAATCACATAAAAATTGTAGATTTACATTTCTTCTATTTCTAGTTTGGCAAACTATCCTTATTTCCCATATTTTTAAATTAATACTAAACAAACAAGCACGTTGACAAAAAATGTTAAATCCCTGTTGTAAACATTTCAATCCTTTCTGATTAATACCATCTGCATTTAGGAGCATAGCGTGTGTATTTCCAGGAAGGTGAGAATCATTTGCAGGAATAGAAAATCATGATGTACCATCACATTAACATATTACATGTGTTCCTATTGCTGCATGGATTAGCTAAGCACTTAAATAGAAAACCAAATAAAGCATGTCAAGGTGTATTGTATATGAATGCATTAGCATCTCTCACTCACTTGCAAATCTGTAAAACACTGGGAAATATGGCAGGCAGCATGAAAATTTCGGTTGAATTGTATTTAAAAGTAATTAGAAGTAATCAAGGGCTATCGCACTGATGGTTTATATTTTATATGTTTTGATTTTATAATAGTATTTGGAATGTCATGCTAAATTTGAGTTAGGAATATATAGTTATATATATACATATATAAAACATACATGTATATATAACATACACAGAATACAGAGTCAGACAGAGACATATCATTTTGCAATGGATGACTTTGGAAGTAGGTTTAAATTTAAACTCCTTTAAGTAGGTTAAGATATTTCAGTTATCTGATCAGTAAAATACAGTCACTGACCTACATTTGTGAGGAAATAATTTTTCTGAAAATGCTGTTCTGACTTTAAAAGGATCATTAGTGGAACATATCTGGCAATCTAATTTCCATTTTAGATAACTCAGAATTATTAATTAACATATTATACCCAGGCAAACTTCTAATTTTTGCAGAGAAGTGTCTAGGCCTTCACAGCTTGAAAGGCAATAGCCAAAATCAACTATGTAACGAGGGATAACTGTACGGGATGAAAGGGATTTGCTCTCTTATGGATTTCCTACTGTGCTATTTCAAATCTCTTGACAGAGTTACAGGGCTGACTTAATTTCTTTCTCCCTGATCTTTTTTGGTGTTGGTCTTGGTCCTTTCCCATGTAATGTCTCAGGGTGGCACTTCAGGTTTCTAGCATATAGTTGTATATATGATAACATCAGGTTGGCTGTACAAAACACTGTGAAACTGCACTTGTTTTTTCAGAGGCAGTGTCCCACACCTCTCTATGCAGTGACATACAGGCCGGATGTGTTTCAGCTACCAGTGTGCATCAGCCACTACTTGCATCACCTAATCAGCCAACAGCCTGTGCAACAGCTTTGCAGTTGATGCGCCTGAAATTAACATTCTTAATAGTTCCAAGCCACACTCTAGTTCACAACACATCTGAACTCCTCACCAGGTTCACCAAAGTGCCACTGCATGGTGAAAATTTTCAGAGCAAACTGAAGTTTGATGAAGAAAGCTGACAAGGGGGAAAAAAATGAGGATTTTTTTAAAATAAAATCTTGCAGGAGTTGAATTAAATATTGCTGAATTGGAGTTGTGTGACATATCTTTGCAAGAGACATTTGATTTTTGTACTCTTCTCCTGGGGTGCTTATTTAAATAGAAAAATGTCATCAAAATACTGCATGATGCTCATAACCTTCAGAAACAAAAACATTGATTTTGAGCTTTGATCTTTTGTGAAGAATTATTCCATCTGGGAACTGTGGGTTTGACTGTTTCACCTCTTATCTGTTTGTGTGGTCTCTGCAGTGATCAGGTGTCTGTCAAAATGTACTGCAGTTAGCTGGTCTTCAGTTCTGTCAGTCCTAGAAAGGGGTGGCTGGCTTGCCCTGTTTCCTAGCTGGCTCATACTAACACTGTTTCCATCATCTACATTGGATGGCTGATTTATGGGGTTTGGATTTTAGCTACCTGTTTCTTTCATTGTTTGGTTTTTTTTTTTTTTGGTTGGTTTTTTTGTGTGTGTGTATGTGTTTTTTGTTTGTTGGTTTGTTGTTTGTTTGTTTGCTTGCTTGTTTGTTTTTTTTTTTTACAAGAACACTATCTAACTGGGAGTATCACTCCTGTCCACGTGTCTTACGTCTTAGGAGTAGGCAGGCTGTCCATTGCTTGTCTGTCTATCTATGCTTAGAACATGGCAGGAACATGTTTTGTTTGTAATAATCTCTTTTACCTTTTTACTTGTGGCTTCATGACTGTAGACTTTGTGGTAGTCTGTAGCTAAAGCTCTGTAGCTTTCAAATACTTTGGGCCCAATCGTATTCTCTGTTGAAATCCAGTAATAAAATTCCCTTTCTTTTCAGCTAGAGATAAAAGAAAACAAACAAACAAATAAACCTGCCAAACCTGAACAAACCAACAAAAAACTCCCCACAGACTGAAAACCTAACATTCTCCTCAGAGCTTCCTTCCCAGAAACATCTACAGTTTTGTAAGGATATCTAAGTTTTTCTCCCTTTTACTCTTAGTCCCATGAAATTTCCCAAAGTTTTCCACTGTAGTGTTCAGACTGAACCTCTGATAAAAATTGTAATTCTCTTTGTAGTTAACTGTTTTCCATTCTTTGATTCTGTGATTCCTGCATATTACGATCTTTCTAGAGCCTTTAGAACTTTTCAGAATGTAGATCCAGTGCAGTGAATTCAGAACTTTCCCAGTCCATAGACAACACAGTAGCAGGAAACAGTACTGTACTTAGCTGGTGTCTCTTTGGAGGCAAGAGGTATTTACCTGCCATACCTTTTTCTACATGGATGAGAGCTGTGCAGTCAGGGAACCAAATGTCTAAGAAATCAATACCAGGTTAAGAATGTGGGTTTGTTATTGATTCAAGACATTCTGGACTATTCTCCTGAAGAGGACCTTCTTGATAGAGCTGAGGCTTAGCAAAGGCTATTCATTCCACCTTTCTGTTTTTCATCTGTGCTGTTAAATAAACCAGATATTTGAAGCCCCTTTTTAGGTTCTTTTACCATTGCAACTAACTTAAATAAAGTAAGCATCTTTAAAGTCAGCATCTTCATAACTTTTACCTGCCTTCCTGTTGAAATAACCATGGCCATCATTTTATGACTTAACAGTAATATGTGTTGCATCTTGCTTAATTCATTTTGTTTAGCTGGAATGTATTTTCATGCAGTGGCATTTCTCATGTTGGTAAGTGTTGGAAAGAATGTGATCTCTCAAAGGGTACAACCTCGAAAAATAAGATTATTTGTACATAGTGGGTTGGTTTTAGTCGGGTGAGTTCCCCAAGCCAGTTAAGCTTGTGATTGCTGACTCAGGACAGGAACAAGACTCAACAAAAAATTGCATCAGGATAGAGTATGCTTCAGCTGGCTCACATTTCCTTTGTGCCTCCCCCTACCCACTCCCCATTTTGTGTGTTCATAGCAGCACTAATGAAGATGTAACACACAGTTTCAAGAATCTGTTCAAACACTGAAACCAGAAGCAATGTAAGCACAGCACTGCACCTGGAAGGATACACTCTCATAAGAGAGAGTTTCAAGCCTCTCAGGCAGAGAGACTGCATTTCTGTGGATAGAGTTTTTCAGAGTTCAGCGGGTATTGTCTTTGCAGCACTATGCTGTCCTCAAAAGACATACAAGCAGTGTTCAACTTTTTGACATATGCTTTTGAAGGCAGTTGGCAATTGGGTCTCTTGACTGTGCAAAGAAGTTATAAGTCCCTAAATAAACTGACTCATTCTTGCTAAAATGTTGCTTTGCTAGATCAAATTATTGTTCCACTTATACTTGTATCCTACATCCTACATCCTTGAGTCAGTACTCTTGTCTTGATTACTCAAAGCACTATGCCATATCTTGCATTCATTAATTACTAAAAAAACCCCAGAGAACTGATGGTGTTCCCTGCCTCAAAGGGTGGCAGTTGTGAGTTGGTGCTGCATAATATATTACTGAAGGCAGCAACCACTAGGTTTTATTAATTGTGCAGTTATACAGGTGATGAGTTAGATATATTGGTCCATTTGATAGCACTGTGAGACTTTACAGATTTAGAGGCATCGTTTTGCCCAGAGCGTTGCTGAAAACTGCTACTTGAAGAGAAACACAGTAGCTGCTTAAGAGCTGGCAGATTCCTACAATCCACTGAACCTACAGGGGTAATTTAGGCAGGCAAAAATGTAATTACTTGGTGTATATTTTACACTGAACTCATTACACAGTGCCTTGCAGTGAAAATATATCTCACTCAATGTCCCTATTAGTACAGTTTTTTAAGGGTGGAATTGTATATAATTTATGTAATCTGGACACAATTACAGACATAGTAACATGAATGAAGCTATTTAGAGTTCTCTTTAAAACTTGATTCTTATTTCTTGTGCTTAGTTAATTATATCAAAATAGACCTGTTAGTTACTCAATAGGAAAGTTTTCCTCTTTTAAATAAATGTGTTTTGTTTTGTTTTGTTTTGTTTTTTTCAAATTGCCAAAGCAAGGCAATATAGCAAATGCAACTTAATAAAAACCAGAATTTAAAATAATTTTTAAAATATTAGAGACATGTAGATAGCCTGGCAATAATAATACAGCTATAATAACTAAGTCTTAAGAACACAGTGTGGAAACCTAAGCTATTAAAGCAGAAAGCCTGTTATCATTCTGACTTTCGTGTAGATACAAAAGTGAACCAGATCATGTGAAGTGACTACTGTCAGAATTCAGTTTGTTACAACTTTTTAGTTGATTATAGAGTATGCATTTGGGGTTTTAGCAAAAGTAATTGCACTGGGGCAATTGTTATTTATGTAATGTAGAATCAGGTTATATCTCTAAAATTGACAGATCTTTGTGTGAGCATCATGGATTTCATCTCTGAATACTGTTTTAGCTAGCATTTGGACTTAATGAAAAATACTCCATCTTCTAGATGGAGCTAGAAATTAATGGGGATGCCTAAAAGTGAACAGAGGTGATGATCCTGCACTAGTGTTAGTTCAGATTAATTTTTAAATAAAATACTACAGAGAAGTACTTCATGTTCACAGACACAACTTTCCTTTAAGAATTGCATTGCCTTTTCCCTGACTATGCTTTTCCTACAGATTCAGTTTTTCTTCATGGTTTTTGTTACTTTTTCCTATATAAAACAAATAACAACCACATCTGCCTTCTAATATGATCTTTCTTAGTCGATTTTAATTCATCCCTGTTCCTCATTCTGTATTGTCATACAAGCATACACCCTTTTGGTCTTGCTACGTACTTTCTACACTGATAGACCAGGCTTAACTGGTTCAAGCTATTGGTTTTATTGTTTCATTTGCTTCATTGTTTGTCCCTGCAGGTGTTCTTACTCTAAGTAATCTGTTGTTACTTCATCTGCTACGGATGTATACTGAGCTGAGTGGTCTTCCGCCTTGTCAAAATTCCCTGGTTCTTTTGTTTTGTTTTCATTCATCTTTTATTTCCTTGAGTTCATCCTGTTTGCAAAAATTTATCCTGTTTCAAAATTACTAACTCAACACCTCCATTTTTTAAAAGTCTTCACTGAATTTACACTATCACCTCAGCTTTCAGATACTGCATGATTCAATGTCTGATGCCCTTTTAAGAAGTACTTCAGGTGACTTCTTAATTGGAAGGAAATTAGGATCAGATCTCTGGTATTTAGTTCTGAAGGTAGGAGAACTAATGAATCTGTGTAAATTAGGATCTCTCACAGAGGGTCCAAGACTCACAGACTGTTAAAGTGGATGTTTTGTCAGACCACACAAGGATGTTTGAGGCTTTTGACATAAAACATTTTTTTAAATTATTTTTATCTACAATTCAAAATATACATAAAACCAGTCTATTAATTATAACAGTAAAGCAGACTTCATTAGAATAATCTAATATGCACAATTCTTTTAAGTGTCATAAAAAATAATGTAACTAATATGCAGTTGCTGCAAAAATGTATGGTTCACATATATTTTTATTCTTAAGTACAGAGAGGAAAAAATAATGAAAAAATGGAGAGTCTCTTATTTACTGTGAAATAATATTTACTTATTTACATTTCTAGTCTAAAAAAATTCTAAATGTCTGCAAATTATTATGAAGCTTTACTTCAGTACCCACATACCTTTTTTAAATCCCCTCTTGCACACTTGTAATTTCCAGGGTTGTTTCTGGTGTCATCATACAATGATTTAGGAGCTACTTTATTCAGGATTCTACTGTTATCAGCTGACATTAGAAAATACTAAAATGGTTGATAAGTTTTTGAATGACTAAGTAAGAAGTATTTTAATCTTCCTTTAGGCATCAATGTTTCGTCATTGAATAATTAACATCTCTCAGGCTCTTATGTATAGTGTAGATTTCTCATACACACATATTATAACCAACAATACTATAGGTGTTTTTATTATAAATCCTCTGAAACACATTTACACTATCATGATTCATGATTTGTCATCTTTTTCTCTACCTGTGCAGTCTTTATGGTACAAGTCCTTTGAGACTTGTAGGGCAGTGGATAATTTTAAAAGGTGATCTCTACTTATTGTGGTATTGGGGGAGGGGGTGGGGGTGAAGAAAAAGCCTAATACTTGCCTGTATTCTGGTAATGCATCTTGTGTCTTTAAAAGAAGAGACTGCAGTGGAAACTGGACAAACTAGAGTTGGTCCAAAGTAACCTCTTCCAAAATGCACCTGAGCATTGTTTTTGTGGGCATCCTGAGCACCTCCTTTTTCCAACTGCACATCCACACCTGTTGGGTATTTTGCTTGCTGTTGTAAACATGTAGTCCTGGATTTACTCTTCAGCTTTGAGGTCAGACAAGCAGAGCCTGTACCAAAGGATGGCAAAAGTACAGCAGCACTGTAGAGTACATGTCCTATTCTAAACTTATTATTTCTTTATTTGTGCAATAAGGAGTGCAATCAGCAAGAGGGGATCTGTATACAGTTAAGGAAGATATAAAATGACATAATATGACATATTACAGTAGTTGCAATTGACTTTTACTATTTTGTTGCCAGTGAACAGTTTGCTTTGGAGCTTAACATATTATCTCTCCTTTCTCATTTCTTTTGGAGCAGAAAAAGAAATATTCAGAATACTCAATAACTCAGTTAAATCCCACTCTTGTCTTTCCCAGGGCATAAAAATTGGCTGTTTGCAATCTTTTAAATTATGTACATGGAAATAGCACAATTTCTCTTAAGATCATACAATCTTAATTTGGTGGACAACCTTAAGCTGACCAGAACTGAAAAGACATTCAAATAAGAAAACAGACCCACCAGAGAGTTTTCAGGCAGGAGGATATTAAATGAAAGTTGGGGTGAGTTTCTGAGTCTTTTGATAGCTATAGAAGCCCCAAAAAGCCAAACCAGAAAGGCATCTTTTTCATAATTCAAAGAATAGCAGTCTATGATCTTTACCTCTCTCTTTCATTTAAATAAAAGATAGCCCAAAGCCCTCTCTTACAAGGCAGACCAAAATATGATATTAGCAAAACCAAGAAAATTAAAATAGGAAAATAACCCACATCAAACAAAAGAAAAAGAGAAAAAAAAAAAAAAAAGAGCACAGTCTTAAAGGCTATACTAGTTTGGCATCATATCTCTAATTTTAGCCCCCATATTATTCTTCTGCTCTTCTGTTCAGAGTAGGTATGTTTCAGTTCCACTTCGTTGTTTTACTTTTCTCATTTTTTATTTTGCCTTTTCTGCCATTTAATCCTCCTTTGTCCTAAAAAAACCCCGTGATTTATATCCTGTTACACCCTCAAGTTTTTGAGTTAACACTTTATTTCTGCAGTTCAACTCTGTGTTTTTATATGACTGGCATTCACAATATTCTGACTTTTTCCCAAAATCTCTCTTTTTTTGCATTTAAATGTTGTTACATTTAAACAGAACCAGAAAATGTACACACAACAACACAATCACATAATGCAAGAATGTATTAATCTTGTGCCCTTATGGTATGTCTTTCAAAACACTCAGTTGCTCACAAAATTCACATCCTGCTATTTCTAAGGTCCTGATCCAGCAATTAGGTCTGTATGATTCTGTTTGGAATGCTACCCAAACTCCCAACCATGGAATCATGCCTCCACTTTTTACCACACACAGACTATTTTTAATCATTACATGGAGAGGTTCCAGCAATAAACCTGATTTATTCTCTTGTGTTCCTAATCAGTCTGTCCATCAAGTGCAAATGTGACCAGAATTTGTTTTGTTAAATCTCCTATCAATCTCTTGTTTAAAAAGTTTCTCAGTGGCATATTGCATAACTGGCTTCCCATTGCCAAAATAATTTTCAAAGTTGAACAAGAAAATGGCAAACATTCTCCATCTCTTCTTAAGCTGCTCCTTTACAACTCTGACAGTATTAAAGCTCTCAATTGCCAACACTGACAAAGCACACTGTAGCTTAAATGACCCTGCAGATTGAAAATTTTATCATCTGTAAAGACAGCTCTTGCAAGTTGTGAAGCACAAGGGGAGAAAAGTAACTGGGCTCTGTGTAATAGAACATGATTTCCTCAAGGCAAACACTTTCATCTTTTCAGGACAGTTGACCAGAAGTGACATCATTCACCAACTGCATCAAATGTCTGCACAGAGACCAAAAAAAGTGATACAAGAAGACAGTTGTCTGGTCTAGCAGGCAATCTTTTTGGCGCAAGAGGAAACTGAGATCAGTTTAGTTCTGATGCAGTCTTTTCATTTTAACAGTGCACAGACAGACAGGGCAACAGGACAAGCATTCCTCTCTTTATCTCCATCTGGCTTCATTCATCTGGAAAAGGACCAGGTGTTTCACCAGTGAGGGAGAACCAAGTCCTCACAGTTTAGTCATTCAACTAAATTTTGAGGCGATTTGATAGAAAACTTCTGTATACTTCCGGACATTTTGGGAGCAAACTTTTTTTAGTGGCATTAAATAAATGTGAAGTTCCGTACTTGATATGGAACTATGTACCTGACATTGCTTGAGTCACCAAAAATTTCTTGAATTTGCCATATATGATCTTAAGTAATGCATTTCAGCATGATTTCCTGACAATGAGTTCATTACAGTGTATATATATTTGGACAGCTGCTTGAGTTGAAGCTTTATTTTCTCATCTGCGATATGTCTGTGATTATACCTGACTGACACACACTGACTTGGGAACCTGATTGTATCCATGGTTGTCTCCCAGACCTTGAAAAAGTACCATGAAGTTAAATTCAAAAAAGGCACTTAAAGGTTTTAGGGATTGGTGTTGCCTTTCCCAGGTTTTATGCACCCAAATTTCCAGGTGCAAAATTCAAGTCCTCTTTGGAAATAGCCTGTGTACAGCACAGAAGAACACCATTTCAGTACCAGATAGATGGTTCAGTGGCTGTGCAGCACGTGGATTAATCCTGGGGATAGTATTTCATCCCCAGTGGCACAGTTCCTAGGCTTGACATGTTCAAGCTTGAACACTAGAGAACAGAGCTCAGACTCAGAAAATCCATGTTTTATCACCAGCTCTATCACTGGCTGGCAGAATAGCCCTCTGCCCCAACACTGTTTTATTGGCAAGACTTTGTACAGCACTTCTGAGTTTTCACAGAAAACACTTTGAAAACTAAACTGAAGCTGCTCACTGAGAGAACCTAAGTGAAAAGCTGTGTGCATGCAAGGGCTCAACACACAACTGTCATTCTTCAGAAAGCCAGGCCCTGCAAGGTGGGCATTGTGGAGCATATTTTATGTGTGTAACCTGACCATGCCACAGCAGCATGAGGCAACAGTGAAGTCACTCCAACTGTGGCACACAGTGGGTTGCACAGAGTGCATGACAGGGAGTCTGGGAAAGAGGCCGTCCCACTTAGACTGGGTAGTCTTCCTTTTTGGATTGTTACAGGCACAATCTGAAAATGTGTCTGCTCTTGCTGAGCTGAAACCACGACCTCATTCTGCATCTGTAGTCTAAGAGCTGTACTCTAGATAAGAAAAGCTTTCTGCCTGCAGCAGCCAGGCGCCAGACTGAGGCAGTACCTGCTGTTTCTCAGCCATGCACAGGACTCAAATGGAGAAAAATTGCGCTTAAGATCTGAAGGTCCAGTCACCTAGCAACTATAGTACCACTAAAGGTTTCAAACTAGCTTGGGTTGTATATCCCCACAATCTTGATGTATTTAGTTACTGCAGCTTAAAAAAAAAGATATTCAGATGAATTTTTTGGGGAGAAAGGAACCATGGGGAACCATAGCAAACGCAAATAAATTTTGGTCAACAGATTGCTGCACTATGTTATAATTGCAAAACAGCATTATAATAACTAGCAAAAGGGGAGAAAGCTGAGAACTTGGGTTGATATAGAATATCCTCAGAGGCTGATGACCTGGACTCTGTGAAACTAATAGCATGCCTAAATAAATAAAAATAGTAGCCACAATTTCTACATAATTTTCTTTAAAATGGCTTTGGCAACATATTCCATGTTATGTGTTTTGTGATACATAGCAGCTATTTGTATTGCTTGGGAGCAATTGCAGTGTCCAAAAAAACCAAATCCATAGCAAACTGCTCAGTGTACACTTTCAGTAATCTGAAGAACTGAGAAAATATTTGTTCTAAGATGGCTTAAAATACCCTGCAAAAGAATGCAACAGCTAAATCAGGAAAGAAATATAAGTAACTGCCCTGGTTCCAGCTAGGAGAGGGTTAATGTTTGCAGTAGCCACAAGAGACAAGGCTGGGACCCAGAGGTTATCATATACCACTTCCCATCATTTTCAGGGGCAGGAGAAGGGCTCTGTCCCCATGCTCAGGGTATTGCTGGTGGTGAACAACTGTGTATGAAACATTTGCCTCTCCTGTGCACTCGGTCAATGATACTGCTGCTGCTACCTTTCTTATTTCATTGCTATTTCTGGTAAATTGTTCTTATCACCACCAATGATCTTTGCTTTTTGTCTCTCCAATTCTCCTCTCCAGCTGCTGCAGGAGGACAGGAGGAGGGGGAGGGGAAGGAAGGAGTGAGTGAGAGAGCTTGCACATGGTTTGGAGTATTTTCACATGGTTTGGAGTGTTTCGGTGTGAGCACTAAATTGGGGAATACCATTTCTAAACCATGTCAGTGACATTTTCCTGTATCTGCTCAGAACTAAGAAATGTGTGGGGTGGGACATGTAAGGCATTAGTAAGAATATTTTGGCATTATTCTGGGTAGGTCATTGTGTTATCTTTCCACAGATGGATGTGACTTAGATCATATTATTGTGTTTAAGGTATATGTTGCGCTGTGAACCTGTTACACACTCTGGAGCGCAGTACACAGTAAGAGCAAGAGAAGCAACAGCTGAGGTATCACATCTGTCGTATCTTCTCTGAGAGGCATTCATAGCATCTCATATACTGAAAAACTGTGGAAAGCCTGTTGTCCCCCCTACCCAGAAATTAATATGAATGACTAGGAAATTATTTTTCCCTCACAGGTAATATTCTTCAGAATAGCCCTACTTCTGTGGGCTCTGGAGAGAGCTTTTTCTTCGTGTAGAAGTAACCTCCAGCTATCTATCTAAAGTTCTAGTTTGATATATGGGAAAATTGCTCATACTAACATCAGCTGGGCTTGTGCATACAAATATGAGACCAAGAGAAATAACTAATATTGTTCACGTGATGTCAATAACACAAATGTGTATAAGTAGGTACACATTATGTAAAATCAGGGATCAGGTGTAGACAAATAATATAATTTTTAATTTTTTTAATTTTTACATCTGATGTGCAACAGCCCAGTGCTTACCACTGGCAAGTTTCAAACAGTATTGTTGCAATTTTGCCAACCATTTGTAAAAGAATATTGCTGTGTATTTTGGTCTTTTTTCCTTTTTCCCAGAAGTACAGCTTTTATGAAGTCATTCATTATTTGGAAAAGTTTGGAGTAATTTAGCAGTTATGCTTAAAGGTATTTCAGCCTGTATTTTCCATCCAGTCCTTTATTTCTTTTTTCTAAAATTTCATATATCAGTGCTCTATTGTATGATATCTTTAAGTCTTTTGTACAGAATTTTTCCAATTCCTTAAAAATCAGATTTCTTTCTTCGTTAAAAAAGGAAAAAAGAACAAAAGTTCTTGTGCATAAGTGCTGTTTCTGTCTTTCTAACAAGAAAACAACAAAACAACAAAACAAAACAACCCCCAAAACAACAAACCAAAAAAAAATCCAAAAAACCAAACAATAAACAAACACCCCAAAAACAAACAAAACTCCCCCCAAAAAACAAACAAACAGACAAAACCCACAAAGCAAACAACAACAACCAAAAAATCAAAACCAAAACAAACAAACCAAAAAACCCCAGAAGTTTTGAGACATCAAAATAAAGATTTCATTTATTGCTATTGGGGAAGGTATAAATGATAAAATTGTGAATTACTTTCAGAAATTTCTTAAGATAGGTACAGAATTTAAGAATCTTAAAAAAAGGAGCCTGAAATTAATGTCAAAGATTCATGTCATTTACTTGAGTGAGGGTATCGATGAGGAGAAAGCTGCCACTTTGCAACTTCTGCAAATAAAATATTTGGTATCTTGCACAATCATAGTTAGATTTATCAATTTTTTTTAAGTTTCAGTGCTACATAAGGTTTAGAATTCAAAATTTATGATTCACTCAGCTCTACTTCTGCAATTCCATCATAATTCTCTGCCACATAATCTCAGAGATAAATGCTTTGGACAAGATAAACAGGCTTTATCAAGTCTATAACAGGAGAGGGAGGTGCACTAACTTTTCTCCCAGAACATGCTTCCAAGCTAAAATGGCATATCCTTTGGAGAAAGATAGAACAAATGAAATTTTTAATTCTGGTGTGTATGATGGCTCTCAATGACTCTGCTTTTGTAGAGGCAACTTTTTATAAAGGTGTGTATGGCATGTACTTTAAACAATGTTTTTAAATTGTGTCTTTTACTTTGGTCAAACAGGTATGCAAACAAAGGGAGAGACAGAGTGGATTTTCTGTAGTTACACATTGTGCGTGTACACTTCAGAAAAACTCACTGTGGTTAGTGGATCTTGTATCCTAGGTATTGTAAAAATTTCTCTTTACTTGTATGGTTATAGACATCCCAGTGCTACTGTCTTTTCCTCAATAGCGACATTTGCACTTCACTATCATTGAAATAACTGCTCACTAAACTCCTTTTAGAGTATGCTGTAGATTCAGGAGGTTACCAATGAACACAGAAACCATGGTGAATAGCTTAGCAGAACATCATCTCCTTACCATATCACATAAGCCAGCTGGAATAAAAACTTTACCAAGATAATAGAGGGATGTTTATTTTAAATGGAAAGAGCTGATTTGGAGAAATGTTTTTTAGCTGCCTCCTCTGGTAGGAGGGTGTTCTTTTTGGGACACTGCCAGGAACTAAGGGGAAGTTCTCTTTCCTCTCTTACACTACTTCAGCAATTAGAGGGAGCAAATTTAGTAATTAAGCATGCTCAAAACGTTTCAAAGTGAGTTGACTAAATGAATTTCTAAACTTAACAAAATCAAGAGCTGGTTGTGCATTTTCCACTGTACATTCTAGCACTGTAAATAAAGCACTGCTCTAATGGTAGTATTTCCCATAACAGGAGAAACTATTTTTGTTTAAACTCCTCTTCATGATACCAACAATTTTCATAAAGAGCACAGTCTTGCCTTGCTTTTCAAGGGTTTCAATGATAGAAGCACTGACTCATTTTTGTAAGCTGTTCATTACTCCTTTAGAGACATCCCTCATAGCAGACTTTCATATTATAAAGTAATGCATTGCATTGTCATATCTCAAAGTATTTTGACAGAATGAGTAAATGTTACATGATCCTAACAGGAACAACAATACTGGCACAGAAACTACCTGAAGTAAAATTCAATTAATGGAGAAAACTGGAAGTAGACTTTAGACCTATCATACCTGTCATCAGGAATCTAAGGATTAAGATATACAGGAATTGCACTGATCTTTCCTTTTCCAGCAAATTTTGATTTTCATATGGAAATGCTGTCCATATCTCCTACATGTTCCACTCTACTTCAAAGTTCTACTTCATGGGTCATCATGAGAACTCACACTTCTGAATAAACCGAATGTTAATATTAGCCACTAAATTATAATTCTAGGAGTGGTAACTATTGAAGTTCTACTTACACCACAAGTCCACTCTCTAGAAAGCACAATGAAATCCTGAGGGAGTCTCCTGAAGTTTCCTTCCTTTCTTATTTAGCCTAGTATTATTTGGGTACTTCAATAACCATCTGTATGAATACCACTCTGTAAAAAAGTTTTCTGTGATCCAGAAGTCACTTACACCTGTGTGAAACAGCTACATTTTTCTAAAAAAATTTTTAGTACAAACAGAAAGCTACTCCACAGTGAAAACCAGCTTTAACTTTGAACCATCTACTATGCCACAGTTAATCTGATAACAGAACGTCTGCTGAGTAAACAGAGTCCTCTCAAAAGGAAAATAATGATATGTAGAAGAATTTTTCACCATTTATTCGAGAAAGAGCAACTGCAGCCATGAATGCACACATGAGCATTCTTGCTTTGAAAGAAAATGGAGAGAATAAATCCTATCCGGAATAGGGAAAAAAGTTTCAAAAGACTCTTCAAAGAGTCTCTCAACTGATCCTGTGGGAGACTCAAGAGGAGGGAGATGAATCTGGGGAATAAAAAGGAGATCTTTAATTAAACTCCTCAAGCTTTGTGCATGCATATGCATGTTACATATGTCTACTGCTAGAATTATTTGCTCACTTCTTGATGGGTATTGCTATATTGCACAGTTCAAATTCCCTTCCAAAAGTAAGTTAAGACCCAAAAAACACAATGGATAATAAACAGGAGAGAGAGACAGACATTTCGTTGAGACACCTACTGGAGGTTCCAATCTCTAGGCAGCCCATAGAGATTAGCTGTACTGGAATTCTGCCTTTGGTAACACCCTCACACAAGTAACCATGCCAGAATTCATCCAGTGATGGGGAGTGTAACCTACCAAGGAGAATCTTAAAACCTAGGATGTTCATACTGAAATGCTGCAATAGGCAGAATGCATGATACCAAGATTCACTGACAGAGACAAAAAAAAAATGGAAATATGTTTTTATGACCCTGATACCTTTTTNNAAAGAAAAAATGTTTTTTGTACCCCAGTTATTTTTTTTTTTTTTTTTTTTTTTTTTTTTTAATTCTGGCTGACCTGTAATTTCATTGATTGAAAGAGTAACATTGTTTAAAATTGTCTTTGAATCAACTTGCATTGCATCAAGTAAATTTGTTTTTGGGTAATCCTGTAAGTAGAAGGTGATGGTGAAACCTGAAGAATCCTTTTTTTCCCTACTAAGCAGTAGTATAGTAAATAATGTAGGAATGACCTAAAATGAAAATCCTTGATATTTCAGCAGTTCTGAATGTTTTAGCACCTCTTCAATGTTCCTTAGTTTTGACAGCAAGTCTCACAATCTTTCCTGGAATTATAGGACATAATGTATGAAATATATATATATATAAATGTATGTATGTATGTTTGTAGATATAGAGGTACATATCAAAAGGACTGGAAAATGGCACACATTTGAGAAACCTAGAGAGAAAGACTAGTATTCAGTTGCAATTGGGGGAAAATAGTAATTAAATAGAAACAGGTTGTGGAGGAAAGGAACTCTTACCTCAGGAGACAGTCTGCCCTACTTTCTTTTCTCACATTTTGAAATCTATTAATCTTTTACTTGCTTTATGCACTTTCCTGATTCCCTGCAGGCCAGAGCTGACAGCTAAGCCTCTGTTTTATCTTAAACTGTTCAAAGCATGTCAGAAAATTACTTACCCTGCTGAGCCTAAAAGTAGCAGGAATCCACCTACCGGTTACCCCTAGACCAGGTGATATCCTTTGCTTGGGTGAAATCATAATGATAGTCGCAGAACAGCTGGCAGATTGCTACAATTACTGCTTCCAGTTGAAATCCAGAAACTGAGTTGACTTTTTTTTATTGTCTGTAGAGGTAATTATTTATGTCTTGAGACACTCTGATATCAGCACAATAAGATAGTTTTCATCCTGTGCTATTACCAGCTGTTTTGTATATAGACAGGGTCAAGTAGTTGCACTGTCTGTAACTGTCAGCTCTGTTCATTCTGTGGGCTCTCCACTGTCTTTGAATACAACCTTTAAAAATTCTTGCTATTTTTATACCATTGCACTTTAAGAATTAGCTTTAAAATGCACTGTTGTCACTATGCTTTGGCATGATTTTTATCATGCAGGGATAAAGTGACTGCAGCTGCATTCCTCTTTCTAAAAATAGGATTCCATTGGAATTTCTATACTCATTTAATTTCAGTAGGTGCCAACTTGTGTTAAAAATTGATATACCTCAAACAGTTCTCTGTGATCAAGCAAAATAAAGCAGAATAGGCATTGCAGACTATTTA
Source organism: Rhadina sibilatrix (assembly GCA_013400275.1). Lineage (NCBI taxonomy): Eukaryota > Metazoa > Chordata > Aves > Passeriformes > Phylloscopidae > Rhadina > Rhadina sibilatrix. The sequence continues at coordinate 186,960 of VWYO01002799.1, read as the reverse complement.
TGCTCAGCCTATATCATGAAATAATATGCTCATGTACTGCATTTAATTTTCAAGGTTTTACTATCTGTGTTGTCATCAGAAGCAGCACAGAAGTAAGTGGTATATGAGATTCTTAGGTTAAAATTCACCTGAATGCAGCTGAATCTGCATTTTGCCATTCTCAGGAGGAAGCTATAACAGCATTCTTCACTGTTTTTATCTCTTGCAAGATAACTGTTTCTTTTTTGACAACTGAGGGGAAAAGTACCACTAAAGGCACAGCTCCTATTATTGTGACAGGTTATCTTTGTATTTTGTGCTGGTGAGAATGTTTGCAGGGAATTTGTTGTTGATGTCCTGTTAACTAATAACAACTAGGTTTGAAGGTAAAAGTTAGAGGATTTGTGAATCCATGAAGGTCTGGAAAACTGACCCAGAATGAGTCTTTCAATTCTTTCCACTATTCTGAGGTCGCAAGATGTGGGAAATGCATTACCTTTAGTTCTGCACATCAGAAATTTCCTGATTATTTTTGCAGAGTGGAACATTTCCCAAAGTCTCTCCAAAAACATCAGTGATGTCATTTTGGATCTTTGTTTAACATATTAGCATATTAGCTTACCACAAAGCCTTCAACCCTGTTAGAGGTTCCCTGGTAGGAAGCATTCTCTACAACAATTTCAGTGGGTTTATTTTTCTTAAAATTTGATTATGTTGTTGGCACACTTTGACTCATTATACTTTGCAAACAAAAGAAATGGTCTCCTCTCCACTAGTAGATTGTGGAACAGTAGAGGTGTACTACCTTGAAATATATACCTTGAATTAGGAAACAAATGTCAATTATATGGTCTTTTTGAACTATTTCACGTGCATAGGAACTTAACATGAATTGTGTTATTGCTGTGATGTCTTTCTTTGCTCTTAATTTGCTTACGCTTGGCCAATTTAAATGCCAGCTCATTTCTGATTTTTGGGAATTTGTGAGTCCCATGAATTCTTATTATGATGTTGTGGTAGGCTCTAGGGCATATAAGGATACTGAGACTGAAAATACTCTGGGTAAAAAAACCTTATTTCCTCTTAAATAAATAGACATTGCATTGCAGAAATCAGGATCTGAAGACGTGTTTCAGAGATGTGATGAGAAACTTGAACAGAATTGCCTTTGATATGGAGGTTGATACAAACCACGGTTCAGTTACTTATGTTAGTTAAGTAACTTTATCAGATATTGTTAAAACATTTAAAAAACCCAGAAGGGCAGTTGAGTAATTTTTGTGTCCTTCATAAAAACATTTTTTATAGAAATAGTTCCAAAGTAATTCACAGTTGTGGATTATTGCATAGTAGTGGGCCTTGGGTTGTGCTGAGGGCCATCATTTGAAAAGACTCAGCACCTTCTGAGAGATCTGCAGGATAGCATCAGTGATATTTTGGATGATTCCTCAAAAAGTATATTATGATTGTTAACTGTGGATAAGAAAAGAGAAACAGATTTTCCAACTGCAAACTATACAATATGAAAGCTTGGGTACCTAGACACACATTTTTTGCAGGTTTGCCAGTGCCTTTCTTCTCCACTATTAAAAAGGGGACAATAATATGCTTACTTTATAAAGGCATAGGAAAATAATTTCAGTTTTCAGGGTATTTTGGACAAATACTGATGATAATGCTCTCCCTATTAGATGGACAGGTCTGCCAATAGGCTGATGAAAGAAATGATGATGAATTAAGATGACAAAATACAGGTCATCTTAAAAGAAACTAATTCCAGCAGACACAAAATTCTGTATTATGCAACATTGCTTGTCAAATGTTGTGATAGCTGCTTTAATAATTGTTTCACTGCAGGAAGGGGTACCAGTGATATGACTATCGAGGAACAGTTTTCAAACAGTTTTGTTAAATATATTTTTGCTGAGCAGAAATGTAAAATAAAATTCTGTATTTTAAAATATTCATTTATTTTTCTTTCTTTCTTACAGCTTGTGGCCAATGCAATCCTTTTTGTCAGTGTAAATTTGTATGGGGTCTTTGTGAGGATTTTGACAGAAAGGGCTCAGAGGAAGGCGTTCCTTCAGGCCAGGAACTGCATTGAGGACAGGCTGAGACTGGAGGATGAAAATGAAAAACAGGTCAGTTTCTAAGCTTTATTTATTTTTCTCTGTTTCTCCTTAGATGACCATAGGTTAAGACATTGTGGTCAAATGTGTGTTAGGGCATGTGTGCATTTCCATTGCAAAGGAAGTGCTGCCTTCCCCCATCTGCTTCAGGTCTTCCTCCCCAGAGCATGCACACGCTTCTCTCTTCCTCTGCAGAACTCAGAGAAGGTGCAGGCTGACTCCACAGCTACTGTCACCTCCAGTGCCAGATAAGATCTATTTTAGGGCTGAGTCAAAGCCAATGTATTATTGTAATATAAGATTGTGGTTATTTATCTGCATGGATGTTTCTGTATTAGATGCACTGTAAATACTTTTCTTCTTGCTGAGTGTGCTATAACCTGTTTGCCTTCATGACACCCACAAATAAGTCAACATTTTTGGGCACAAGGAGCTGCAATGATAACTGAATAAGTTTTATTGATAACAAGAATGTATATATTATATTTTTTGTATAATTAAGAGTAACTGTGATAGCAATCAGTATCTCTTCTCAAAAATCACCTGTCTGGGTATGAAAAGGAGGTGTCTGCTTGGAATGGAGAATGTAAACCCCCTTCCTCCAAATTATTACAATTTTGAAATTAAGGGGCTTTCAGTCAAAGTGGTCTCAGTATCAGGGGGCTTGAAAATGTTGGAGCTGGCGTCTCTTCCCAGTCCTGAATTTCTACAGTTTCTTTTGTCTCCTGGTAGTGGTGCTGATACCATCGGCCGGTGGAGATGATGTCCCTCCTTGATGGCTTGGCCAGGGCCTATTCTTCTGAGATGAACACACCTGGTTTTGGTGCTGCTCTTTCCATTGAAATGGGATTTCTTTTGTCTCCTTCCCGGATCCAGGGGAATCCTCTGAGCTGGGGCCATTTCGCTGACAAGAGCTGTATAATTTTTACCATCACCCACACCCGTGGATATTACATGCACAAAATACAATTTGTGAATATAAACTAACAGACACCAGGATAATGTAAAAAGGGTTTCTTGTGAGGTCACCATTCAGTTCCTGCCTGAGCTGGCAGCCTCTGAAAGCACGCAATTTCTGAAATATTTTTACTATAGGGAATGCATCTTCCCGCCCCATCACCAATATTACTTAAATTTTTATTATATTCCAGGAACACGAATTAATATCCACTACAATATAGCATTCATATTAATATTTGCAAAAAGCCAATGATATAATATGTACTTATAACAGATATGAGGATAGGCATAACAGTTCTTTACTAGTATGTATAACACGGCAAGCAAACAACAATTACTATGGCATTAACCACAAACAGAACCAGGAACCTTGTGACAGCCTTCTTGGCTGAGACAGGAAGGGATGGAGGAGAGGCTTTGCTTCACAAAACCCCAGGGGCAGTTTGATCCCAGTATCCCTGCAGGACTCCGAGGAGCACCAAGCTGGAATCCCAGGCTGGTGGATGAGATGCATCAGAAGCTTCGTGGTGGTAGCTGGAGTTGCTGGGATGTCCCGGCAGGGCAGGGAGTGCAGGGCCACAACATAGCAAGAAGACCCAGAGCAGTGCCAGAGAATCGACAGGGGTGGGACAGTCACAGCCCGGCTCCCAGCAGGGCAGGGAAAGGCGAGCTCAGGATTCCTGGGCACAAGAGCAGATGGGGGTAGGTCCCACTTTAAGTGAGGTAAGGTGTTAATAAGGTCCTAGCCCAATGGCTGCTCTTACGAGCAAAGGCTCACCCACAGAAAGGAAGAAGCAGTACAGGACTGGACTCTGGTGGTGACAGTGAATTCTCCCTGCAGTAAGCAACAGTTTGGCCGTCCTCCGAAAGCGAGCAGCTGCCCCAACCCCATCCTTCACCTGCCCCCAAAACTCGCGATATCTTCCCCTTCTGAGAGAAATTCCCAGAGATAAAAGAAGCATAGCCAGATGCTACACTCCTCTCCTCACCTTGACCACTTGTTTTTCTTAAGTACCCATAAGTACCCAGTAGTTAGTACTTAGTCCTAGCAACTTATGGGAAAACATTCTATAAGTAAAAAGGAAAGAAACTCAACCCCCAACATTACCTCATTATTTGATAGGTTATTTCATACAATTTTATAAATCAGCCTTCCAAGCATATTTGGAAACAATAGGAAAAAAAAGTGCTAGATTGTGGACTTTGCTGTTGTTACTTACAGATCTTAATGCCATTTGAGTTTTGCCTTTCTTTTCCTTTATATATTCTATGTGCTCTTCACATATATATTTGTAACTGTCACCTATTGCATTAATAGCTAGTTTTCCCAGTAATTTTCCATGACCCTTCTCTAAGCAGAAAGACAACAAAAATTCCAGAGCTCCAAGCCCTGGGGGGTACAAGGCTCCATGCTATCTTAGTTCCTCCTGGGAAGCAAGCCCGAGAACAACTCTCCAAGATACATTTCATGGGCAAAATACAACTAGTGCTGAGGAGTGGGGTCCAGAGAAGGGGCTTGACCTGGGGAGGGAATTGCATCACCACTTGTCCTCCTAATTGGTGCTCTTTATCAGTTATGCTAATTTCCAAAAACCACCCCTAGGGATGGGGGTGGGCTTCTATGGATATCTTCCCATAACTGCCTCTGTGTACCTTCAAATAAAGATCTGCTCTTATATTACCTCCTTACTAAAATTATCTCAAGTTTTATTTCCAGGCTGGGAAAAAGGCCACAATCTGAGGCTTAGACATGCTATGATCTGTTGGTCTGTAAAGTTTGGACTAGTTTTTTTCTTTCTGTATAGGTGATAATAGAGGATGACACTGGAATACCTCTGTGGCATGGTGGTTACTTATGCCAAGCAAGATTTCAGGATCCTCAAAACTTGTGTGCCTCACACAATTTTATCACCCCTCCTTTGCAATTTCTTTAGCAAGTCCATTCCTTTATGTGGAGTAATGCAGGTCCATAAGTACTTTCTGTTATGAATTAAGTGAATATATTTTTATGAGCTGAACATACTCTGTAATAAGTAGACATCTCTTTGAACACTGTATATCTTTGCTGGCTGTGTAAAAATGGTATTAGGATCAAAGCCTTTTGATTTAATTCTAGTTTTTTGTAATCCAAAACTGCAGATTTTTTAAAGACATAAATGTGTCATAAGTGAATTTCCATGGGATTTAAACAAACCTGCCATTTGTGCCTTTGAAAACATACTTCTGGGATCCAGAATGAAAACAAAATAGATTTTTTTGTGTTTCTCTTGTTAACACATTAGCAACCTGTCTTATTTTATATATTATCCACGCATATAGAAACACAACAAAAGCAATGACATTATACATAAACACCGTTATTGTTGATAGTATACCTAGATAATCCTGCAAATGTTTTTCCAATGCAGTGTACAGGTCAGGGAAGAGAATAAAGTTTTCTCCTACACTTGAGAAATTAACTTTATGCATTACAGTGTAAAACTCAATGCAATTGTGAAATATGCTAATTAGCTGTCACAAGTACCACAAAAATACTTTCTGAGACTGCTCTCACACTATATTAGCATACGTCTAGAATCAGAGTGAGAATTAAGGCATGATTACAGGTTGCAAAATTATTCTGCAGTTGCTGTGGCATAACGTACACTGAGTTTCCAGCTAGCAACACTCAAGAGTGTTCTGAGAAAAGAAACACTGCTGACCTAGTTCAATTTTTGTGATCAGTCCTGTATTTTTGTTCTCTGAATTGTCAATATTACATGTTAAAAAGGATTTAATGTTTTCATCAGACTTTCTTGTCTCATCCAAACACTCTGCCCTAAAAAACACAGCCCTTTTACACTGAGAATTGTAAAGCAAAATGGTAAAACTATTGCCTAATATTTCTGTGCAGGTCTTTTACTGGAAAGGAAAGAACATGCTCTTGACTTTAGAACATACACAGCTTTCTGGAGTTAAAGTGTTGGCTGTGTGAGACAGATACACAGCTGAAATTGTGAGATTTCTTCCTCTGTGTCCTACTTACAGTGAATTCTCCTCATGGGATGTATTTGTAGTAATAGCCTCACATGATAATTTTGATAAAACTATTTTTGTTAGCAAGAGTAAATATCTTGTGTTAGCATATTTTTGGACTCATACAAGCAGCCTTGAAAGTGTTGCTAGGGAGAAAGGGAGCAGACAGATTCTGTTTATTTTAAAATTCAGTGTAATACTCACCCTGTTATCTATTCTCTGTGGTCACCGTGAATAACTGGCCTTGATGGAGGCATCATCCACTTGTTGTCTTGCTGCATATTAGATCTCAATTCCACCAGAAATGAAGGCCAAGAACCAAGTTTTAGATAATGAGTAAAGAGTTATAATCATCCACTTGGGATAAGCTTCTTCTCTTGTTATCTATAAATCTCAGCAGCAAATCATCCTCTGTAGAGAAAACAGATAAGAATAGCTGTTGTGAGGTGGGTCCTTTTCCCTAGGATTCTGGTTTTTGGTTGTGCTCAGTCAGAGCATGTGAGCACTTTCCCTCACTCCCACTGTACCATCTCTCTGTGTCCACTTCCTTACTTCAAGATCATCCTTTGACCATTCAGCAAAATGAATCCCTGAAGGATTCCTGGTGTTAAGACATCCTAACCGATCTTCCAGCAGTACTTCACCCCTTCCCAAGTAAGAAAGAAAGGAGCAAGCGGGGTTGGGGAATGGGGGATGTATTCAACATAGAAGAAGGAGTCTGCTGCTGATTGAACAGATTGCCGTCTGACTAAGAGGGGTTATGAATGAGGAAGATGTGGCTCACCATGTATTAATTCTAGGTGTAGTAGCTCCTGAAGTAGAGCTATGTTCCGAGGGAGAAATACCATTGCTCTTCTGAGGCCATCTTAACTTGAAAAGCAACTGGACTACTGTCTTTAAAGACCTCTAAACTCCCATTTTGCAAATGTCTCTTTCAGCATCTTTATAGTTTTTTGTCCCCAAAGTTTTGTGGTCATCACTCTAACTGTGTAGTAATTAACATTCAGATTATGCACTGTGTGAAACAACTTCCTTTTATTTGTCATAGATTCATTGTCTGCTGAATTGATTTTGTGCTTTCCAGCTCTTTTTTTGTGATCATTCTACAGTAACCACTGCCATGCCACTCACAACACTGTAGACTTGCATAAAACCCTGCTCATCTCTCTTTCCAAGCTGAAGACCTGTTGTCTCTTTGGTCTCCTGATGTATGGAAGCTATACCCTACCCCAGTCCTGCCAAATTTGTAACGGATCTTAATCACATTTCTTCCTTTCCTTGCCCTGAAAATAAGAATATTTTTATTCATATTCCTGCAGTGGATTTGGGGATAAAACATATAATTTATCTTGGTGAAATGCACTTGTGAAGCACAGGTTTATATGAAAAGTGCCTGTTGCTTTCATATAAGGCAGGCTGGGAAAACATTTGACTTCATGTGAACCTTCAAAGCCCACAAAACCACCTTAAATATCTTCACTGGTTACTTAATTTCAAAAGTACATGTAAGTATGTTTGCAAAATAAAGACCATCTTGCAAGCCACTTGTTAAGATGTCTCCTTCCCTCCTAAATGTTACTTTTATACTTCCTCACAATTAGAATTGACAGTGGAAAATAAACTGGAAAATAGCAAAGTCTCCAGAAGGGGAATTTGCTATCTTAAATACTAATTGTGAAATCAGTGAAATAATTTTTCAAACCATTGGGGCTGCAGAAATGTATTTATTTGTGGCACCCGACTTTCAAGAAATAGTTGTGTACTTTACCACAATGCAAGAAATTTATATCTATTTAATATAAGAAACCAAAAGAAGCACTGAAAAATGACTGGGAGTTAGGAAGCATGGAGCTGAGACAGCCAGCTCTGTGTCTAGGTTCAGGACCAAAGACTGCCACTGCAGCTAGATAACCAGATTAGCTGAAGGATTGTTCAACAGCATGAGACTGCAGTAATGCTGGTTCTGGAAGACAGACAAGAGCTTTGGTGGTGGTCTGCAGTTGCTCCATACATGTTCACCAGATCATCTGCAGCTAGCTAAATTTTCCTTCTGCACTGCTGGATCGTGTGTACAAATATCTGCGTGCCAAATACCTGCATGCATATGTGTCAGCATTCCAAGCGTCTTCTGCAATTTAGGGCAATGTCCTTAACGTTGCATGTAGTAACTGGGTCACCACTGAGTGAGAGATTTGATTAATAACTATTCATAGAAATGGAAAATGTGTCAACAAAAGATACTATGACTCTCACAGCACAACACTTTGAACTACTGCTTAGGGTGTCTTGCATTTAAATTCTCCGCTGCATTCAGATTCCCCTTTAAAACAATTTGATACAGACATTCCACATTTTGGATATGTGTGCTATTTCTTGTACATTTGAGTAAAAAGAAGACACCTACAGAAATCCTCCAGTGGTTTTGTCTGTTGTGTTTAATTTCAAGTCCTTATGAAGAAAGGGAAAAAATTACATTAACTTTGAATAAAGCAAATCGTGTTGTATTTTGTTTTGGTAGTGGATAACAGATTATGCAGTTTTTTATCCTTTCAATTCAGCATCCAAAATGAGGAATTATTTATTTGCACAGCCCCAGGCAGAAGTAATTTCTAGAGTGCCTGACAACATGCTTATCAGGCTCTGCTCACATTTCCTATACTTTTTATTCTCAGAATCTTGTATCTTATTTCAGTGCAGAAGAATATATGAAATTTATCATTAAAACACAGGCCTTGTTTCCATAACCATTCATACTGGCTGAATGCATCAGCAAATTGCCCTGCAGCAAAAATTTCACCTGGATCATGTGTGGATGCAAAAGCATGTTCTTGTCAAATTATCTAGTGTGCAGCAGGGAAGTGATACTGATTTTGCACAAAGTGTGATGTGCATGACGATACCTGATCTTCTGCAAAAGCTAGCCAGTGTGATCTTTGAAAAACATAAGTTGGACTAATTTTAGCTAGCAGGGTGAGCCTGTACCACATTACCACTATGTTGTGTGTTACAGGACAGCTTAAAAGTGTATCTATTCTGTCATCAAATCACAGGAAATTACATAGGAAATTCTATCTTCAAATATCTATTTGTTCTTTACTAGGCTCAAGAAAAACTGGAAATAAGGAGTGTTGCAATTTCAGGCCATCAGTTTGAACTACTGGACTTCAGCCCCACTTGTGCAGGCTGACCACCAGTGTCTCTTAGCCAAATCAGAGATTGGAAATTGTCTTGCTGCCTGCTTCATTTGCCCCATTTGGCTGCTTATATCATTACACACACACACATACACACACATACACACACNACACCACAAAAAACACCACAAAAAAAAAAAAAAAAAAAAAAAAAAACCACCACAACATCTATGGCATCTCTGATCCATCTTCCACCTTTCTCAGGTAAAAAGAGACATGGAGGCACATTTTTCTCTCCCACAGAACAATGCCCAGTAGCTTTCTATTGACCAGCGCCTGTTAGTCTCCAGTCCTGCAATAATCATTTATATGTCTATGCTTCATACAGCAAATAATAAAACTGAGGCCTACCCAGATAAAATTAAAACCTCTAGGTGGAAGGCTTCAGCTTCCACCTGAAGTCATTAGGAGTTGTTTGTAACCTCGTGCAAGGAAAGGTATTGCAAACATATAAATCTTTTAATTTTACAGATTTATTGCATCTCTTGGTTTGCAGAATAAACATCTCATCTGAATCCAGTTAGTGCAAGAAGCTACACTGCTTGGCATACCACCAGAACTCCTCTTACCTGACTCTGGCCAAGTAAAAGTGAGGCTTGTAATCCAACCCTTTAACCTACAGGCAGTAATCCCTGGTATAACAGGCACATCCAAGGGTAGTTCAACCCTTCTATCCTGAACTCTTTGTTAAACATAAGATGAGATTTTTCTTTGGGAGTGGTTACAAGAGGACACCACAACTTAGGGCTGCACAGCTGTAGAATAAGAGAGAGATGCACCTTGCTACTAGACTTGCAATTCCAAAGTGTAGAAACAAATAGTAAAGTGGGTAACATATAATAAAAACACAGTTGTAAATCATATAAAGTTCATACATTATAGTGGCCTTGTATTTTTATTACTCTAGCTGCATGCCTTTATTTTACAAAATTAAACTCAAGAAAATTCTATAAAAACATTTTAAAAGCCACACATAAGAACAGGCCAGATCATTACTATAACTATTTGGTTTAACTTTATTTTATTCCCTGAAAGCTTTCTGACATAAGTGAATGTTGTGGTTTAACCCCAGGCACAACTAAGCACCACACAGCCCCTCCCTCCCTCTCTCCCTCTATGATGGGATGGGGGAAAGAATAGAAAGAGCAAAGGTGTGAAAACTCATGGGTTAAGATAAAGACAGGTAAAGCAAAAGCTATGCATGCAAGCAAAATACTCAAGAAATTAAGTCATTGCTTCCCATTTGCAGGCTGGTGTTCAGCCATTCCTGGGAAAACAGAGTTTCATCACATGTAATGGTCACTTGAGAAGATAAATGCCATGACTCTGAATATCATCTTCCCCTCTTCCTCTTTTTCCCACCAGCTTATATGCTGAGCATGATACCATATGTTATGGAAAATCCCTTTGGTTAGTTGAGGTTAGGTATCTCACCTCTGTCCCCTCCCAGATTCTTGTCCAGCTAAAGCCTCCTCTCTGGCAGGATGGTGTGAGAGGCAGAAAGTCCTTTGGCTCTGAGTAAACTCTGTTCAGCAATAACTAAAACATCCCAATGTTATGAACACTGCTTTCAGGACAAATCCAAAATACAGCACCCTACTAGCCACTATGAGGAAAATTAATTCTACTAACTTTGTGTAAAAAAGACAACAAATTAAATATGTCAATTAAATTGGTTATCAGCTATTCCATTTTATGTCATAAGGTATCAAAATCTTACAGATTTCTAAATTTAAATACCTCTTTATAAAGATTTGTTATAGATTTATAAAGATAAAAAGAAGGAAAACCTTGTTTTCCAGTACACAGGTAGTCACTCATATTTAAGCTAAGCAGGAAGATGTCTTGGACTGTAGTTTGTTGCAGTTTGTTATTTTTCTCATGCATGTATGCATATTATACAGTCATGCCACCCATGTTAAGGTCTTATATGTAATGTATGCTGGCTTACTTTGAGTAGATAAATTTTTGGGTGGGACTATTGACCTGCTGGAGAACAGGAAGGGTCTGCAGAGAGATCTGGACAGGCTGCATTGATGGATCAAGGTTCAACAAGGCCAAGAGCTAGGACATGCCCTCATAGTACTACAGACTTGAGGAAGACTGGTTGAAAAGCTGTGTGGTTAAAAGGACACAAGCTTGCTGGTCAGCAGCTGAACATGAGCCAGAGTGTGCCCAGGAGGCCAAAAAGCCAATAGCATTCTGGCCTGTATCAGCAAAAGTGTGGCCAGCAGGACTGGGGAAGAGTTTGTCCCCAGGTACTTGGCACTGGTGAGGCCACACTTTGAATCCTGTGTTCAGTTTTGGGCCTCTCACTGTAAGAAAGACTTACAGTGTCTCTGGAGCATGTCCAGAGAAGGGGAACGGAGATGGGGCAAGGTCAGGAGAGTAACTCCTGTAAGAAGGTGTTGAGAGAGCTGGGGTTGTTTAGCCTGGAGAAAAAGAGGCTCATGAGGGACCTTATTGATCACTATAACTGCCTGAAAGGAGGTTGTAGCCAGGTGGGGGTCCGTCTCTTCTCCCAGGTAACAAGTGATGAGAGGACATGGCCTCAAATTCTACTAAGGGAGGTTCAGGTTGGACCTTAGGAAGGATTTCTTCATAGAAAGGGCTGTCAAGCAGTGGAATGGACTGCCCAGGGAGCTGGTGGAGTCTTCATCATTGGCAGTGTTCAAAAAAAAACAACTAGATGTGGCATTCAGTGCCATGTGGCCAGAGGTTGGACTCTCAGAGGTCTTTTCACACCTAGGTGATTCTGTGATAAATTGTTAACTGAAAATTTAGTGGTAATTCTAATTCTATAATTCTAAGACTGTTAATACTTTGGCTGTTAGAGGGTTTTGGAATAAATAATGGAAAATTTATAGTATGATCTCTTTCAAGCAACTGTAAATCAAATATGCTAGTGTTTAACTCAGAATTTTTCAATTTATTTTTTCCTACTTGCATTGTGTATTTTAAATTAGAGAGAACTGAGGAGGAGGGATGAACAAGTTCACACAAACTTGTCCTTATCAGATGATTAAAAATAGACAACCATACAGCTTTAAGCAGATAACAGTTTTCAGCAGATAACATCATGGATAGCGGTTGCCAAGACAAATTATCATAATTAAGCACATTGGTTATAGTGCATCAGATCTGAAGTTAAATTGTAAGAAAAATAATTCAAAAGAATTTCTTATCATTGATTTCTAAATTTAGAGTAATATCAAAGACAGAAGTGCTATAGGAACACTAATGCAATGTTATGATGCATTTTGGTAGGATGCCACAGTATGAAGTAAAGCAACCTCAGTAGTGAATACTGATCTTATTCCTTCAGCAGCAGGAATTCATAAAAAGCTTTAAAATGTCATTAGAAAAGTCCTCTTAAATGTATTTTTATTGCTGTTCATAAAATTGGTTTCACTTCCAGAAGAGTCTTGACTATAATAAAAAAGTCAGCTAACATGTAACACAAGTTTGGCACTTTTCCTGTGCCAGTCTTCAAACACAGGATGGTTCCACCATAGACCAACTCTTTTTTCACCTAGGTGTTTCATGTCACAGCGACTGGCATTGCCACATGTACAGTTTGCCAAATGCTATGTTACCACTTAAGCACAGATTATCTCCTTGAACAGGATACTGAGCTGGGCACTTTACTTTCATTCCAATATATGAAAGTATATGCTGCTGGGACACATGTTCTTATGGATCTTTTGCCTGTTTCCTTTGGTCAACTGTCTATGGAGAAAAAGAGCTAGACTACACCCCATTAAAGAAAATACATTAAAAGATTCTACATTCTAAGGTAGTAGTTTTGTCAGGTTTGCCATTCTAAATGAATATCTGTCTGTCATGTGATTTAAATTCTTTCCAAGGTTTCTGTTCCCCATTACCTCTTCAATACGAACTTATTTCATTTGGAGTTTAGCTCCCCTTCAGGCACACTTGATGAGGAATTTCCCAGTTTGACAAGGAAATAATAAACTAAATCTGAGTCACACTTGTTATTTTAAGTGAGTGAATACACTTGTTGCTTCCTCAGCATATTGCTGATTTGTCCTTGTTTTTCCATTCTGTAAGGAAATGAGATTTTCCCCTATGGGTTAGGCCCGTTTCTCTACTCTGTAAAGAGACAAAATGAGGAGAAGTAGCAAAGGACAAATCTTTCAGGTTTTTCTAATCAAAATTAGAAAAACATCTAGACTTTTCAAAGCAAACCATATTTACATCTTAATCTTTAGAGATTCAGACATCTATTCCATTTCACTATTTTATGCCATGATTTTCTTTCTTATTGCTATACTAAAGACATTTACAGTCAAAAAGAAAATGTTAACTTCTTGCCACTTGACTTCAGGTTCCTGGGGTTTTTTCATTCCTTAGTTGGTTTACACCCACTAGTGGGCTCAGTATCTATCACCAGCAATCAAAAAGCTTATCTTTACTGAAGATTTCATGCCTTTTTTTTTTTGCCACCAGCAAAGATCTGTACCAAAAGAGCAAATGTTGATACTGAGTTGCTACCGCAACTCTAAATGAAAGTGTGTGATGCTGTATCAAACGGTAGCAGTGGTGTGAAGCACTGGTACTAGCACAGCACTGTAGACTCAAAGTTCCACTGATCTGGACTCTCAGCTGCAGACTGTATTGGCTCCAGCAGCAAGAAAAGAAGACTGAAGATGTTAGTGGCCTTTCTCTCACCGCTTCCCTACATTGGCTCCATTTCTCAACCAGGTGCTAGAGGATACCACAGAGATTTGCCACATATCCAGAGCTGGTGGACACACCAGGGTTTTGGAGAAGGAGTGTGGGAAAAGAGAATGCCCATAACTCATGGGCCGGAGGAAAATCAGAGAGTGATGCAGTCCGAGTATCAACTTGAACTATAACACATAGAATGTTCTTCAAGAAAAGTTCCACTAGTTCAGGGGTGGAGCATTAATGAGGGCAGAAGAGGGAGATGTGTTTGTCTTGAAGAAGGCTGAGTTCTCTGACATTCCCTTCTTGTAGTATACATCCTTGCCTAATCAAGATATTCAACATTACATGGGTGGACACGGCTGTGAATTTGAAAGATGTGCTGTTATAACTGTAGAGGAAAGTCAGTACACCATGGGTAAGCCAGTCAAGATCTGTCTGCCCTTCCACTTACCCTGGAAGGTTGGCAAAGTTGATGCTGCTTGTGAGTCCATCTGCCTAACATTTCAGAAGAAGAAACACAGTAACAGGATTGTTGTCCCAGCCCTGCACATGATGGAACCCAGGATTCTGTGTGGCACTTAAGCCTCAAGCAAACCTGAGCTCACAGATGTCTGTCTCATCCGCAGGCCAGCCTAGAAATTGCATTAGCACTTCTGTGTTCCCTCTGATCATGACATTAGCAGATGATTAGTTAGATGATTGTGATAATTTTTGAGACCTCTCTTTATTTGAATCAGAAAATTTTTGAAATTGTACTTTAATTGTGCTTTTTTTGTTTTTAACATTTATACTCAAACTGCCTCTGCATACAGTCAGTGCTACCATGAAGGGATCTTTTCACTGAAAGATAAAAACTAGCCTTCCTGACTCTGCAGAACAAGGGGAAAAATGTTTTCTTTCTGTATAGGAAGATTTAGAAAAGTATGTTCAGTGGCTCTTCTCTGCCACACAAAGTTTCATCTTCATTAATATCCCCCAAAGAACCTATTTATTAAAATCCTACTGAAGCATGATAGAAACAAAGCTATTTATCAAGCTAACACTGCTGGAGTTGAAAAATACCTGTCCCTGGCAATGTGCTGCAGAAATTCTCTTCCTTGTTTCCTGCCAAGCATAAGGAAGCTTTCAAGTTATCTACTCTAGAGAATAGTCTGTATGGCTACTTGCCTGCACTAAAATGAATCAGATAAATATGCCTTAACTATGAAGGCACTATTTGGCTGTGAGAATTTAGCTGCTTCTCTCTCAAGTTTACTTCCAGTAAAAAAATTCTATTAAGCGAAATGAGTATAACCTTTTTCCTGTCAAGTTTCTGTAATACTTTTGTGGACACATTGGATATTTCCAGTGAGTTTTCAGAGGGAGTGAATATTAAAGATAAAAGGTGAAAATGAAAAGACTAACAGTAGTTTGGATGCTGCATGATTTATCCATTACCAGTTTATATCTGGTATCAACTGTTAGTTAGTCTTTCTGATGATTAATCTTTATTGATGTATTTCTAGAGCACTCTGATTTAGTAGATATGAGGATAACTAGGAAGACAACTTGTGCTTTTTATGCTTTCAGTTTTCTTGTTTATTCTCATAACCTTTCTCAGCTCTTGCTCTTATTTGAACAAGATTTGTAGAGCTGATCTCAACCTAGTCTACTATTAATCTTCTAGTTCTTTCAGGAATCATACTTGCCTTTTTAGGATAGTGGTATGCACCTATTCCATAGATATTTTGTTATCAGAGAGCATCTGGGGTTTCTTTACATGCAGAGGTTTCCAACTTATTGTTACAGTCCAGTTTCAAAATTATTAGAAATGCCCCTGCCAGAAATAAGGTACAAACAAGACCATATGTCAAAGTCAATAGTATAGATTTTATTTGATAGCAAATATGAGAGAGAGAGAGACAGAGAAAGGAAGAGAAAGAAATAGAAAAGAGGTGGGAGTACAGAAAGAGAGCAACAGAGAGAATAAAGAAAATATCACCACTCTGTGGATCCCACCTTTGTGCTGTTGATCCTCTCCAGCTGGTCTTCTTAGTCGTTAAGGTCCCCCTGAAAAGCATAGAATCTGATGAATGAAGATATGCTCAGGCCAGGTGTGAATGCCCAGGTACCTCCCTCCAGGAGGATGGGGGGAAATTTAATAATCTCTTGCAGCAGACTCTGGGTCTGTTGCATCACTTTGCATTGCCTGCAGTCCTATAGTGCAAGGCCTCAGGAATAAGTGTGGGGAATTGTGGGGAGACAAAAGGAGATGCTGAGAGCAGTCTCCCCTCTGATATCTTATAACTGTGTTAATTATCCTAGAGTAGAAACAGCCTTGCCCTCACAGCCATGGGCATGTTAAAGAGTGAGTTAACTGGTAGGTCGTCAGTTGGCATCTGCTCACTGTGAAGACCCAGGGACAGGAGGTCGTGCAAGGGACAGGAAGGAGCGAGCTAGAACTGAAGGAGAGAGACAGAGCCAGAGCTGTGTGGAGCTGCTCTTGGGAGCTACAGAGAAAAGGTACAGGAGACTTTTTGAATAACAAGATGCTGTTACTTGAAGCCTTCTGATGATTCTGATGAAGCACCTCGAGTGCAGTGTCCATGTTGACTGCGACAAGGAAGGCTTAGTGTGGGGTCTTTGATGGATTATGACATGCTCTCAGCTGCCTCCCATGTGAATGTACTATGGATGTGGCCTGTGGCATTGAGGGCTGCACAGCTGGGCTAATTTGTTTAAGTGAAGATGGATGTTCAGTGCCTTCTGAGCAGAGTTAGGCCACGCACCTGAAACTTCCCCCACCAACTTCAGTTGTAGGGGGAGTCTGGGTAAACCTCTGTGGGCTGTGGCCCCACCCCAGACTCAGGCAGGGATGATTCTCAGTGGAGCTGCTGGGTTTGGCTTTCTTGTGGATGCATTCTTCTCCCTCAGCCTGAGATGACTGAACAATTGTGTCCGCTTTATCTTATCTAGGCGGCTTAACTCAGAGCCCAAAGTTCTAGTCAGGGATCTTCATGGAGGGGTGGGCTTCTGTGGTTCTAGCTTCTTTATACAGTTTTTTGCTCTAATGGGTAAAACTCCCTCATAGCAACGTTTAAGGCATGAGCCATTTCAATCCCTGACACTTATTTAGCTCATATGTTTTTCTGGGCGGTACCTAAAAAGTACAATGTGCTACCGAGTTCTTCTCATTCTTATCATGCTACTTCTTGAATGCTGTCTTGTGAACTTTATACATGTGAGCAGTTTTATGATTTCTTTAGGCCCACTCTCCATCCCAATGCTTCTGCACTCCATGCAGCCCATTTCCTCCTGGTTTAGCCAAGACTTCATGTTCTCCTAATTCTTTCACACAACCTTACCATCTCCATTGTGACTAACAATGATCCATGTAGAAACTATCAATGCCTCATTAAACACTATTCTGCTCATGCATCCATTCTTCCTTTCTTTCATTTAAACAAAAATTATCACTTAACCACAGAAAGATGTCAAACTGGCCTGATATAGTTGTATTCAGACTGAATGCATCATGCAGTTCATATAGTGTGTTGATCATCTACCATAACTGTGTTTTTAGCCATTCTCTTACTACTCAAAATATGTGCATTAGGTATCTGATCTTTTAGGGATGGTCCATCACGATTACTATTGTACTAATGACTTGCTGAATAAATACAATTTTCCAAGGAATCTCAGGACTGTTCTGAAACATTGCCACCTTGTGGCTTCTGGAAGATCACCATCTTTTACAGTGCTCTTTCATGTACTTAGTTGGAAGAAAGGACATAGCATAGTTGAATTTCCAATAAGTCACTAATGAAATCTGCTGCATTTTCTTTCAGCTTACAAGAAGTAAAAATAAATTCTAATAGTCATACAAAAACCTGTTCTTCCATGCATTGCATTAAGCTTCTTTTCACTCTCCGTTTTATTTTGTTTTTCCTTAAGGGGTATTAAAAAGGCTGTGAAGTATAATGTAAGGGCAACAGAGATTGTGAACCCACTAAGACATAGCTTTTAAAATTATACAAAATTGAGCATGGTATTATTAGGTAGAAGGTGGTAATATTTAGGATGTACTCTGAGGTCCTGCTGACTAACTAGAAACTGAATCTCAAAATTATATAGATGAGTTGACTATGAAACAGTCTTATTAATGTTTTACATGCATGTCTGGTGCTTGTCTTCTCTAGGGAGAAA
This sequence comes from Rhadina sibilatrix, assembly GCA_013400275.1. Lineage (NCBI taxonomy): Eukaryota > Metazoa > Chordata > Aves > Passeriformes > Phylloscopidae > Rhadina > Rhadina sibilatrix. The sequence continues at coordinate 168,806 of VWYO01002799.1, read as the reverse complement.
ATTTGTTTTAAAATATGGTGGCAATTTCCTCAAGTATAGCAATAACAAAAGATCTGTGATAGATGGCAAAAATTGTTGCGTTAGATTTCATGTTCCATATTGTAAAAGAATTTTGTAGAGTAGATGATCAAAACTCCCTTTCTTTTGTGAGCTCCTTTTCCTATTTGTCATCATTGTTAGACTATTGCTATGACAAACAAAAATATTTATGTTTTATCAGCCACAAAACAAATACGTCAAATCTGGGTTTGTCACATGTTTATTTTTTTTTTTTTTTTACTTTCCTCTTTCCTAAAGTTGCTATGAAAAATGCAAAAAACAAGTAACATGGGCAAGAAATCTATCTTGAATAATGTGGTTCAGTGCTAGGGAGGGTGAAAAAGTATCAGAATCTGGAGCGCCATCCAGACTTATTGCTTTCCCCAGCATGAGATTGGGAACCTCCAAGTCCCATTTAGAGCAAGTTCCACAAGACAAAGCTCTCTGCCATCCAGATGTGGGGCCCAGACTCCCTGATGGGTGAAGGCAGAGCCAGCATGCTGGCTGGAAGGAGCAGTTCAGCAGGAATTTAATGAAGTTGGCTGAAAATGAAGCTGTATCCATTATAGCCCTGTTATCATGGGATTGAAAAACATGCAAAGCAGTACTGTTTTCTACATAGCCCTTCCAGATTGTAACTTCATTCTCAAAAGTTCCAGCAGATGTGCATGTACAGTAGGATGAGAGGACACTGAGCAATGACATTCAAGGAACCAGAAAAATACAGGAGCCTGCAGCTCTGAAGCAATGCTATAGTTCACTTGGTTGCTTGTCTCAGCTTGGTTGCTTATCTCAGAAAAAAAAGACAACTGTTTCCTTTGATAAAGTAGTCTGCTCTGACTAAAAATAGCATTTCCATTTTGTTTTCTTTATATGTCACATGATAAACTACAGGAATACAACTTAGCATGGGAAGAACAGCAAATGTACCCAGTTTTGGGGTAAAAATTTGTAAGGAGCCTTTCAGCTGCGCACTGGGCAACTGGAAACAAAGAAGAGAATGCTGGCTTGGAACATTTAAGAAATTTACGTGCTTTTGAGCTTCCTTTTCTGATTAAAGGAGTATGCATTCATTTACAGCCTGCTGAAAGAATTTGAAAATGTATCATAGTCATTTCCCGTACAGATGTCAAAATGAATCATTTTGTACAATAGGAATAACTGCATAATGTTTGGGCAACTGCATGAAATGATTCTAAATCAAGCTGAAAATTTCAAAGGACTTTGAGTAATTTGTAAGTGTTTGGAATGAGCAGTAAAATGAAAAAAAAAAAGATATTATTTTTAAAATGGGAAGGGGACGGGCATCTTCATTTGGAGGCAGGCATGAGAAATGTATTAAGAATATGCACTGGGGACTCCCATAAAAGCAGAGCCAGGATGCTGGTGGGAGAGGCTGTCCAGGGCAGGGATGGAGATAGAAGGAGTTGTGGTGAGAAGCCTCCAGTTTAGGGAAAGCTGAAGACAATGTTGGGGCAGAATAGAGCATGCAGATGATGGGGTTTTTTTCTTCAGTAGTTTTTCTTCAATAGTCTTCTGCTTGCTTCTTTCCTCTCCCTTCTCAGAAATGAGAAATCGCACAACTCCTAGAGGGTGCTGAGCCTTGAGCTCCTCTTCTGTTTTAGAAGCCCCACTTGTGTGTGGTGAGATAAGATGGCTTCAGTCCTCCCCAGAAGGCTTCAGGCACCTGCCTCTCCTGGTCCTTGTGTACCAAGGGAGACACCTTGATATACAGTGGTCAAAGTGGACCCCTGGAGATCATCAAGCCCAACTACATCCTCAAAGCAGGACCTCCAGCAACTCCAAGTCTGGTCAACTGTGGCTTTGTCTAGTCCAGTCTTGAATAACTATTTAAGTTTTTCCTTAATAGGGTCCAACCTGGAATGAAAGTTGCAGTCCAGGATTAGGTACTTGTAAATAGGGTTGAGAATGTTCCAGGTAGTAATATAGGATCTTTTTGCCCATTAACAATGGGAAGAAAACACTTGTTTCTTATCTATTTTGCTGCCTTGGCATATTTTCCCTCTTTGTTATGTGCATAATATACTAGTACTAGTTGTTAAATAGGGCCAAGGTAAAACTGAGCAATTCCTAATTGGTTTGGTACGCACATTATGATTTCCCTTGGGGTCAAAATGAATGTTTGTTCCTCTTCTGTTTTCTAGTGATGCTCCATTGCTGTGGGAGAAGGAAATTTTAATGTTTTTCTAAATTGACTGTCCTTTTCAAAAATAGCTAAGTCTTCATTGCTACTGTGTGGAGTCCTTTGAACCCCTCAGGGGAATTCCGAGGCCCTTGTCCTGGAAGAATATACCGTAGAGTCTCCACTTAAGCAGAAAGAAAAGGCCTCCCCCATAGTACCTTGCAAAACTCTGTGACCTACCCCAGTCTCATTCTCCCCATATGCCTGTAATTCTCATGGTTTCTCCTTTCCCTGTTTCCCCATTGGTTGTGGTATCCCTGGTGGCCAGCCCCATCCTCCCTATAGGGCAATGCCCTTTGCCCTGCCCTTTGCACTGCCCCTGTGCCCTCATTGGCCACCAACTCCTATTTGACCTTGCAACCACATGGCCTGGTCTTTTGTCCCTGATCCCCTTCATGGTGTTAGAATAAAACTTTGTTGGAATTTATCATACAAAAGGCCCTTCTTGCCCTTCTTCACCGAGCTAGCTATGCTGTGTTTGTGGACTTGACTGCTTTACCTGAATGCCTACCCAAGCAGCCTTTCCACAGGAGATGCTTACTAGGAGATTGGAAATTGGCTAAGCAACCATCACCTAAACCCCACGTTGCTACACTAGTGCAGTAATCATTAATAATCAGGATGATACAAACAGCAGAGGCAGCCCAGTTTGGCATTTGAAATCCCAGAACAGGACTGGGAATGTCAAATGTTGTGAATGAAGGAGATCTAGGTCCCCATCTATTATTTTCTTTTCTTAGTTAGATTTCTGCAGGGAATGCAAAATCATTGACTGACAATTACAATCTCTGAAAAGATTTTTTTTTTTTTTAGCATGTGATTTCATGAGTGTTGTTTTATTTTGGTGAAAGTTGTTACTAATTGATAAGTTGTTACTAATAGAGTGTTACAGGGAGTACCACTACATGTATTACTCTTTCTAGTTTTTCCTGTCATCACCCATCCCTGTTAGAGGAAACACCACTCAAGCATGAATGTCACCATAAATGTGAGTGGTCTTCCATTAGTTTTGTCACTTGATCCATTCAATGCACTGTCCTACACACCTAGTTTTCCTTTTAGCCTAATTTCCAGATTATTTTTATAATTAGATCAGCCATACTGGAGTAAATGATAAAACTGAACAAAAATCATAGGACTTGCTGAATAGAGATCCAGGCAGAGCCTTTCTCAAACCTTCCAGCAGCTATATTTTGTGTACATGAATTCACTTCTGCTGCTCCAAAACGAAGTCCTTCAGCATTCCTTAGGCTGACCTGAAGAGCAATACTGCTTTTCTTGACAGATGAGATTTTTCTGTAAATAGAAGAGACTTTTCTTATATTCTTTCTAGAGGACTAGATGGTGTCTTTCATTTACTTTCAGTGTTTTGATAATTTGCATTGTAGGGTTCTTTCTTACATTTTCCAGTCTCCTCTTCAGGGACAAATCCTTACAGTCATGCTGCTGCTTCCCTTCTTGGTCTCTCATAGGTCAGCAGTGGCTGCCCTTTGAGAAAACCATAACTGAGTCTTTCCTCACATGGTGAGTCTGAGTCTGCCAACCCTCTTTGTATAGACTCTACAATTCTTCATCAGTAATATTTTTTTTTCCTCATCTCTAATGACAAAAACAAGTCATCACAATTTGATAGAGGAATTTCTTATGCTCCTTTCAGGTTTTGTTATAGTCAACCTAACGTATATAGGAATCATTATTTTTGTAGCCTCCCTTAGTATATCTGACATCTGCACATTTCAAAGCTGTCAGGTGCTGCATCCTACAGCTCTCCAATGTTGTCTTCACAGTAATGATTCTTATTACTTCCCTGGATTCCATGTTATTTGCAATACATTACAGACATTATCTGCGAGCATTTTATTCACATATTGTAATTGTGTTTGCATGCCATAGGAGAACTATTCAGCTAGCACTGCTCTCTGGAAGAGTCTGTCAGTATAAGATTTGTTTGCTTGTTTATCTGGTTAAATCTGACTTTCTAGGAAACAGAAGTCTAAAACCCACTCTCTCCATAACAGTTTTGAAATTTACTAATCCATTTCAGCAAAATGGTGGAGATCTTGTTTAATGTGTTCACTGAAAGACAAGCTAGAGAGAATATTTAGTCCTTATGAGGCATTGTAAATTTGTCATTCAGAGCAATACTTATGAAATTCCAGCATCACATTTGCCATCTTAAGCACCAGAGAATTTAACCACTAGTCCAAATTCCTCTCTTGTATGGGTTCTCTATTGTCTGAGAGGTGGTCAGCTTATTTTATAACCCCAATTTATTTCTTTCTAACACAGTAAATCAACTTTAAGACACCAGTAGCTATCAACAGAGCTTCACAAGATCCACTGAGGACAAAATACTTGGTTTGGAATGTAACCCAAAATTCGGGTTACCCAAATATAATTCTGCTGTAGAAATATAAGTACACTTAATTAAATCAACATAAAATTTACAGTGAATAACCATTTTTTAGTCATGTGAGATACTTTAGTATGTGTAAAGTGTCAACAAATATTTTATTCCATAATATTCTTTGCACTATTCTTGGTGTACATTGTTACAAATGTAGAGGAGACCATAAACAAGTCCTGTCTTAGACTCAGATTTCTGGCCATAGCTCTGTTTGGAGTGGCCTGCACCCTAGATCACTCTTGCACTCACAAGTTCTTAATAATGGTTGATTAGGTCTATTACAAGATGAATTATTTAGCTAATTGACACAAATTTAATAGATATAAGACTAACAGATGACTTACTACACAGAATAAACCAAAGAAACACTACTAGTGGATAACATAGCTGAGGTGCCTAATATCACAGCTAGTGAAAAAATAGTATAGATTATGATTCCATGTAGTTTACCATCCAGTTGCTGATGGGGTACACATAGGATCCTTCCTCTCAATTCCCAGGAAAGTAACTGGAGAATCTGTATCCAAACTTGTGGGAGAAGTCCTGCACATTTCCAGAGTGTGAGTAGGAGGCTCACCTCCATGAAAATTTGTGCAGCTTTTATAGTTAGTAATGTGTCTCTCAGTCAGGAATTCCCTAGTTTATGTCTGTACATCTTGGCCTCAAGGTGGAATGTTTATTGTCAGCTGGCGATCTCACCTCCCTGGTGCCAGACATAACTCACTGCTGGACATCTGTCCAGCCTGGGTTATCTCACCAGTTCCTGTGAGGAGGAGACGGTCTGGAGCTATGCACGAGCTGATGGACAGAGCAGGTAAGCTCTTCTGTGGCAGGGGGGAATGTCCTACTATATATATATATAAGAAGAGTAGGAAAAAGAGTTAGTTAATGATCCTTAGCCTCAAGAAAATTGACCACTATGAACGCACAACAGAACTTTAGTCTAAAGTTCAGCAGGGCAGTTCTGCAAAGTTTAACTTCTTCCTTCTTTCAATGTGTCTTCCAGAAGAAACTGTTAAATAAAAAGCTCTATGAATAACCTTTGAGTATTATTCGATGGCTTTATCTGGTTCATGTGTACATGTTAGCAACATAAAAGCACTTGCAGATACCCTCTTCTCAGTGTAAATTTTTGCTCGTTATTTCATATCAATTAAAGAAAACGAGGACGTGATTGGGTCAAAATATGTACCTCTGTGACATCTTGCAGCTACCATTACAGTGGTTCTCAATTGTCAGATAACAGAATCACAGAATAGTTGAGGCAGGAAGGGGATTCTGGAAGTCATCTGGTCTAATGACCTTGGTTTCCAGGATGAGATGCTTCATCACTTTCAGGAACCAAGGTGAAACTGATTGGCCTGTAGTTCCTCAAGTTCTTGCTCTTCTTGGCTAGAGATGTGACATTTTCTTTCTGCACTCTTGCATCACTTCTCCCAGACACTATGTTTGACTGTCAGGAGTGGCCTTACAGTGACATCTGACAGCTCACTCAATGAGCTTGTGGATGTGTCCTGTCAGGGACCATGGACTTACATCTACCCAGTTTGCTTAATTATTCAATTAATAATTCAATTCTCTTCCACCAAGGGTACACCTTCCTTCCTCTAGCCTCATCCATTGCTGTCTGGAACCTGATATTCCTGAATCAGATCTGATGTGGCTATGTGAATTCATTCAGACTGTTGCCATGGCTGAAACTAGCAGGTCTATTGGATAAACTTGGAAATGCATTTTAAATGGCAAGCATTTTCTGGGTGAAAACATAACTTGAGTAGGTATCTAAGGACACCTTACAACACCTAAGAACAGCAGCTGCAGATTTTCCAGATGGTAGCTATGAATGGGCCAGAATATGTGGAAAAACTACATGAGCCTTTATAGTCAATACTGACAAGATCCTTAATATTAGAGACCCTTTTTATGCAGGTCAGTGACCCATGCCAAAAATTTCTGTGTGAGGATAGCAAGAAGACATGTTTAGCCAGGGTTTTGTACTGATGCAGTTCATTAAAAACATTGCCATACTGGTTAAGATGCCATTAAAACTGTGCATACTGTTCCACTGAATTTTACAGTGGATAAATCCATCATCCACTCTCACTGCTTAATATCCAGCTGTCATAGTCCTTGTAATGTAACAGTTTCATTACATCCAGGAAGAAATAAGACACATGAAAGGATAGCAAATAATCCTGGGAAGTCTTTCCCAGACAGATAAATGCTGCTAAGAATAAAGTAAGTTGTTATTAGAAATACTGTAATGTTAATGAAAAAATATGGACAATTATATTCTCTTGAAGCTGGCTTTTTCTGTGTAGGTTTGTTTTTAACTTTTGGGTGGGGTTTTTTTATAGTGCAGAAGACTCAAAAAAAGACACCCACACAGTTTGCAGGAGTTTGAGATAAATGGTTCATATTATTTATGCAGCAGACATTTAAGGAAGCAGATTGAGAAAAGATTGTCCAGTTTGCTAGTTTAAAACTTTTGCAAAATTGCCACACGCTATACTACAAAACTGATGTTGTTTATGCTTTCTTTTAGGAACGTCTCTTGATGAGTCTTTTGCCCAGGAATGTTGCAATGGAAATGAAGGAAGACTTCCTGAAGCCTCCTGAAAGGATTTTTCACAAGATTTACATTCAAAGGCATGACAACGTTAGGTAGGATTGATGCAGTCCATGAAATAAACTAAAGAACTAAGAACTATTTAGTACAAGGATAGTGATGTATAACTGCAGACAGGTTTCAGAGAATAAAAAAAAAAAACAAGCAATATAGTGAAGATTTATCTTTTATACAGAGTAGAAGAATGGGTGCACTAGGAAGATGTAATAATCTTCTCAGGAGATAAGTCTGAATCAATAAATGTCTTAGAATAGCAGTGCTGGGAGACTGGCAACTTTTTCCAAATGACTAGTCATTGGTTTTGTACCGTATTGTGTTTTGGGTGAACAGGAGTATTCATTCTGCACAGTAGTTTTTACATATGTATATTTTTCTGATACTAAGACAAAGTACTTCTAAATTAATAGATTTTCTTATTAGCATGGAAACACAGAAAGCGTGATGTAAACTTAAATGTGTATTTGTCCACATCAAATGAGTTACCCCTGTCTTGCTTTGGAAAGACAGGTATCTGCCAGGGAAAGCTGGAGTTTCCCTTAGAATGGAGAATGTAAACCCCTCACCCCTGCCAAATTTTGCAATTAAGGGCTTTCAGGCAAAGATTTGGGAATAGGAATAACAGTTTTTTACTAGGAATATTAACAATACAAATGTAGTAGAAGACAAAACCACCCAACCAAACAAGCAAACAAACAAACAACAATTTTGGAGAACCCTGACAGAGTCAGAGCTACAACCTGACACCCTGTTGGTCAGGGTGTTGGAAGCAGTCTAAAAGTAAGTCCTCCTGGAGTGGCATATGTGGTTCTGGTGAAGTAGAGATGATCCTGTAGAACAAGGGTCCAGTGATGGTGAGAAGGGTCCAGTCTTCTTCCAGGAATCGGGTGAAGCTGGATGCCTTGTGTTCCTATGTCTCAGTTTTATCCAGGTAGGAATGGTTGGCTCCCCTCACTGGGTGGAGCATCTCAGAATGGAAGGTGGATGTGTTAGTTTGGGGAGGGTATTGTGGATGTACTGCTTTGGGAAGTCTTAATGGCCTATTGTGAAAAGAGAGAAGAAACACTACCCCACCTGGTTTTAACAGTTGGCCCATTATCAAAAGGCATGTGCCCCCACCTCCTCCCAGAGTTACAAGAGATAAACATCTCCCCAACTGCTTTCAGAAAATGAAATAGAATACACAGTTTTGGTTCCACAACCCAAGACACCCCCCAGAGATTGACTAAAGCTCAGATTGATTTCTTACTCTTGTTCAGTAGTTGACTGTGAGCAAGTGCTGTCATTCATGTTGCTTTTTGTTAAAGTGCATTCTCATTTGTTATTCTTCTTTGCCTCCAGAACAAATTCCTTAAAGATCTTGACTGTGTTTTATTACACTACTGCCAAGTGCCTTGCTTCCACATCAAAAACAGCATCAAAGAAGTTCAGTTGGTGGCACTCTTTTACTAAACAAAGTGCAGTGTTAGTAAGTAATGCCACTGAGCTGCCTTGATTTGCATGGTGCACTCATATAGCAAAGGAGCAAAATTCAGCACCTTCTCCTCTCCTTCATCTACTGCTAAGTTTTTTCTCCCAGGACTTAGTCTACCTCCCATTGAGCTGGCTTTAATGTATGCAAGGACCACTTCCTAGTTACTAAGTTGTTGCAACTAAAAGTATTTCTGTCACTAAGGGAATCAGAGATGTCTGTGATGGGCGTGTTCAGAAGACTGCCAAATTAGATCAGTTTTACACCGTAAAATTTGGTATTACAGAACTAAAAATTAGTAGTTTACTTCATGTTAATGCTTAAGTCTTGCATAAAATTAATCTCATCAGTCTGCATACAAAACTTGGCCTTTAACAATCAGTTTAAAGTTAGTTCTAAGTGCACACTACCCCAAAGCTGATGATGAAAATGACGATGTTGTTTACAGGATCTGATGGTTCTCAGTTGTCAAAATCTGGCTTGAGAACTCCTGAAGGACACATTCAAAATCTAAGTGAGCTGTCTTTACTCCTTCACTTTTCCTTGTTTATGTCACATGGTTTTATTCTGTTGCACTCCTCACCAACACCATTTACACCTTTTTCTTCTTCTTGCCAGTCTTCCATCTTTGAATGAAAACCTGTCTGTCTTATTTGCAGTCAGTTTTGCTAAACAAGTCTCAGGTATGCCAGGTTTTCATGCTTGGGTGTCTTTTACTTTGACCCTTTGGTGATCACATTCCTTAATATACTCATAAAAATTGTGTCTAAAATTATGTCCTCACAGTGCTATGAAACACATGTATACTACTGTTGGTTGCCTTTATATTCAGGGTCAAAGTAAGACTGATAATTATATCATGATTAGTATATTTATATCTTGTATGTGTCACAAGTCTCTGCATTCATTACACTGTGTAGGGTCATCTCAGACAGCATTGCTTTGCAGTAGATTACATTGCTTCTGAATCCTTCTTTTGCTAAGATCTTTTTGAAATATAACTTCAGGAGCAGTATTTTTTCCTACATGATATGTTGTCGCTGTGGGACATGAATGAGGAGACCGAGTCTGGTTCAGAAGGCTGCTGGACCCCTAATGAGGAGGGGCCAAGTGGTTTATTTTCCAAGCTTATTTTATACCTTTTACAAAGCACCCACCTTAGAGGTGGGGACCCCAAGTGACCATTGGTCACTTGATGAGACCATCACGCAAAGTCCCTCCTCTGGGAAAGTGTGTGGAAAACATCTTTAGTTTACAACAGTATGACCTTGTGTACCATGATCAGTGCTGGGAAAGAATTTCCCAAAACCAAAACATGAGGCACGAACTGTGGCTACAATATGTTTTTTTGAAATAACTACCAAAACTTCCATGGCTTATTCACTGCTTCAATGTGGAGTTAATAAAAGTTTTTGAATCACCTCCCTTCCTGGAGAGGTGAATTCATTCTCTGACATTAAGAAGGTACTTTTGGGGCATATGAAGCCCAAGTAAGATGGGGTTGTTTTAATGTCACAGGTAAGATCCTCAGTGAAGTGAACTGAAAATAGCACACCTCCCTTCACCATCTGTACTTATAAGAATTGTATTGTCTTCTATTTCAGTAAAGCAACTAATCTATAATTATAATAATGATATTTTTTAAAGGGGGGGAAATAATGTCCAATAAATACCCAGCAATCTGTGGCTAGCACGTCCCAGTAGGCCAGAGTTTCACCCTAGAAGTTCTGTGACTGTAGATCTGAAGGATGAAGGGGAACTCCCAGCAGATGTTCTTCACACATGTGAAGAACAACACTACAGCATCCCTTTGGCAGGGCTGCTGTGGTCAGTGCCAGTAATAAGTGTTTGCTTTACTATTTTAAAGAGGTGAAAACAGCTTTTTGTTCTTCTGGGTAGTGGCAGTTCAGTGCTATAACAGGTAAACCTGAGAGAACATTCCTATATTCTTGTGAATTGTCCTCTTCACATCAAGTGTTCTGTAAAGTGCTACTATTAAAACAAACCAACAGAAAGCTCCTCTATAATTCTATATTCTAGGGTTTTTTTAATTCCAGAGCTACATAGTGGAAAATAGAAAATGAGCTGTACTTTTACTTTTCCTCTTGCAATGCTTCCTTTTTGTCCCTGCAAATACCTGGAAGTATCAGAGCATTATTTCTTCAGAAAAGACCGTCTGAAGGAGGCACACATGTACTTAGTAAACTATATGATTTGTCTATTCCTTATCTCCTGAAAAAACCAACAGCAAAAAAAAAAAAAAAAAAAAAAAAACCCCAAAAAAT
>VWYO01002799.1:65079-157769 GCA_013400275.1 Rhadina sibilatrix | reverse complement strand
AAAAAAAAAAAAAAATACCCTCATAAGTATCAGAAAACATCTGTTCCAGACTTCTAAATAGCTGCCTAAAAAACAAAACCAAAGAATATTTAATCTTACATGTGAAAAAGAAGACATTCAAACAGCTACCTTCTTTATCTCCTCCCAGAAATGCACATTACAGTGGAGATACATATACCTCTGTAAGAAGAGAATGATGGACTGGGAAAAAGTACTGGCATATTTTGAATAACCTGGATATTTTGGTTTATCAATTAGTTGGTGACTATTTTATCAACCACCCAATAGTTGTTGAATGATTGCCTGTAACTCACTGTTCCTCTGGAAGGGAATGTGTCATGCTTTGATCTGCTTGTCCCGTTTGTAGTACCTCTGCTACCTTGTAAAGTTTTTGAACAGAATTGCTGTGCAGTAGGAAATGAGGGCATGTATTTTAAATGGAGACAAATAACCCAATACAAATGCGCTATGCAAAACTAGATATGCAATTACACATCCAATATAGCATTAGCCCAGTAAAGACAATAAACTCAAAAAATCAGGAAACTAAAATAATTGCAACTAATATAATATCTGTGGTTTATCAGAAGGAAATAGTCTGTATATAGTCCACGAGATGTTTCAACACAGTACAAGCATTATTTTAGTGGGGTAATCCCACACAAGGACACCATGAAAGATGAGGGAACCAAATATCAAGTTACACGTAAAGGCTACCCAACAGACCAGCTCTTCTGTGGTCCTTAGAAATATGTTTTGTAACATGGAGGAGACGTGCTTTTTCTAAGACTATGTTAAGAAATTTAAGATCCATATTTCCTCATTTCCTTATTCCTACAGGGCTGAGAAATTTACAAACCACATATGTAGGTACGTCTACTGTAAAAACTCACTAGTCCTGACTGAATCTCTCCATGGACCCGCAGTTCAATTAAGAAAATTTCAAATTTAGTTTCAGCTCAAATATGTGCCCTGTATGGAAACCTCAACACATTTTGTTGTTTGTCTCTTTTGAAATGGACATTAGATATTCATGAAACTGTTTCAACTCATGGATGGATAAGCATATAGCCATATATTAACACACAGCTTCTTGCTTCATTCTGTGACTCAAACAATGTTGAAGAAATAAAAAGAAAGTGAACGCTGAACAGCTAAAAATTTCTTGAGCTTGTAGTACAGCAGTTTCATATAGCCTTATTTTCACAAGTGTGAAATAGAACTGGATGCTTTGTAAGAAGAGATATTAATTTTAGGAAACACACTGCCTGATTTCAAAGCTACTAATAAGAAGATTCCTTGTGGCATCATATAGGTTCTTGAGAGTCAATCTGAAGCCAGAACACAATCTGTAGATATTTATGAGCAAATATTTCTGGTCTGTCCTGTCTTTCACAAAACATCAGAACTTTATTTTTTTATTTTTAATTTGACTTACCCATTCCTACATTTTTAAAAGCTGTGATTGTAATACCTGTGAACAGACTTTTGTATGTAATCTTTGTGAACTTGTAAGACTTCATAGTTAACTAGTTTTCGTAAATGATTGTTATGTAAAAAACACAGCTCCCTATTTTCATTTTTAACAGCCATCTTAATTTTAGAGAGCACTTTTTTCTTAAACATTGAAAGGAATCATATATAAAATTACTAATAAATTTCCCTTATGTTTGACCTTTGAGGCAAAAAGAGTCCTACAGATTCTTTTCTGAGGCACCATGTGCCATTAAAATACCATTTTTACTGTAAGTTGTATTTTAATTAAACAAATGGCCCAAATGAAAATAAAAAACAGGGCATACAACCTCTCCTTATTTTTCAGAGTACTTGTTTATACTAGTGGCTCCATTGAAAACAGCAGGACAATTCTAGTGCACAAAGCACATGAATTAGTACTGTTAAAAGTGAATATTTTCTACCTACTGTCACATCTCTTGTGTAACTTGGCAGGATTTCTGCTTCTGAATGTCCCATAGAGTGACATAGGAAAGAGTTGCTCTGTCAATACTCACACTTGGGAGGCAGCTTTGATCTCCTATACCAAGCCACAGGCTTTCTGAATTCAGTTCTAGCAGGTGCAGCTGCTTCCTGCTGTGGTGCAGGAGGGCTGCAGTCCCTGGGCAGATGCTGGCTATGCCTGCCTGCAGGGATCATGGGGGGAGAAAACAGGAATACAGAAGGTCCTGGAGTGATAACTCTGGGCTTGTTAACACAGAAATGTTTCAGATTGTCAAGGAGTATGAGATAATGATGTATGTAACTTCTATGCCAGTGCTGAGCCAGCTTGTCTCTCTGACAGAGAAATGTCTGTTTATACTGTTTCCTTTCCTGAACTTGCTCACGCTACTGCTGCTTGGCTTTTGTTCAGAATTTATATACCAGTGCAAGTTATAAATAGCGCTTGGTGTTTCAAACCAAATACTCCAGGTAGCTTAAAAAAAAAAAGTCCTTAGGAAGCTTCCATTAAACACTGGAATAATGAAATCATACAATGGTTTGAGTAGGATGGAGCCTTTAAAGATCATCTAGTCCATTCTCTGTGTCTGAGTCAGGTTCATCTTTCACTACATAAAGTTGCTCAAAAGCCTGACCAACCTGAGCTTGACTATTTCCAGAGACGGGGTATCCACTGCTTCTCTATGAAACCTGTTCCACCCTCATAGTGGAGAATTTTCCTTGCATCTAATCTATATCTATCTAGTTTTAGTTTAAAACCATTCCCACTTGTCCTATTAATAGAGACCCTGATAAAATGTCCATGTCCAACTCTGTTGTAGACCCCTCTAAGCTCTGGAAGGCTGCTATAACTCCCTGGAGCCCTCTCTTCTCCAGACTGAATAACCACATTCTAACAAGTCCATGTCTTTCCTGTGCTGAAAATCCAGGTGGGGTCTCATGAGAGGAACAGAATCACCCCCTTCCACCTGCTGGCCACATTTCCTTTTATGTGTATCAGGATATATTTGGCTTTTTGGGCCACAAGCCAACAGTGCTGATACATGTCCAATATTTCATCCACCAGTACCACCACGCCTGCTTTTGCAGTGCTGGTCTTAATCTATAAAGGCCTCAATTTGTATCCACATTTGCGATTGCCCCAACTCAGATGCAGGACCTTGCACATGGCCTTGTTGAACTTCATGGGGCTTGCACAGGCCCACCTCTCTAGCCCATCCAGATGCCTTTAGATGGCATCTCTGCCCTCCGGCGTTGTTGACCGCACCATATAGCTAGATGTCATTCACAAACTTGTAGATGGTTCACTAACTCCCTCTCTGTGTCATTAGTGAAAAAGGAGTGAAACGAACAGTCAAAAAAACCCCACTGCATTTCAATGCTTACAATTCTGTATTTACACATTATCTATCATATGTGCTTTGTTACAGTAGTCTGTGGAAAATGCAGTCATACAAAATTTATGTCAACTTTAGTTTATGTTTTAATTAGTTTATATGTATTTTCTGTGTCTAGTGTTTAGCAGGAGCTCTTCATCGGTAAATGTAGATGTAATTCCTTGTAACACTTTGCTTAAAATAACTGTTTATATATTTTTTAAGTTGTGTTTTCAGCAATCTAGATGCATTTCAGTGAGAAAGAAGTATCATAAGATCAGAGTGACAGGCACATTGCAACAAAAATGCTCTATTGCAAACTAAACTCCTCTGAAGAAATTTATTTGTAAAATTGTTGACTTTTGCAGTTGCATAATCCCATTCTTCAGATTATGCATATTTTGAGATGTTTGGGTTATAATTATTTTAAGATCATTTTGTTTTATTGGTAACTAAAACAAGCTATTTGTGTATAAAATATTATTAATAAAAAAGGGTTGCTTTCTGTTAAAAATAAACTATTTTTCCTATGAAATGTAGAAGCTAACTATGTAAAAACAGGCCATGTTTTTAGAGGGGAGTATTCAAACTACTCTTTAGCTATCAATTAAAAATTGATTAAAAAATCATAACTAAATATTATTATGCAAATAAAATCTAAAAACTCAAGTAGTTTTACACTTCTTTTACTAGATGAGTGTAAGAGCAGTAAGACTGGAAAGTAAACTTTCAGCCTTGCTGTGGCTGTGCAGAAGAGGAAAGGCAATACTAATCCATGTGTAGTTGGATCATCAAGGGGTTATGTTGGTTATGATCTATGAGCAGAAGATGTTAGAGAAGCAATAGAGATTTTAAGTCACAGAAAGAGTAATCTTTTTGAGAGAGAAAACCAGTGAAAAAAATGTGCCTTGCATCTCAAATACAGCAATCAGAAGGAAATATTCCTAACTAGTGTAGTCCTGTTCTGCTGCTCTCTTGCACTTCAGTAACACTCAGTATATGTTCTCTCAGTTTTTATAAGCAAGCAGGCAGAAATAGGAGCAAGCAAGCCTCTAACCCAAGACAGCACTGCTGCTGAAACACAATGGCATCACACAGACTCTAAAATCAAATGCGCAGCAGAAATTTGAGAAAGCTCTGCTCAACAACTGATTATTTTCCCTCCTAGGATATCATTAGAATGTGCTGTTACAACGTATGATTGCTAACAACTTCTCTGTCTAAAAACCAAAGTGATTTCAGTTTTTACCTGACTAGCCAAATTTTTTACTCCTGTAAATTTACTGATAAAGTCTTGGTATGATTGGTAAGTGATGGTTTTGCTTATTCAGACCATGGGACTCAGTTTGCCATGTCTGGTTTACTATGGGATGATGGGGTTAATCTGACAAAGAGAAAGACCATCTTGGGTCATGGACTTGCCAAACTAGCGCAGGGGGTTTAAAAATAGATTAGTCAGGGGAGGGGTGCACCTATCCTTCCCAGTCCTGACATTCAGGTGTCAACACCTCTAATGGATGTCTATAACAGTGTAAAGGCATTCCAGATACTCCAGCCAGATACTCCAGCTTCATCTGGGTTCTGGCTTAGATGCCTCTACACAAATGCACATGGTATGGCAAAAAGCCTAGAGCAACTATAGATGTGCACAGGCCTGTGTGGATATTATACCATGGGCATCACGGAGATATGATGGGATGGGATGGCTCCTATGACTGGAGTTTTTAAATGGAAGGTTTTAGGCTTTTTAGGAAAGACAGGCAAGGGACATGAGAAAGGGATGTAGCCCTTATGTCAATAAGCAGCTGGAGAGTATGGAAATCTGACTGGGGAAGGGTGAGGATCCAGCCAAGAGCTTGTAGATGAAGAGCAGAGGGAGGGTAGGGACAGGGGATGTTGTAGTGGGGATCTGCTATAGGCCACCCAATCAGGAGGATGGTGTGGATGAAGCCCTCTATAGGCAGACAGAAGTGGCCTCATGCTTGCAAGCCCTGGTTCTCATGGGGGGTTTCCACCATCCTGATATCCGTTGGAGGGACAGCACAGGAGGACATAATCCCCAAGGTTCCTCACATGTGTCAACAACAATTTCTCTACACAAGCAATTGAGGAGCCAACAAGAAGGTGCCATACTTGTGCTCACCAAGGAGGAGGTGCTGGTAGGGAATGCAGTGCTCCAAGGCAGCCTTGGCTGCAGTGATCACAAAATGGGGGTGGGGGGAGGAGGATTTAAGAGCCTCAAGCTGAGGGTACACAGCAAGCTCACTTCTCTGGCAGACTTTAGCCTCTTCAAGGACCTGCTCAGTACAGTCCTGTGGGATAGAGCCCTGAATGGCAAAGGGACCAAAGAATGCTGGCTGAATTCCGAGGATTACCTCTTCCAAGCTCAGAAACAATGCATCCAACAAGGAGGAAATCAGGCGAAAATGCTAGGAGGACATCATGGATGGATAAGGAGCTGCTGAGCAAACCCAGAGTGAAAAAAGGAGCTTTCAGGAAGTAGAAACAAGGACAGGTGGCCTAGGAAGACGACAGGGGAATTGTACAGGAAGTTAGGGACAAGGGAAGTTAGGGAAGCCAAGGCCCAGAGAGAATTGCGTCTGGCCATGGATATTGAGGATAACAGAGAGGGTTTCTATAGATATGTTGCAAGCAAAAGAAAGACTAGGGATAACTTGAACTCTCTCCCATAGGAAATAGGTCACCTGGCTACCCTGAACAAAGATAAAGGCTGATGAGGTTCTTGAAAACTTCTGCACCTCATTCTTCAACAGCAAGTGCCCCAGCCATGCCATCCTGGTCAAAAAGACAAATGCAGGGACTGAGAAAATGAGTACATTGAGCCCACTGCAGGAGAGGATAAGGCTCAAGACCATCTAAGGAGCCTGGATGTGCTCAAGTCCATGGGACCCGAGTAGATTCATCTGTGAGCTCTGAGACAACTGGCAGAGGAAATTGCTGAGCTACTATCATTTTTGAAAAGTCATGGCAGTGAGGTGACGTCCCTAATGACTGGAAATAATGAACTATAACCCTCATTTTTAGAAAGGGTAAGGAAGAAAATCTGGAGAACTATAGTCTAGTCAGTCTCATCTCTGTGTCATGCAAGATCATGGAGCATTGTCGAGCCCTTGGGCAACGAGGCAACAGCAGCCTCAGCATTGCAGTAGCTACCTAGCCTTCCTAACCCTCACATTCTTTCTCTCGTAGAAAGAGCAGTGCTTGAACCATGTGCAAGCCATGCTGCTGAGCTGGAAGAAGTAACATTTGTCCTTTGTTTCCAATTTCCTTTTACTTTCATTTTTCTTCTTTCGTTAACAGTTTAAAGGAGATCAGGGTTTTTTTGGTTTTTCATCAAAGTGCCCAATG
This sequence comes from Rhadina sibilatrix, assembly GCA_013400275.1. Classification (NCBI taxonomy): domain Eukaryota; kingdom Metazoa; phylum Chordata; class Aves; order Passeriformes; family Phylloscopidae; genus Rhadina; species Rhadina sibilatrix. The sequence continues at coordinate 151,068 of VWYO01002799.1, read as the reverse complement.
GCACTATTAATTCTGTGAAATCAAATTGTTTAATTATGTGGAATTAAAGAAGAGACAGTTACATCCCTCAATGGTCATTAAGAGAAACAATTGTTAATCGGTAGCTTCTCACTTCTTGTTTCTATATATGCCAGCATTTAGATTTTTAAAAATAAAATTACTTGGCAATCATTATGAAGTGTTCCTTTGTATACCATACCATTATGAGAAATCTTTCATGCATAAATAAGGTAGCCCTAGTTTACTCTAGTTTAATCCTCTCTGAGGATAGGAACCTCCATAGCAATTACAGGTTAAGTTACTGTGAAGCAAGACTACTTTGTTCTTGAATGAGTGCATCTGCAGGAATGATTAATGTTCTTTAATGCTGATGTCACACTGGTAGCTGCTTTGTTTTAACTTTTCTGAGTATATTAGACACGGCCAAAATTTAAAGTTTTCAGTATTTTTCTGTGAATAATATATCCAAAAGAGAGGAAAGGGAGTTTCAGTGCCAGTGTGGGGACTTGGACTTTGAGACTATTTGAATATATTTGGTCCTGGAAACAGTTCAGGTTTATGACTGGAATTCTGGCACTGTATATCTAATAATTTCTCTCTTTAATACCATTATGATTTCATGGCCATAGCAAGAATTCAAATCTCTTTTCTGTTCTCATTCCATGTGACTGATTTTGCCATCTCCTCATAGAGGCCTTCTTGTCCTTTACTTTCCAAAAACCTGAGCAGAACATAAGAGGGAAAAAGTTTATTGCATCCGTTGGGTAATTTGACTCCACATCACAGACCAAGATGCTGCTCTTATTTCTTTTAGATGTGGCACAATGAGAGTATGTATTGGTGTTGTCCCACAATACTTGTAGTACAAGTAGTATGGGAAGCAGCTATAGATGGACACAGATGGGTGAAGAAGTAGAAGAGATAATATTGGTCAATTCACCAGCTAAAATAAAATGAACCAACTCTTGAGTTTCAATGCCATATTTTAGAATAGTAGAGCTCTGTGTGTGTGTGTGCATGTGGGGGAGTCACTCTCTTCAGCATTGCCACCCCTGAGAACAGACCATGGAAGCAGCAGTCTTGCACTTTGGGTATGGAAATCCCCTGCTCCTCCACTGGCTGTTTCCTACTATCGTCACGGGTTTAGTCACTGTTTTTCAGGTTTGGTCACTGACATTTCAGCCTATTTTCAAACAAAGTGCAGCAGTTACTATGATTGCAATATTTACTGGTGGTAAAAAGGAGGAGATTTTTCATTAATAAAAGCGGAACTTCCACTCACAGCATTTCCCCATCTCTGCCATGTCCAGACATAAGAGTTATACTTCATATATTTTAAGGATATTGTATTAAAAAGTTGGTAATTTTGTACAAAAAAGGAAGTGTAGCAATAACCATATTACCTAATCTATTCCATTAGCTTTAAAATGTATACATGTAATTAACTACAGTGTTAAAAATTTCACAAGCATAATTGAACACCAGTCTCTCATACAATAATTTTGCCTAGATTTTCAATGGCATGTTCAGTTCTGTATTGTGGGTGTTTTTATGGACTTCACATTTCGTACTATTGCCAGAGTTTTGAATCAAGTGCTGAGGACTTCTTATTCTTTAAATGTCTAAAGGATTAGCAAGGATCTCTACTGACCTAAGGTATCCAAATATAAAATGAATTTCTTCTTAACTGAATGATTATGCAGGAACCCGTTTCCTATTCTCTGTTTCACTAAGAGAGATTTTGATGTAAGTATACATATCAGCGTTGTAATGGTTGCTCTGTTAGCTATTAAGACATTTTTCACAAACATGGAACATTTCTGGTTTGTATGTTAAAAATGTTCCTCATTGCTAAAGACCTTGGTAAAGAGATAACATTGTTATTACCTTAAAGACCTAACCCCCTCCCCACCCCATGGGGTTTTTTTGCAAGTGGACATTGTTGGTGCTGCTGAAAATTTTATTGTTACTGTATGTGTGGTTAGACAGTGAAAAAAATGTGGACCACCATATTGAAAATGGAAATAGAAAAGCAAAACCAATCAAAACATAAAATGTATAGAATAGTTGAGATGTAAAATGGCAGAGAGGTATCAGAAGCTGTTACTATAAAGTAACATCCACACTCCCCATCCATAATAATAGTTTTGAATTAAAACCAGGAAACTACATGAAATACCCAATTGCAACAATTGTTTTTTTCCTCTGTGTCTTTTAAACTGTATAAGTTTTGATGTGAATTTAGGTCATAAAGAAAAACAACCATAAAGCAAAATGTATGAAAAACAGTGATGCACATTTAAGTGCTTTTGCAAATCTTCAAGGAATTTAGGTAACTTTTGAATTTCCAGAAAAGATCAACCTTGGGCCATCAAACAACAAGGATGTCAATAAACAATTAAGAGAATAAGTAGATCTTCCAGGGCAAATATGCAGGTCATTTTGCTGGTGGTCTGTTAATGCATTTTACTTTATCCATCACTTGACCAGTTCATTTTAATGATAGCAGAGATGTAAATCAGTAAAATTAAATTAATGCTGATTTTTTTATTGTAAGAAGCCATTTTTTTAATGCTTAAACAGCATGGGAATGGAATAACTATTTTTTTCCTTGAACCAGGGCCATCTTGAGCGATGCTCCATCAAGGAATACTGAGTGGAGACACTGCCCCAAGGCTTAACATGACAATGTAGAGGCTTTGTTTGTAGATCAAAGTCATTGAACTTTGGATGAGTTGGTTTTGAGCTGGGATATGCTACTTATCTGCTGTGGTGAACAAGGGATGTAAACAACTGGGTTAAATGAAATTATAGAAGCAGGATCTGAATAAGGAGTTGTATTTGCCATTTTTTGTAACATCTTACAAATGTTGAGACTTGCTTATGAAGAATGGAAAACAGTGGACTTATTAGGCCTGCTTTTCTAGCATTGTTTTTTATCTAAAGAGTGAAGCTTTGTTGAGGTGAATGGGAGTACATAACGTTTAATTCAACATACAATTAGCAAACTAAGTTTTACACTATGTAAATTATACCTAGGCTATATATTATGGGATAGTTTATTAGTATTTTTATAAATTATTTGACATTTTTAGTCTGGGTGTTGGAGAGAAATGCAATGTGCTCCTGCAGCTGATTCTGTGCTTCTACCAAAAAAAGGAATCTAAAGAGTTGAAAGGATCACAGCACCGTACTCTCTTTAGTTTCGTGATTTACACAAGAATTTTTATTGGGAGGGATGGTTAAAGCAGATTAAACTGCTGGACATTAAAACCTTGCTAATACTGATGAAAGCTGGACACTTTCCTGAGCCAGGCAGCACAGTGCAGAGAGTACTGACTTGACATTGTGGATTCTAGCTCCTCACAAGGAGCTACTGTAAGATCACATCACAGAGCTCCTGCACCTAAGTAATTAACCCGTCTTTCAGTACGCAGTAAACCTCATGCAAGGTTTATCTGTTTGACTGTGGAACTCTAGCAGTGCAAACCAATCTGAAACCAATTTAGCTGAGGAGATCCTAGCTGCAAAGAGAATAAATTGTTCACTATGCTCCTAGTGTACTCATTGGGCACTCTATGAATGATGTGCTTTGCCTCATCTGTCAGGCAGGTATGTAGCCATTGAATGTCTCTGAGAGTTCTCTCCAACAGTTGACAACACCGTGTTGTTGTTGTTGTTGTTGTTTTTCTGAATCTTTTCCATTTTTTTACAAGTAGCACTTTATTGATAATATTTCACGACTTATTAGAGTTAGTGCTTTAGGCTACATTTTTGCTATGAAAGAGAGTAATGAGAATGTGAAGATATCTTCTTTACTGATTTATCTGTGTCTTTTTCCTTCTTTACAGTATTTTGTTTGCAGACATTGTGGGGTTCACTAGTTTGGCATCACAGTGTACTGCCCAAGAGCTGGTGAAGCTGCTGAATGAACTTTTTGGAAAATTTGATGAATTAGCTACAGTAAGTACAACCCTGTTATTTCAATTTAGTGTACATTTCCTTATGAAAAATGATGCATTAGTTGTATGCATCTGTAATGGACTGATTTAACCCCATATTCATGATTTTCTAAAGCTTCAATCTTTTATTAATATTCTAGAGAGAAAACAATATTTCTTAATTGTTTAGGAAAAAAGTATATGCGCTACTTTTAAATATACTTTTCTTCCCCCTTCATGCAGTCCATCAGTGCTCTTCATTGGGTTTTTTTTGTACAAAATAGAGGAAAGTTTTCAATATTTACATTTTCATTCTTCATCAAAAAAAAAAAGAATCAGAACAATGGAAAATATGAATATTGGCAGTATGGCATAAAACTTTCTATGATAATAAGAAGCTAGAGAGTAAAATTCATTCTTCACAAAAAGCACTCCTTTAAACAGAAATTATGACAGCTTTTCAGAGAGGTTATTGTAGGTAAAATAGGATCCATATCATAAATTGATGCCTATGTTTTTGTTGTTGCACTTATATTGTCCTAGATTCCCCGAGGAAGAGATAATGAGAGAAATGTTCCTTGCCTATAACTCCAAGCAGCCTAATTTGACAAAGAACCATTTGATGGGAAATGAGAGGAATTGCTGTGCCAGAAAAAGTCACACATCTTGTTTCAAATTACATTTAATAAATGCTGAAAATGTGTTTTCCCCCTGAATAATGCAGAACTTCATCAAATCTATCTTATTTGCCAGCTGTCCTTAAAACCTTCATTGCCAAGAAGTAACTCTTCCACATAAATTATGTTCCTTTACTGTCTAGCTATTTTGTCTTCAGACTGTGCAGCGGCCTAAAGAAAATCCTTGTTTAGGGGCTCAACATAAATAGCATCCGCATTTTTTCAGTCCAAACTCACTTCTCCTTGATGCAGTCTTCCACATGAGAGATCTAGAGCACGTGGACATTTAGCACCTAAATCTCCGTCTTGATAAACAACTCTCAAGGACTCTAAGAAGAAAGAAATCTTTTGCTTCACAAGGTGCTAGGGTTGAGAAAGACCTATTCTTGTTCAAATGGGTTATCCTTTGATGGAGTGCTATGGTCTGATTTGCACTAGATGTTCAAGTCATAACAGAAAAAACTTGTGTGTTCTCTTTTTTCCAAGAAAAGTAGAAGATTAACTTAGATGCTTAGTAGAGATGCAATGGAATTCTAGGGGATTTAGGCATGAACTTGTGTAGCCAATTCATTGCTGCAATTACTGGCAGTCTTATAGAGAGCATAGGTCCTCAGCCCAGAGTAATTCATAAATTATGCCTTAGAAATAAAAATGGACTTCCATTTAGATAGTCATTTGTGAGAGCTCAAATGGTCTAAGAAGCTGAAATATCCTCCTTACTTACTTCAATTTCCTTTTAATTTTATCACTGAATTTCATCCATTATATGCCAACCAGACACATAATAAACTCTTTTAAAACTTTTAGTGCGACTTTTTTGTGGAGTCCTTATAGCCATGAAATATGGAACCATGTAATAAATGTACTGTAATATAACACAAGATCATGTATGCACACAGAAATACATAAGCTTATGATGTATCATGGCACTGAAGCCAGGGACATATCTACCCTACTATGTTTTCTTCCTTAGCAGTGGCCATGTGCTGCCATCTGAAGGTGTCAGTGACACCTGAAGGCAAGTACTGGGCAGATACCAGCTTTTGGTGCAAAGTTGGTTGTTGGTCATGGAAGAAGCAGTTTGGAGATAGCAGAAGAGAAAAAAAAAAACCTTCGTTTTTCTGTTCAGTTCAAGGATTCTTTTTCAAATTTTTAAAAAATGGTTTATTTCATCTATATGAGGAAGATTTGACACTTAGGGGTACTTCTAGTTCAGATTGTGCTTCACTGAGGTATGATTAAGGACAGACGTACAAGCTTTTCTTAGCGCCTTGTGATGTGATTTAGGGAGACTTGTAATTGTGTCTTCTGCAGTCAGAGAAATGTGCTGAGAAATACAGTTTTTCAGAAGGATTCTGACCTCATGGTTAAAGCAGCTTCTAGGTATTCATTATTAGGTCAAAACAGAGGACTGAGCTGATTATAAAATTGTGCTGTGCTTGACTATTCAGAATGATTAAGGAGGAGATTGCAGAGACTTTAAAGAAGAGTGTAACAGTGATGGGTAGGGTCCCTGTGATTACTAAAGTGCGATCTATGAGTGGGCCTGTTGTGTGCTTCTGCTTCTTGGGAAGCAATGTCAACTGGAAGGTGCAGTTTATGACTACCTTTCTTGAAACAGTTGCCCTGTCTTAAAAATACAATACTTTAAAAGCATTCCTGTCACCACAGTAGAAAGTGTTAATAAGTATAAGGAGGCATATATTTGCTGAGAGCCTCGAGATGAATCTTGGCATTTGGGCACATTGACACATTGTAGAAATAGTAAATCTTTGCTTTTTGACAGTATAGTTCTGCTAAAAGTTGTTCTTATCACATTTGGAAGCTGTTTTATGGAATATGGGGTTATAATTGTTGAAGTTGTTAAGGCTTAAGCTGAGCATAAGCTCACCAGAGGACCCCATGGGAAGGGCACAGCTGCAGGTTGGCAGTTGGTTGAGGGGTGAGAGGCAGTCAGCAGTGAGGAGAGAGCCAGCGGAGTGACAGCTGGAAGTGAGATTGTGATTGGCTGGAGAAAGGCACGGACAGAGTCTGAACGAGAAGCTGATTGGGTGATAGGACATGTGCACAGCAGCCCTGCATCTGAGCCAGCCAATGGGTGCCCTTCAGCTATTAAGTTCTGTTAGGTCTTGGTTTGGTTTCAGTTATGTCTGATTGAGATTAAAGGTATAAAAAGGGGGCAATTTCTGCAATAAAGTGATCTTCAGATGCATAAGGGGGTCCATGTCACTTTATTCTTCATTACTGCACTGATTTATGCTTTTTATATTAGTTATTTCTTTCCATATGCTGTTCTTTTTGGATGTTTTTTGGTTTGTGGTGGTTTGTTTGGGGTTTTGTGTGTGTGTGTGTGGTTGGTTTTTTGTGTGTGTGTTTTGGGGTTTTTTTTTTTGGTTTTGTTTTTTTTTTTTTTTTTTTTTCTTTTCAAAGTACGTAGTTTTGCTCTCTTTGAAATGCTACACCTTTTCTTTTAAATCACATTAGTTTCAGATATAGTTACAACTCATGACAGGGAGTTCTGAAAGCAAACCTTCGGTTTTAGTATAAAGTCATTCAATTCCTTTGAAGATATACTTCAGTATTCTATTAGTAGAGAGAGGAAAAAAATCTTGATCTTACTACTCCCTCCTAGAATTCATTTGTACTTTTATCATGTCCTTTCATGTCTATTCACCTCTAGAGAAAGTACATCTTTTAAGCACTTATCTTGCACATGTTTTTTTTACATTGCAAGTCACTGAGACTTTGGGAAGAGTGCTAGGGAAGAGATGATCAGAATGTAACACTTAAAATCATAAAATATCTTGAGTTGGCAGGGACTCATAGAGATCATCAAATCAAAAGCCCTGCTCTTTGCAGTAATACCTAAACTAAACCATATGACTAATAGCATTGCCTAGATGCTCCCTGAAAATGCTGGCATGATTTCTGTTTTCTTTTTCACAATAGCACCATTTGGTTTCTTAAAGGAACAGTCTTAGATAATTATATTTCATATAGGATTTTGCAGTCTCTTCAATAACTTTTGAGTCCTAAGACCAACGTCAATCACTTTGAAGGAATGTGAGTCTCAAAAATCTAAACAAAAAGGAGTGTCATTATTAGTATCCTTGCAGAAGTGTGACTTCATCCTAGACAGACATCAGAGAATCCACACCAGATGGTGCTGTTATGAATGCCTTGGGGTTCATTTGTGTGTCTGGTTACTGGTTTTGTAACGTCACTCTCTTTAGGCACCCTGATACAAGCATTTTGGGTAAGTTTGTCCATGCAAGGCTTCCCTTGGGACATAACGATAGCAAGCCACCTTCCTGAACATAGGGTTGGTGAAGTTTCTCATAAGGCCCACAAATAGTTCAACTCAAAAGGATTGATTTCTATTGCATTTTATCTGCTGTTCAGGCTTAGTTTAGTTAGTCCTAGCTGAAGTTTTCTGGTTTCCTCCATTAAACAAGAACAGCTTTTTGCAGTCTCAGTTTTGGCCCTGCTGATAGTCATTATGCATTATATATTATCAATAAATGCTCCCAGCAACTGATCTTTAAATGAGGTCTTCTGATGCCTTGCAATCAACTTTTGATACTATAGCTAGCTTTCAGTTTGTCATTCTTCAGTTTACTTGTAAGAGTGACAAATTTTAATGAGATCTAATAATTTGCATTATGCTGTCATGGTCAAAGTTCTGTTATGTTTTGGTGCAGTTTTGACATGTCCCAAATATTTTACCTGTAATATGTCATCTTAATAGAAAAGAGGAGGCAGTTACACAACATCCTGAATTTTAATGAAACAAGTTTGATTTTTAGAGACTTTTAGAGAAGTTTGACTTTTTAGAGAAGTTTCTATTTTCTTTAATTGCTTTTTTCTTTGGTAGATATTTTCTTACATACTTCCTGGATCTAATCTGCATGGAGAACTAATTATTCTTTAGAGGTTCAGACATTTTCCTTTCAGCATCCATCTTTTTTCATCTGGGACTTCTAAGACTTTTCATTTACAAGCTGACAAGGACTAAAGAATTTTAGGGTTTTTTCAAAGGACATCACTAGAAGAGGGCTTTAATATTCTGAATAAAAGTTCTTATTTCTTTATGCCACTTTTGGTATCTCATCTATTAGGTAGACTGATACACACACTTCCTTGTTCTTTCCATTTACAATTATGTATACCTCCAGGCTTTGTAAGGCTGAGTCTATTTTTATTTTTTTTCATTTTAATTTAGTATCCTTCCCCTGATTTCCTTCTTAGCATTTAACAATTTTTACTTTGCATATTTCAACATTTCTGAAGTACCTCTTTCTACCAGTTCAAGCTCAAAGATATTGAAGTGAAAAACATTGTTTCTGAGTCTTAGGCAAAGAATCAGTAGATATTTTAATCAGCTTGTGTGGTTTTGAACTGTGTCAAGAACAGTTAGTTCTTTCCTGAGCATTGGACTAGATTTTCCTAGAAGTAATCACTCTAAAAAAATTGTTTATATTGCATCTATAGAATGCTTTAAGTTTATATTAAGATAATTATGATGTATTTTTAAAATATAGAATGAATGAAGTTTTGTGGACTGTTTAAGATGGGGATATTAGTGCTGGGAAGCATAAGCTTACAGCATGTAAACGTTCTTTGTGAAAATTTGTGTGCACTCAGGGGCAGGATATTTATAAACATTAATTCTAAGGAGACTTGCGTCCTCAGTTCCCCTTGAAAGTCAGCACAGACACAGGATCCCACTGAGGCAGATCACCACATAAGTTTAAATCCAGTTCTGAACAGCCATCTGGAGATGTCTCCTGGAGAGGCCTAAGCAAGTAAATTTTCTTAAATGGAAGTGGTCTTAATCAATATGCCTGTAACTCTGTAGGATCAGGGAATAATGATGTGTGCATGGAGTGAAGCTAAAGTAAGTGTCTGGGGACACTTTTTGAGGGAAAAAATAACATTACACACTTTAAGTACTCTAGGAACATATAAATGGACAAGTTCCCCAGAGAGTAGATCTTGCCTATTTTACAGTGTATTTTAGGTAAGAGGATGTGACAATTCTTATCATAATTTGTATGCCTGTAGTAAATTACCAAATTGTTCCTCAGTTTGTATACTGCAAATCTGAAGTTTGCATCTTTTTACAGGACTGTACTGGATTGTTCCAATCCAGTGGTGTAAGAATCCAACTAATCCAAGTGTGGGCACATGTACTGACACTTATTGTTTTAAACTGTTGTGCAGTTAGCATAGAGAAAAGTATTTCCAGAATCTGGAAAAATAACCATTTCTTGAAATTTAGAGCTTAATTTTTCAGCATTTTACAGTGTATTTGTTTTTAAGCTGCTTCTCCTGGAATATATCTTCATGAAAAAGCAGAATCTGAAAGGATATTTAACAAAACCTAGGAAGGAGAAAAGCATGCATGTCAGTCATGAGTGTATAAGGTTTTCTTGATAAAATCCTTTTTTCTAAGGAAATTAATATATATGACTGTTGCACAGGTTTTCACTCTCCAGAAATAAAAACATTTTATCATTCTGGTTTTTCAAAATTGCACTCCATGTGAAGTAAGGAAAGAATTTATTGTAAAAATGAGAATATAGATAAAAGTTGGGTCATTTCAGGTCAATATATATAATTGCTAATAAAATTGAGGGAAAGCTTTTGAAACAAATGTTGTCCTTTTTATAGCTATCCTAAAAAATTCTACATTTGTTCATGCATAATGTGGCTCCCTTGATGGTAGATAATTTGCAATGACTTCAAAAACACATTACTAAATTAAAAGCTTACAAATGCTCCTCTGGAGATGGCCAGCTTTCCTCAATCAGGGCCTATCAAGTAATTTTCTGTGGCACTTCCTATACTGTATTTGTTTTCATTTTTTATTTTCTGCTACTATAGAAACTCTTTTTTTTAAGTCTATGCTAACTCTTATCTCAAGAAGTATGTCTCCATTACTCTGCTAAATCAAACTCTATGGAGTATTGCACTTAGCTCATTCTCAAGGCTTTTTATACTGGGACTAGCAAACATACAAGTACTAATGTTAGTTATGAAGTTACTATTTTTGGGATTTATTCCATTAAAAGGTTATTAAAATAATTGTTTCAATTTTAAAGCTCATACTTCAAAATCTGGGGGGGAAATGGTAAAATACATATGTAATAATTGATAGGGTTCACTGGAGTTTTCTAATAGGCTGGACAATTTTCATAAAGTGTATTATCACTATTGGCACACTACAGTGTAAATAGAGCTGGTGGTAATGTCCATGTCACTTCATTACATTTAGGATTTGACTATGAAGTTTGTCTGAGAAGATGGCTTCAATAATCTCTCACATTGTGGCCCACATTCAATATAGTTATTAAAACAGATTTGGATACTACTCAGAGAAACCATGTTGCTACATCTCTTTTGTTTTACTGAAAAAAGAGAAATATGATAAGTGAAATTATTGTCTGTCATTAATGAAAGTTGCAGATTGTGTGAGTAAACTGCGTCCAGCTCTGGGGCTCTCAGCACAAGAGAGACCTGGATCTCTCAGAGTGGGTCCAGAATACAGTAATAAAAACCATCAGAGGGCTGGAACATCTCTCCTGTGAAGAAAGACTGGAAGGGTTGCCTGGAGAAGAAGGCCCCCGGGAGATCTTACTGCAGCCTTTCAATACATAAAAGGGGGCTTATAAAGTCTGCAAGGACTTTACCAGGGTCTGTAGGACAAAGGTGCGAAAGGTTTTAAACTGAAAGTTTCAAGGGGTATCAAGGTAGAGTTCTAAAGAGTTTTTGATGTCAATCTAAACCCACGTTTTCCTCTTTTTCTGCATCTAGCTGTGTCTTTTGAGAATTACTGCTAAAGTCTAGGAGACATTCACTTGGTTATATTTTCCATGAAATTCTTTCAGTTTTGCTTTTCTCTAAAACTCTTTGGTACACAAAACTGTTACAGCTGAGGGGAAAAAATAAGAATTTTTTTTATGCTTCCCTTAACTTTAGAAGAGAATTAAATATATTAAGAAAGTGTAAATGTCAAAAAATGCAGAGTACTTACAAAGAATCTCTCCCTGTCATGCACTGAACTTAACAACTTGGTACAGCATTGCTTAATTACATTATACAGCCTTCCAACCATTTGATTCACTGCCTTTTATGACCTTGAAAGAGGGTGATCTGTCCTTCACCATTTCCATAACAGCCAAACATTGTACTGTGTTCTTCCAAAGGCACTTGGAGGAGTAAGACAGTCATTATATCTCTGCTTAAAGGAAGGAGTAGATTAGTAATGCCAGAAATAGGTATCAACACCCAGGTATCTTCTATAGAAGATATAGACCTAGACCTTATTCTGGTCTGTATTCAAATCTTTTGGAAGCAGGGAGCTCAAAACTGGTATCTGGCCCACAACTATCAGTCTCAGGCACATTGGTTAGTACTGTAGAGAATGAATATTAAATTTTGCCTTTATCCCATATGCTTTGTATATATGCAAGAGGGTGTAGGTAAATTTGCAGAACGGTGTATCTACATGTCATGCATGCACATATGCACATATATATGGGTGGATGCATCTACCTGTGCTGATGATAGCTAATATATAGGCTTTTATGAGTTTGTTCCAATCTAATAAACAACTGTAATAGAATTGAATAGAGACACAATTTCATATTCAGAGGATGTAGCAAAAGATACAATTCTTTCTGCAAGTCTTTTGCATGTGCACATACGTCTGTAGTAAATGATAACTTCTTGAGTGATTCAAAGCTTTCTAATCCAGTCTTCTACTGAGACAAAGCATTTTGGCAGAAAGTGCTATAAATGTTAAGTATCCTTCCAATGCTATACACATTGGAAATAAGATGTAGTGGTAACAGTGGTAAATGTTATTTTGTCCTCTCTCAAGACGTCTTTGGGAGCAGAATGAAGTTCTAGGTTTTCGAAGAGAGATAAATAAGGAATGCATTTCATCATTCTTTTTTGTCTTCAGGGAGAGATGCTTTGAATGTTTTCCCCCAGCAGTCATTTTATACGGTAGTAACTAAGAAATGTCTGTAACTGTCATGTGGTTAGCCTGGATTATTAAATTATGTCTTGGGTCTCTGAGGATAAGAAAGACAGCTGGTATAAATTAGTGTAGTTCCACTGAAACACATAATGCCATGCTGATTATTATGGACTGAAAATTTGATCTCTTTTGCTTACCTGATAAAGACAATTCACAGGATTCCTCCAACAAAGGAAGCTGTCCAACTGGGGCTTTTCAAATGAAAGTGACTGATAATCCAAGAAGAAAGAAATAGAGAAGACAAATACATTGTGGGAAAAAAAACCCACAAATATTTCCATGAACGCTCCTTTTCTGAGGGTCACTGATATTCCTTTTGGAATATATAATATTGCTTTCCACTGATATCCATAAGGATGGGTGACCATGCCCCTCTCTGTCACTGCCTGGCCTCAGTGATGAAGTTCTTGACAGCAGAGCTAAAAGATTCGTCTGTGTTCCTTCTTTAGCCCTCATAGTTCACCATTTTGTCCCAGAGTTAATTCTACTTCAGTGAAAACTGAGTCATTTAGTGGTTTCCCTCTGTCTGCAACTTCTCATTGATATGTGAAGAAAATATTGAGCTAGCAAAATCTTTTTCAGGGATTAGGGCAATTTTTTCCCCCCACAGAGGCATGCAGGGGTTTTGAGCTTCAGAACTGTTTCCTGTGCTGCCAGTGCATCCATCTCTTTCCACTCTTCTGTATGTAGGGCTGCTCCTGTACTTATTTGCAGCTGTGCCCAGTCAGTATCCAGAGATCTCATCATAGCTGAAGTCTGACATGTAGTGAAGATGTCAAAGCCTTGCCCTGAAACCATAAACCCATCTGTAAGTCCAGGCCTAAAAAATCTCCTCCCTTCTGCCCCAACATTTAAACAGCTGAACCTGAACATGGATGGGCTTTGGTTTCCTATTTATTTTTCTTTAAGACTCTAACTTTGCAATCACTAAGCATTGTAGGTAGTCATCAAACTTCTGTTCCAATTTATGTAGGCTAAGCAAAACAAAATGTTACTATTTCTAAAGACCATAGCATTATGAGGGAGTACAAGTCTGGTAGGGTCTGAGTTAGGGGAAGTGGGAAACACTACTTATGCATCTTTATGCAGGCCTTATTAATCCTTTCTCTTACTCTGCAAAGCATGACCAAATCTACATTGAATGAATATGGTAAGGAAACTTTTTGAACCTTAGATGATGAGGTTTTTATTAGGAATGGCAAAAAAAATGTCTTTCTGATTTATGGATAATTAAAGTCCCACATACTTATAGATTGTGATTCCAGGAGGTTGGAACAATAAAAGTCTGAAAAGCACACCTGCCTATCAGATTGCTTTCAGACTTGCAGACAAAGAAATGGATGAATGTAATAAGCACAAAATATATCGCAATTAAGTTACACAGGGTCAGACTCAGCCTTGGTGCAACTCCACAGCAGTCAATGGAGATACAAGACAGAGTTCAATGTTTATGCTTTAAAACCTCATGGGTTAAAGTTGTGGTCTATCTGACCTTCCTTTTTGACTCAGTTTTATAGGTACCACATACTGTGATGGCACATGACTACGTACGAATAGATTGTTGCAATGACAGAAGGAAGACCAGGGACTCATTCTGGTATTAGAATCTACCATCTCCAAAATAAGTAAAAGCTTTAAAGAAACTCCTCTCCTACCAGATAGATTTACAATGGACAAAAATTGATCCTGATTTTGGATCTATTCACATAACACTTACTTGAATAGCCTGTTAATAAAAACAAAATTCCAGCAGTGATAATAAGGATTGTTACAATCCGACATGTGAGAAAGATCCTCCTTTAAAAGACTTGGCGCTTATTCAGTACAATCTCTCTGTTCTAGAGAACATCTGACTGTCATTCTTACAGGTTTTGCTGGGAGAAGTCTGACACTTCTTTTATTATTTCTTTGAGACAACATATATAAGTGTATATATATTTAAGCTTTTTTACAGATTGTAAAATCTTTTTCCCTTTCATTAAAAATTAACCTTATCCTGTGTATATCAAACATTTGTCTTGTATGGTACAAGACTATGAAGTTAATGTTCTGAATTTTCAGTTTTTCAGTCTGAGTTGACAGACTTCACTCTTTATGCATAATGCATTGAATAAAGAACTACAACAAAACCTCAGAGTTGTTTGAAACTAAGCCCCCCTCCCCTAGTCTTACATAACGGAGAGATAGAATAAACTGCTTTATGAAGTGCTTTCCTGAGAGTGTGAAGAAAGCTCTTAGAAACTTCAAACTGTCCTCTGCCTTCTGAGTTAGGCTTCCACTACACACTGACTGACCCTGTGACTGACAGTTGTGCCAGAGGGATTTCTGCAGATCCACTTGAAAATGTCTTAGTAAGGCGCCACAGGTGGGCAAGCTGCCTGGCTAATGCAGTACTGGCAATCTCTAGTGCTTTTTATCATGTGCATAAAACCAAATTATCTGTTGTTTCTAAACAGACATTGCTTGTATCAGTTGTGACTGGAATTTGTAACTATCACCCGTGCATTTATCTGCGTCAGAAATGTGAAAAATACTGACAAGAGAAGGATTTTTTGGAAGTTCCTGAGAAATGAAACAGAGAAAGGAGTTGTTTCATTAATTTGCATATCAGTCCTTAGAAAGATGGCTTTTTCAAAGCTTCACTGTTGCTCTTTCCTGGAAGTCTACCTAACATGTCAAGAAAAAGAAAACAAACCATTTTTCTAGAGATTACTGTATATTAATTGATAAATCAAGACAGTGAGGGTAATATCTGATAAGGAACAAAAAGGCTGGTGATTTCAAAACCAGCAGGTGATTTAGCCATGTGTCTTCCATCAAGATAAATATCTCTTCAGAAAACACTGTTGCACTTTTACTTTTCTCCTGCACAAAGAGGAAATTGACTCAGAAACGTGGTGATGGAGTAAACTCTGTTTTGTTTGGTTTGGTTTTTTTCTTTCTTTAACTCTCTAACAGACTGTTATCAAGTAATTAGAAATGAGCCATTTGTGAGGCAAACACTAATAGGAGAGGTCACTGATTGATTAACACTGATGTGTTGTTCACTCCAGATTGCTGAAATAATTTTTGTGGATAGCTTTCCTAAGGGTCAAATAGGCATTGCCTGGCCACAATTTGAAGATGAAAAGGGTCTGTCCTGGGGTGACTAAACCAGGACAGGGCCTTGAAGACTTTCAAGTATGGGCCAAAACTGAACTTATTTTGGAAAGCAAGCTTCAGCTTTAACTACAGAGTACACTCTAGTGCTTCAAGATCTGCTCAAAACTGGGGCAGAGGTGGTATAATCTAGTGGTATCTAGTGGTATCTAGTAAAAGTCTTTGTGGTTTCCAATAAAAAATGTAGTGATTAGTGTCTAAAAACTTTGAATTAAAAGGACTGTTCTGTGTCAATGTAGATTTTGAGTTCTGCATATTACTTTGTGTGTGTCAATAATTATTTTACTTACATAATAGCACTTAGCAAAGGATTTCAAAAAAGTCTGAGGAAAATTGGTAAGGTATTTTTGGTTATAGGCTGTGGGAATACTGTTAGCACCCTGGTGATAATCCTAAAAGAATTATGCTTGTATTCACTAAAATATATATTAGCAAGGATAATTAGTTGTATATTTAAAATCCTGCTGTACAGAAGAACAAATGTTAAGTAGTCATAACTGGATAAGCCTTTTCTACTACTTAAGCATACCCAAAAAGACAGCTCTCATCTTTGATTTGAGGTCTGAATTTGCTGCTTATATTATAAAAAGAAGTAAACAAGCCAACTTTCCCTAACAGTGCCTTCTTCCATGCATGAACAGAGGTAGTTCTTATTTTATAGTACTTGTTCAATACTGAGTACCATTCACAAGGAAGAGAGGCATGGGAATGCCTGCAGCAGGAAGTGTGTGTAGCAACAAGCCCCAAATGCTGGTATACATGGTGACATGTCAGAGAGAAAGGGATCACTGTAGGCATAATCATTGCTTCTGAGCTGGAATGTGGGTAATGATGTGGAGAATATGGTCAACTCAGGAAAGCTTTAGTTCTTGTAGGCAGGGGACTGGATGAAAATATGTCTGTGTGAGAAGCTGAACGAGTATGATTGTATGATTAGATATTTTTTTTCCAGAAATTTTACATTCCATCATCACTACCTTTTCTTTTTTTTTCCCTTTCTGTGTTGCTGAGGTCAAGTTCTATATTGCACACTGTTGGGAAAAGAATCAGACTTTTGTGAATCCCCTCCCATCATATTCACAACAGTTAATTTTTCATGATGCTTACTGGAATAATCCCAGCTTTGTAAATTGGATTAATTTAATCAGGTTATTTACTTATTAGAGTGCCAAACTCTAAATGGGTAGAAGTTGCCATAGTCTAGCTACAAAAGATACCATCAGCTCTTCATATCTCCTCATCATTTATTAGTTAAAGGTATTGCACTTTTAAAGGCTGTACCATATTGTTATGTGTTCTCTGTTTAGAAATTAACTTTCTGCTCAGATGGATGTAGCAATTATCACATGCCATAATTTTTGGTTTTTATTTTTAATGGGAGAGTTTTAGCCAGACCTCTTTGGATGTAGAAATTAAACTTCACGCAAACAGGAGATAAATATGATTGTAATGCAAACTGACTAGCTTCTCATCTGCAACTCTGACATACTGATCATGCTGTATTGAAAACTACAGTTTATGAATAAGTAATGCAAAAATGATTGTACCTTTACAGATAAATGAACAATCTTTCGTGGTGGATTGGAACTGAATTTGAAACAAAAGTTTCTCAGAGTGCAAACATTTCCCAATATTCAGCAGTGGTTTGGCCTCAGTCCTTTGTTTTGGCTTCACACAGAAATGATGTCTCGTTGCGAATTTTGAATTCACAGTAATCAAGCATTAGGGCAAGGCAATAACATTTTTTCAGAACTATATCTTTAAGCAGTGTTAACCTATATGTGTTGAACAATGCAGGGCTGATGTCTAGTATATCTGTGTCTATTTATAAATAAATAATTGTGTGTGTCAGCTGTGTAAATGGAGCCCAGATTTCATGAACTGTAAATTACCTCATTTGATCACAGAAAGATTCCCTGAATTATTGCATTGTATTGGAGAAGATTTTTACCCTGTAAATGTTGGAATATTTATATAAATAGTAAAACTTTTCCCATTCTGTTTTTATGAAAGGAAAATCATTGCAGAAGAATAAAAATCCTAGGGGACTGTTACTACTGTGTATCAGGATTGACCCAGCCCAAAACAGATCATGCCCATTGCTGTGTTGAAATGGGACTGGATATGATTGACACCATCACGTAAGTACCATGCATGGTGAACCCAGACAGGAGGGCTGCATCAGCTCCTATGTGGTGTTCAGATGTGCTCTTAGAAAAACATCAGTGTCTGCTAGCACTACTCGCTTGGCAAGTCACACTCTCGCATTCAGGCCACAGGACCCTGATTTTGGGAGAGGTCACTCTAGAAATTGATTTTCCTCTCCATTTAATCACTGTAAGGAGCAAGTATGCAAACTGAGTATGTAGAGGTACATACATGTACTGAATAGGTGGCAGAAAGATAATAGGAAATGAGAAAATATACCCTATTGCCTATTGCCACAGTGAAAGCAGTCAAATTTGTTGTTTTGCAGTGATAAACATTGCTCATTTTGCACACCAGTACATAAATTCAAAACCAGTCCTCATGTATGCCTGCTGTATACGTGCTTGTAGTCTCAAAATCATAGCCTGCTGATTATTCCTTTTTCATGTCATGTTTAAACTTTTCATTTATTCTGTTTTTTCAGAAATGTAATGTGAAATTTACTTTGTTCCTCAATTTTTGTTTATGCTTGAGAAATCTACATTGATCATTATTTTGCCAAGGCAAAAAAAAACGGATGTGGGAGAATTGTGAGTGATCTTTAGCTGAAGATGGAGATCTATTTCATTACCCTAGGAGGGAAAGGATAAAGATGGAAAATTTCTTCATTACTGTATTGCCCACTTCTCCTTTTCATTTGCTAAACATACTACAAAATCTCTCACAGCGTGAAGAGTTGGGTAAATTAATTCATTTTCTCCCTTAGTCAGTTCAAGTTCATAATTTATAAGCAATGTAAAATTGATAAAATACTTTGTAATCTCTTAATCTATAACTTATTATAGTCTATGCTAGTATAAAATCCTAAAAGAATATGTGTACTCTTTCAGCAGTATAAGGAAGCCCTGACCTTTGGAAACATAATTAGACATACAGGTCTTGTACACATTTTTCAAAAGCTTTTTGGTTCATTTAGGACTTTTTTTAAATCCCTGGAAAGAAATAGTTTATGCTCTCATCCTCTTTTAAAACTAGCATTAATCTTTAATTCATTTGTTGTGCTGTATTTCATGTATACAAGTAAGGTATTGATACAGCTCTTGGAACTTTCCTCTTTAGAATGTTTCCATTTTATGATTGAAATGAACATGTTCCCTTTTTAAGGTATATTTTGTTGGCTACTGACATGATAATATAAACTTGAAAAAGGAGTTCAATTAGAAAAGAATGAACTGGGACTGTTCAGCCTGCAGTAGAGAAGACTCAGAGGAATTCTTATCAATGCAGAAAAATATCTAGTGAGAGGAAGTAAAGAGGACAAAGCCAAACTTTTCTCAGTGACATCCAGTGCCAGCACGAGAGGAAATGGACACAAACTGAAATAAAGAAATTCAATTTCAATAGAAGAAAAACTTCCTTTTATTGTCAAGGTAAATACTCAAGAGGTTCCACTAAAAAGTTGTGGCATTTGTGTCCTTGGAGAGATTTAAACCCATCTGGGTATAGTTCTGGGTAGACTTCTGTAGCTGGCTCTTCTTTGGACAACTATGTTATTCTAGATGATTTCCAGAGGCCCCTTGCAGCATCAGTAACTTTGGAATTTTAAGTGGATGAGCTGTAGTATGTAATCTAGACATGTTTAGTCAGATGTTGTGGTAGGAGATAACTGACCATTTCAGAATTTTATTTTTTAAAGAATTCATAAATTTTAGGTCTTTTGTGTAGTTAGTGGTCAGAGCATGGTGAAAGGACAAGATGGGTAAGAGGCAAGGTTTTAAGACAGTGCCAGATTTATTTAGGGTTGTTTGATAGCTAGGGATCTATTCTGCATTCTTTGTGCATGAGCATGGTTAGTCTCTCTCCTTCACAGAAACCAAAGTTAGAAGATCGATTCCCCAGACTAATTTGTTTTAAAATATATTTAGTAAATGAAAAGGAGAAGTCAGGAGCTTCTGACAGTGAAATTGCAATGCAGCATTTTATACTGTATTGGTATGATTAGTAGGATTTGTTTATCAATTCCATGAGACACCAAGTCACTTTTTTTAAACTTTCCCCTTTCATGCAGAGATGGATACCAACTGGTAGTCTTTTTAAAGTCTATTCACTTTACTGTAGAATTCAGGTCTTGGCACTGGAAATTTATGCTTCAAATTTGTAATCCCTAGTGATAGGTTTGTTGTGTTTCCTGGGATGAATAAATAAATAAATAAATAAATAATTTTTAAAAAATCATTTGACCTGTGATTCATATGATGGATCTGTCATGTGATGGAAGTGTCATCCCAGAGATATGTACTAACAAGAGGTGGGGGTTTTTTTCTGGAAAATCAAGGAGTAGAAACTTCAATGGCTGATTGATGGTTCTGTGATTGAGTTGAATGTGTTCATATAAACTGATACATTCCATTCTCTTCATGTTCTGCATAACTGTTACTTAAGTATCCTACAATATGGTGGTGAATGTATCTTCTGAGAACATAATTTTTGGAGTATTATAAAATAATGACAATTTTCACAATTTCATCCACCTTCCTCAAATGTGTTTTCTTCAAGGGATCAGAACCAAAATAATTGAGGGAGGAGCTTTTTATTCTTAAAAACTGACAAAACAGATAGTGTGATATTCTGCTTTTATTCCAAATGAATTTTTGCAGCCACTGTGTCAGTGCCTCAGTACAGGCCAGGTGTTTGTTCTACTTTAGAGTCAAAGCACCATGGCAGTGAAGTGTTCAATACCACCAATGTTACTCTTACCATATGAGTTTTGACTGCCAGGCTTTTGTTAGTAATACAATTAAATTATCATATTCATTAGTGCCTCTAATATGTCATATATTTCTCTAATGTGGCAGATGTCCTCACCTCGGTTATGAACATTGTGTTGGGCCAGTACTCTCTTCAAATTTCTTAAATTGGTTGCCACAATTGAAAGTTTTGGTCTTGTACTACATTGTTTTACCTTCTAAATAGATATATTTATTAGTTAATAATTGACGTGTAGAAAATTATACCCAGCTAACAAAGCCCTTCTCTCTCTCCCCAGCAAAAGCTGTCTGGAGTTTTGTTTTAAGCAAGCGTTATGGGGGAAATTTTATGCACTCATTAGTTTTGTCTTTCCTTAGACAGCACTTCATCTGTGGCTATAAATTTTATTGAACAATTCCTTGACTCAGCCCAGCAGCTCCTCTTAGGAGATGAAGTGTAGTGAAATGACACACTTATTTAACTGCATTCAATAATGTTTCAGAGCAAGAAATAATCTGTAGTGTTTCCAATTGGAAATAAGGAGAGATTCTGAGTGAGCAATATATAAATATTTTGGACTGGATCAAAATACTCAAGTTAACATCCATAAACTTGTCAAAATGTTAATGGAATCCGGAGTCATTCTTCTGTCACACAGACAGGACATTTTCATGATGCTACTTCTGTTTACACCTTACTAGTATGCCATTTTAGTACTGACTCAGGGGGAATTGCATCACTAACTGCCTCACTGACTGTGTAGTAGCAGAGAGCAAGGCACAGTAGAAGCACATCTGTGGATCACAGCAGCCACTGCTGACTGCTTGAGCTCAACCTACATGTACTGTGGTGAGGAGGGGAAGGGTTATTTTAGAATAAGTATCATCTGACCTTCTGATTGAATGTTGTTGCTCCTTGTGGGCTTTGAAAAAGTCTGAAGGAAACTGTCCATGAAGCCTTACCTCTTGAGAACTGGGCAACCCAGTGGGGTTTATCAGCTATTTTCTGTGATACATAGGTGATTTTATCCCAAATGGATGACTCCACCTAATGTGAATGACTCCATCAGTCATCATGTAAAACCTTACAGATGGAAGCTGGGTTTATTTGCACCTGGGGAGGTTTTTGCACTGGGGATGTTGATGCGTGAACTGTTTCCTTTTGACGGGTTTCTTCATTGGCTGACCAAAAGCACCAGGAAAGGAACTACAGTAGTCAGTTTGCATAAGTCCAATGGAAATATCAAATTTTCCTGTGTGATTTTTGTCTGAGGAAATAGACAGAAGCATTAACTTCCATAATGTCAACACTCTTGAAGCTTTTCCCCTGGTCATCCAAAAGTTCAGAACCTTGAAATGTTTGAACTGGCAGGAGTGAATTGACCTCAAGTTTTCAGAGAACCAGGAGCTGCCTTTTTAAGAAGCTGTCTACCACTGGCAAAAGCTTTGTCAACTTGCACCTCTGCCAAAGAAAGCCAGCAGTCCTTCAACAGCCCTCACTGTGCTAGTGCTCTGTGTAGCTGAGCAATACTCAGGTGAAGTGTATGTAATTGAAACAAAAACCATATCTATGCTTTTAACTAGGAAATATTCATTTCTGCAGATATTTTTAGACCCAAAGAAAAGACCTAAATATATTATAAGAAATGGCATGCAGACCTTTTTTGTTTCCCTCCTGGAATGCTCAGGAGCACAGGTCTGGAGCTGTTCAGCAGGTGATCTAAATTATTTTTATGGCTTGTAGCGGCACACAAAATATTTGTAGTTTAGGGGGAACTAAAATTTAAAGGCTTTGTGGGATACTTGATCAGTCGGGTGCTTGATGCTTTTTTTATTAGTTGCATAAACTCTGAACACAAATGGTTTTAAAAGAAATTGCTTTTCTGATTTCTATTTGTTTCTGGGTCTACTTTTGCGTTAACATTTGGAAAACTTTAGTATAGGAACCTATGAGAGAGTAAGTTATAATGAATAATTTATTTGAGAAACTCCTATTCCTGGCTTGTTTATGAAGTGCTGATATTTTCTCAGAAATGTATTTATAATTTAAAATACCTCAGTGGACACTTTTGTGATATTTCATTGTAGAAATGTTGATTTTTTGGGGGAACATGATCATTGTACTGCTCTGAATTTAAATTTGAAGACTCTTCTTTCTATATTACCTATTATTCCTCGTTTTTGATAGCTCAGTGGCGTATATTTATGGAAATTGCATAAACAGCACAGAAGTCTACAAGATAAATTTAAAAATGTAATGAACTGAGATATTTTTTT
The DNA here is from genome assembly GCA_013400275.1 of Rhadina sibilatrix. Classification (NCBI taxonomy): domain Eukaryota; kingdom Metazoa; phylum Chordata; class Aves; order Passeriformes; family Phylloscopidae; genus Rhadina; species Rhadina sibilatrix. The sequence goes on along the minus strand of VWYO01002799.1, from coordinate 128,072 downwards.
TTCTACTCAAATTTAATAATGATGAAAGCATCTCTGAAACACATTGTAGCTTCTGGGGAAGATGTAGAAATGCATTCTCAATTTAGATTTTTGACTAAATTACCATATATGGAAATTTTTTGTTCAAAACATGAAGTGTTTTCAGATTCTGCTTTATATGGTTCATTGGTATATTATACAGTTCAGCTGATTTAACAAGGAGCATGGTCAGCCATGTTGTATTTCTCTGCTCATCTTTTTTCATTTATTTTTTGTTATTCTATTAAAATTTCTAAAAGGAAATTAAATTTACCCCAGTCAGACAAAGCAATGTCAAATCCTTGAGTGGACTTCATCAGTGTCTGAATTTCACTCTTTTTGCACATACATTTAGTCTGAGGTTTTATATACATTTGAAATGGAGGAGGAGGGAGGGAACCAACAAAAAAACCCCACACTCATTTGTGAACAGAAGAACTCCAACTTTTTGTGGGTTCATGAAAAAATTATTACACAGGTTGTTAATTATGCAGGAGAACATAGGTAGGCAAGGTGTAATCCTCAGGGGTTTTTGCTTGCAAGGTATGGTCTTGGTGTAAAATCAATCTGTTAAGGACACAATAGAGATGCTCAGATGAAAATACAAAGTGTGGTTGCTTATTGTTAGGTGGCTTATGTTGTTAGGGTCTTTCATTTCCTCAAAGCTTTGTCAAAGTGTGCACAACAAAGCTTTGTAACACTAGAATCCTTTTAGCACTTCTTGAAGTCAGATTCAAGGCTTGACTGGGAACAGATACTGAGTAAAGGAGAGCTGACTTGCAGTGAGTTGGAATAGGACAAGGAAATACTTAATCTTTCAGAAAGTTGTGCATAAGCCTTTCTGTGCTGTTGCATAAAATGTGACTGAAAAATATGTTATGCCCAGATTCCCTATGGGGACAAAAGAGATCTCCATGTTACTCACATTAGTGATGGCTGACATGGTATGTACTTCAGCACTTCATAGGTGAAGAATTTCTTATTTAAATTGAGGCCAGAAATCTTTGGTGCATATTCCACATTTTGATCTATGCTGACCTTTCTGTTAATTGTATTTAAACAAGTACAACTTCTGAAATAGTTGAAAAGTCTTTCTAAAGGTGTCTCTGCAAAATCCAATGTACCTGGATGATACTTGAAAAAAAAAATGGTCAGTGAAGGTCAAGTGAAAATTATAGTTAGAGTCTCATTTTAAGATCTTCAATTAAATGCATTGGAAAATTCAAATTAAGAAAATCAAGTGAACATAAATTCTTACAGTGAATAGAATTTCCTTTATTCAGAGATAATATCACTTTTTGTACAGGGACAGGACTGCGGAATGATAGGTGTTCCTCTAACAGAAAGAGATGAAAAAATCTATGTACAGTGTTACTACATAGCATGTAATATTTACTGTTAGTAAATACTGTTAGTTTAAGTGTGTTTTTTAGTGTTCACAATTTTGTGCAGCATGCAAGTCATAGCATGCCCTTCATTCACAGAAATGAAGAATCTTTCCTTATTGTGGCACCAAAAATATTCTTTTAGTAACAATTTTGTAGGTTAATTCATCCTTTACCAGCTAGGCAGTGAGAATCTCTGAACATTAGATTTAATTTACACGTGCAAGACTAGTTACAGGTTGTTTTGGTGCAACTCTTACAGGAGCTTTGGAAAGATATTAGTGTTTATAATGATTTATTACTTTCATCATTTTCTTTGTCCTGTCCTACTCTGCTAACTGGGTAATTGAACCAATTAGAACATAGTAGGTTGGGAATGATTGGCCATACATTTGCCATCTCAACTAGTGCCTCTTTGTACCTCTTTTCTCACAGAAATTGTCAAGAAATTTAGAAACACTGAGATTTTGTTTCAACAGTAATTAAAATATAACCAAAAAAATTTTTTTTTTTTTTTTGGAATTACAATTAGGGCTTTGAAAGTAGTGAAGATAGAGAACAGTACCTGAATATACCACTTCAGGTTTTATAAGACCCTTTCTATTCAGTCGTGTATAAATATATGTGTTGATTTTGGGAGGAGAAAAATGAAGAGCAGTCATCATCTAAATATTAACATTCTGATACTGTCCATTACAGATCTGTTGCAGAAGCCACAGAGGTTGATCTCAACATGAGAGTTGGATTGCATACAGGCAGGGTGCTTTGTGGGGTCCTGGGTCTCCGAAAATGGCAATATGATGTCTGGTCAAATGATGTGACACTAGCTAATGTAATGGAAGCTGGAGGACTGCCTGGGTAAGTCTGAAAAAGAACCATAGCAAAAAAAAAAAAAAAAATAGAAAACTGTATGGGTGAAGAATTTCTTTCCTTTTTTGAGGCATTTGCAATGTAGTTGCTATTGATGAAAAGGATTGTGTTTGGAAGAGCAATCAATGTATTGTGTGATTTATCCTGTGTAATTTTCCAAATTATATTTGTGTAATAGGTAAGATTAAAAGCAAAACACTTTCAAACAAAACTGTTTTTAGAAGTTGCTGAATATAAAAAGTAGGAATGAGACAATACTAGGAATGTAAAAAGGCTAGACTTTGATCATTTCATGTTACAAAAGTAAAAACCTGTAGGTATTCCAGGAATTTTTTACCTTTACACAACTCTATACCTTGAGAGGGGAGGGGGATGCCTTGCTCCTTTTACATGATAAGATTTCCAACACTGGTTGTATGCTATAGAAAAGATATACCTGTTTATGAACTCAGATATTGATGACATTTGCAAATGATACAGTACCACATAAACCTGCAGCCAACCCATGGGGCATGGCCTGGAACTTTAGGTACTCATTGTGCAGCCTTAGACACAATTTAAATACACACAGTGAACATTTGCAAAGAAGCGTGGGTGTTCTGTGTGTAGCTTGCATTTGGACTAGAACCTGCCATCTTCTTTTTGATTTTTACGAGATCTTGATTGCTGTACAGAAGGACAAAGGAATCAATTAATTTTTTGTGGTAACTATGAGTGAGTTTCTATTTATTGCATACATCTCCTTTAGATAATTTTGGCAGCGTATTTTATGTGTTCACTACCATTAAGTTGCCCAGTGGAAAAAAATCTGAACACATTTATAAGAGGAAAGCAGTAAAGTCTTCTCAGATACCTTCTCTGAAGACATTTCAAATATAAGGGGCCTTTCAGGAGAAAATGTGAAAATTTTCTCAGGATAAGAAAACTCAGAAATAATATTAAAGATGGGTGGGTTGCCAAAACAAAGTGGATCAGAAAGCTGCCTACAAAACAGAGTGAATGAATTATATGAGTCAGAGATGTGAAGTGAAACAGAAAAAGAAGTTTGTGCTTTATACACAAGAGAGGTTTGGAGTGTGATGTCACAAGGTTCAAACAGCTGTTTTTCCAAGCAGCTGTTGAGGTAAAAACTTAAGAAAGCCACACAATGTAGAAGATGGTGTGCAGACTGTCACTTTCTACAAATCAGCAAATCTGAAAGTGTTTGTATAGTCAACAGTTATCTTTCTGTTCACTTTTCCCAAGTTTATGTAACAGAATTTTTTCTAGGTTCAATTTGGCTAAAAGTACAAAACAAAAATTTCTTTTTTTTTTTTTTATTTCTTTTTTTTTTTTTTTTAACATCAGAGCTGTGGTCTTGCTCTGTAAATTGACCTATTGACCTCTTTATGAACTTCTGTACAGGAGTGTATTTCAGTAGCGAGTAGCTCAAAATGTATCTTTGCTTCAAACAATAATGTCTAATTTTTCTCTCCAGGAAAGTTCACATTACAAAGACCACCTTAGAGTGCCTAAATGGGGACTATGAGGTAGAACCTGGATACGGTCATGAAAGGAATAGTTTCTTGAAGAAGCATAATATTGAAACGTATTTTATTGTGCCATCCCATCGTAGGAAGGTAAGCTTATTCAGTGATACATTTTCATAATTTAAAAACTCTTCTGAAAGCAGAGACAATACTAGGTTGTTGTTGCTTGTTTGGGGGTTTTGTTTGTTTGTTTGTTTTCTGAAAGCTCTTCAAACACTCTTGAAGGCTCAGCAGTGCAATGTTAACATTTTGAGTCTCAGCATATGATGAGGTAGTGACAGTGGTTTTCCGACAAAGGTAACCCTTTCCTCCTCTGCCTATTATTGAGTGCAGCCTTTTGTTCTACTGAAAAATGCTTCTTGTGACCGAAGTAGGAATCTTGAAAGTCCATAACTGTTGTTTAAACACATCCAATTTGGTAAACCTTTTCTACATCTACATCAGATGAGGCTTATCTTTGAAGTTATCTATCATAACGTGCTTAACAGGCCGAAAGAAATTTTATTGTCTTTTATCTCAGCAGAAAATTTATGATACAGATTTTTGGACCCTTATCTTCTGAAACTCTGTCCACATAAATTTAATTCAGGGATTTTAACCTTCAAGGGGAAAATTATGGTACCCATTTCTGAAAGTATTGGTCAGGTTTTAAAGTGATGTCTTTGTACACACCAGGTTTTGAAGCTGTCAGAGCTCCATATTTGAGGGTTTTAACCACCAAGTGTCTGAGAAAAATATAACAACAGAGCAACAGGTCATCTTGAATATTTGTTATCATATTTGTTATCAGTTTTTTAATTTGGTCTTAATTTGATGACTGTGAGTTTTTATGGAAATGTTGGGAGTCCAGTCACCAGGATAATTTGATTCGGGGATTGAAAACCCTGTTGTTTTATTCTGGAAAGGCTGCTACAAGAGTGATTTTATGTATTTCCCCTGAAGCGTCTTCTTATTACAGAGAGGGAGTTTTCTCATCCACAGTGAAAATCATGCAATTTCACATTTTGTTCCTCTGGTATATATGATTAAATTCAGTTTTAGATAATATGAAAGAAAATGGATGGGAAAACAGGTTAAATTCTGTTCTGGCAGTCTGTGAGAGTGGTTTTTGTAGACTTTCTTGAAAGCAGGACTAGCATATTTTAGGAAATCAGTATCTCCTAAATTAATCAATCCCAATAAGGAAGAAAATGCAAGGAAGAGTTTATTTAAGGTAGGTGTGTTGCTTACTGCTGCTAGACTGTTTGTCTTGGTTTCCTGTTGTTTTCACTCCTTCAGCATTATGCATAATTTCATTTTTATGTTATAATGTATCAGGTTTCATTTCATATTGAGGAAATAAATAGAGGAATTTCAGGAAATTGTCCCATAGGTTGGGGCAAAAAGACAAGCAGAGACAAAAGGGAATTAGTGTGACTTTTACATAGACAAACTGTATTGTGTCAATTTTGCTACAAAAACCAGTGACTGAGGAATAGGAACTTGATAATCACATATGGGAGGAAGCCAGGTCAATGCCTGTTTAATGTGCAAGAATGCCAGTGTACTGCTGTGAGAGCACAGATTTCTTTGTCTTTGCAAGATTGCTGAGAAACTGCTGGTGATTGCTGAGAAAAGACTGCTTGATTTGTCATCAGCTGCATAAATCCAAATACTGTCTTACCCATGGGTGTCACTGATGAGTCTGTGGAAATGGGAGATGCTGCTCTACAGCTTGACTAAGAGTAATGCTCCAGCATGCATCAGCAGCGTGTCAGCCAAGAAACACTTCATGAATTTTACTGCTGCCACTGGGCTTGCAAGTCAATCAGCGTGCCACTTTGCTGTTTGTCACAGTCCATCACAGCCATCTCTAGTCTTTGTACATTTGCATACTGATCACTGACCACAAGCTACATAATAGCATATTTGCCTTCTAAATAAACACCTGCTGTTCCTTCCCACTCCAATTCATTCATTGCCTCTTCAGAGACATAAAAATAGAAGGCTACCCATGGAGCACAGATAAGACAGAGTTTTACCTGGTGAATTCAGATATTTTCTGATTTAATATTGTATTCCTACCTCTTGAACCTCAGCAGCTGAAATGCAGTTTTTATTCTTTATATATCATCTCTGACATTAACAAGAGCTGACTCAGGTAGGTGTGATACTAAGTGGAATGAAAATCAATGTTACAAGCAACAAATGACCAAGAATACATTGAATTTGAAGCAAAAATAAGACCACTTGGAATTTTGTTAAAAATTGTTTGTTTAGAAGACACATGCCCCACATCTACTATATCTGGTCTGACAGGAAAATTTTCATCATTGCTACTCTAGCCAAGAATGACAACAGTGTAAGATTATTCATTCATGTACCAGATACATTTTAAATATGAACAAATTGTAAATTATTCCCATTTTTTAAATCTTCTGTTGAATCAGCTAACTTTTGTGATCTGATGTGCTTGCCGGTTTAATGTGAGAGCACTGCTAAGAAGCTGTTGAAGGAATACATTTCTTTGTTTTGTTACCATTTTTATTTTGGTAGGGAATATATTAGTTTATTATTATCTATTAGTCTATGCAGCCAACAACCTACTGTCCACCTGGAGACCTGTGAAAAGTAGTGTCCCACAGGGATTCGTGGTGAGGCCAATACTGTTCAGCATCCTTGTCAATGACATGGACAGTGCACCCCCAGAAAATCTGCTGATGACACCAAGCTGTGTAGTGCAGTCAACACGCTGGAAGGAAGGGATGCCGTCCAGAGGGACCTGGACAGGCTTGAGAGGTGGGGCTTTGCGAACCTCATGAAGCCAGCGGCAGCTGAGTCAGGGCAATCTTAGGTACACCTACAACTTGAATAGAAAACTGAACGAGAATGCCCTACAGATAAGAACTTAGGAGTGATGGTTGATGAAAACTCCACGTGAGCTGCGTGAGCTGGCAGTGTGGGCTCACAGCCCAGAAAACCAACAGTGTCCTGGGCTGCCTCAAAAGGAGAGTAGCTAGCAGGTTGAAGGAGATGATTCTGCCTCTCTACTCTGCTCTGTAAAGACCCCACCTGGAGTACTGTGTACAGTATTGGTACCCTCACCATAAGTACAAGGAACTGTTGGAACAAGTCCAAAGGAGGACCGTAAAGTTGACAAGAGGTCTGGAGCACCTCCTCTACAAAGACAGGTTGAGAAAATTGGAGCTCTTCAGCCTGGAGAAGAGAAGATTGTGTGAAACCTCACAGCAATTTCCAGTATCTGAAGGGGGCCTATAGGGAAGCCAGAGACTCTGGCAGGAGCTGTAGTGATAGGACAAGGAGTAATCGCTTCCAACTGAAAGAGAGGTTAGATTAGTTGCTAGAAGGAAATTCTGTATTGTGACGATGGAGAGACACTGGAACAGGCTGCCCAGAGAATCTGTGGATGGCCCAGCCCTGAGAGTGTTCAAAGCTAGGTTGGATGGGGCTTTAAACAACCTGGTCTAGTGGAAGGTGTCCCTGCCTACAGCAGGGATTTGGAACTAGATGATCTTTAAGGTCTCTTCCAACCCAAAACATTTTATGATTCCATTATTAAGTTCTATTTATGCATAATTGACTGGATTACATTCAGCTCCTAAACACACTTAAATAATTAATCTGATGTCCAAAGACAGATTTTTTTTAATTAAAAGAATCTTTTTGCTGACTTTCATAGTTAAAAACTTATGCAAATGTGCCTTTTAATACATGTTCCCTGACACATACGTTGATAAAGTTACTAGGTTTTTTAAAGCCATCACATTTCTCTTAAGTAAATTTTGATTATGTCTTCTTGATATTTTATATTTACATGAATACTTACAGTCATGTGACCAAAATACTGCACTGAGAGAAAATTTGAAAATTTTGATTTATGTAAGTAGACACAATTCTGACCATACACATGAATGCCTTGGGCTTTTACAGGAGATTTGATCCAGATAGAAAAAGAGATATATTTCTATTTAATGTATAAAATTTAATATATTAAATATTCACATGATTCATACTCCATGCTTTAGAAACATGATCATTCTCTTAATTTCAAAAAATTCTAATTTTGTGAAGTATAGTAAATATTACTTTATATGGATTTTATTTCAAGAAAAAAATCTAGGCCATATCTCTTAATCTCAGAGCCCCTTACAAGAACCTATTACCTCTGCTTAGACTAGCTAAACAACTTTTGCTACTAATGATTTCCACCTAATGATTTCCACCTAATCCTGTTAGGACTTTCAAACTGTTTGCCTAAAATTTAATTTATTTTAATTTAATTTTTAAATAGACTGTATCTGGCTAATATCAGAATCCTTTGTTCTTTCATTGTCAGGACTGGCATTAGCCAAAGTATCTTTGCCTCAGTTTTTCTACTGGAGTAGCTGACTCCTAGAAGCGTAGCAGAGGTAGAGGGCTTAGCTGGGCTGTCTGCTTCATCTCTTTGGTTGCTCTAGAAAGTCTGATTCTCCTGCAGTAAAACACCTCTAAGGTTTGTGTCCAACCTCAGTGATACCTAAGTGGTTTTCACTTGGCCTCACTTCTCTGTAGTTATTGCAGCAATTCACTCTGTGGTGGCACCTCTATAGTTTTGAAAGGACGCATTATTTCACCAGCTGAGAAAACAGCCAGCACAGCCAACTAAGTAAAATTCCTAAAGGTATTTCTACAGATAGCCAAGTAGTGATGAGAAGTGATCAAGTTCTCATGAAGGGAAAGATTTCTTAGCGTATGTTAGTTTTTGCCTATACAGAAGTTGGCCCGCCATCATTGTTACCCACTGCCAGCTTTAAGTGAACCTGCTTCATGGTGTAACTTTGTTGGCTCCAGAGACAAGCCAAAGACAAATAATGCTGTGTACCATTAACAGCAATTAACTGTGTCCAGGAATGGAGGTCATAGGGTGCAAAAATCATAGAGAAGCACTATTGATACAACTTAGAAATTATTCCTGTATACTCATAAGTGTCTCTTGTGGCATCACAGTCTACCTCAAACATAATCAATAATTACCTTCCAATAAATTGCAAATCACCATCCACAAAATTTCTTCCAATATGCTAGTGAGTTATTCACCAATGGGGTATTCAAATATATTAGTTATCTTTTATTTGTGGCAGTGTAAATCATATGCTGTCTGCATCTATTATTTGAATAGCACAGAAAGATGGCCAGTCATGAAAAATCCATGAAAGTGAGTACCATATCTGTTTGCCCTTTGGAAACTAGCTGTTTCTCTGAAGAGATTGATATTTCCCTTTCCTGACTTACTGTGTACATACAAAGCCATGCCAAGCAGTCTCAGAAAATTCTTTCTGTAGCTTGGATAGCCCTTCTTTCTTATCTGAAGTCTCTGAGCAATACAATGACCATTCTGAAAATCCAGGTGAATATCACTTTTTTTTTTTCCTGAATCCTTATTTAGTTATCCATGGTAGAGGGAAGTGGATGCTGGTTAGAGGTATGGCACTCTGTGTCCTGTCTGGTTTGCCATGTTGAATCATGCTCTAAACATTCCATTGCAGATGGCTAAAACCCGAGTTCTTTTTTTGCCCAAAAACTATCCATAGCAAAAACAAAACAAAACAAATAAAAACAAAAAAAAAAAAAAAACCAACAAAACAAAACCAAAACCACAGTAGTTTATTTGAAAAGAGAAATTAAAGCGATGTTTGAGGAAGAGGAAATTACTATTTTCAGACTTTTGAATTTCAGGAAAAACTAGCTGAAACATTGATGACTCTGAATACGCATATGCAGCTTAGGAGCATCCTTTGGAAAATTCTATTTAAGATGTAAAAATTCTTGAAATGTCAGAATTATCTAGAGCGATTATCTACAGTTCACACCTGTGGCATAATTTATTGCCAGCCACAGACGGATTTACAGCTCAAAAGGTTGATCACAATTTCTCTGACTCATGATCAAATAGGAAGACATTCAGCAACTTGAGATTCACATAGAATCACACAGAATCACACAGAATCAACTAGGCTGGAAAAGACCTTTGAGATCATGAAGTCCAAGCTATGACCAAGCACCATCATGTCAACTAGACCACAGCCCTGAGTATCACATCCATTTTTTTCTTAAACACCTTCAGGCATGGTGACTCCACCACTTCTTTGGGCAGCCCATTCCAATGCCCAACCACCCTTTCTGTATTTGCTCTAACTTGTATGCCACAGCTGCAAGAAAAGTGACAAAGGCTGACTCATCTCTTTATTTTTTTGTTGTTTCATCTAGCATAAACTGAGATAAGATTTTAAAGATCCTGCATTGCAGACCTATCACCTCGGAGTAACAGAAAAACAAAATTTTCATCACTCTTCTTGAAAAGGCTGTATTTTTGTCTTGGAGTAGATACCCCTTTACTGATAATCAATACAGTTTGGTTGCATGAAGCAGATTATTTGGCTTCTATATTATAATGAATTACTAGGCTCTATATTTTCCATCACCAATCAACGGGTTTTGTCTGCTTATGTCTTTTCTGCAGCTGATTCGATTCTTTTCCCCAAGAATGGAATGAACATTACGCAATATAGCAGAGAGAAAACAACATAGATTCATGATGACTTTTTTGCTTTGTATAGATGAAATAATACATGTGCTTGTCTTTTAACTTCATTGTTAATTTACTGTTAGCAACTGGAATGTTGTTAACATTCCAGTAGAACTGCTTTGGGGGTGCTTTCTATCATGTCTTAGTAATACTCTGATTGAGCTTTTAACAGTGAAAGAATTTGATGCTTATAATCCATGTATTACTAGGATTTTTTAATAGAAAATAGTTGGATTTTGCCTGACCTGATTAGAAGAAGAAAAAGAGGGCTACAGAAGGAAGAAATTGAGCGATACAATAGGTATAAAATTGCTACACCTAATCTTATTAATTTATTATTTCCATTCAAAATTAAGTTCCATCTGTATTTGTGGGAAATACACAAATTTCTTTCTGTATTTCTTTCTCTGCAAAATGAATTTGATTTACTCATTCTGGTTAGGTCTGGGGGAACATACCACACTGTTCTTATATTGTCTTCCTTTTCCAATCATGTAAAATTAAATTTGTGTTTTCCACAGAGCAGTTATGACCCAGTAAATCCACCTGTATGCCTAACAGATCCTTAAGATTTTTTTGGCATCTGACTCTTCTAAAACTATTTGGTTTACTTTGTTTCAAGGAAGTTTTCATAGTTCTTATAAGTTGTGAATCTTCTGGACAAATAGATTCTGATGATATTTTTACTTAGGTGACTGTTTGCTTGTCTTGGTTTGAGAGATAGGTGTCTAGGGAGAGCAGGAGCCTCCCTTAGAACGAAGAATGTAAACCCTCTGAATTTTTATAATTTTGAAATATTAAGTGCAAAACTGGAGGGAGTTTCAAGAAAGTTGCCCATTTTTGTGTATAGAGACTTTGTAAAATACGTAGAGCTTCTAAAGGAGCTATGGCTATATTAGGAAGATTTGTAAGTGGAATACTTCTCCAAAAAGTATGTTTTAGCTGTTGGAAATTGTAGCTCAAAAACTGATCATATCTGCCATACTCAAGCCTATCAGCTATCTACTTGGTGTCCTTAGGAATATCTAAAGGGTGATTACTATGTGAATATCCTTGTATCCTTCTATGCAATCCAGCGGTGAGTCTGCTGCCAGAAAGACCTTGAAAGAAAGGGTTCATATTGGGAATCTCTTCATGCAGGGTATTGTTAAATTACCACTTACACAAGTGACTATGCACTAGATACACAAATATCCTTTTAGATTTCAGCTGCTGATCGTGCAGTGCAGTGATGTTAGCTAGCTTCAGTCAATCTTCCAGTGTACAATAAAGGACCTAGGCACCTTTGCACATTTGAAGCCCATCACATGTTGAGAACATGGCTGTCTGCTAGGAAAAAAATAACAAATACAACATTGTGGTCATTATTGTTTTTCGCAGCCAGAGTGTAACTGGCTAAACAAGGTATTGAAAGTTATAATGTATGACTTGGTTTTCCAGAAAATGCAAGTGCATGACTATATGTGTTCAACATAACAACAGGCCAATATCTGAGATGCCATTCAGAATATAATCAGTGTCATTTACCCTGTCCATCTAAATTTAGTTGTCCAAGAAAGCATGCATTAAACAAATGCTTTCAGTTTTTTCTTCATTCTTTGATCATTGAAGTGATGATGTAAACAACTCCAGTAAAATCATATTATTGTGAATAATGCACAGCAAATTCTCATTGTCATTTGTGGAATTTAAGAACATTTGAATAAAGTTTCTGGAGACTGATTTGCTATGTCTTTCATACCTAGGAAAACTCAGGACCATATCCTCTGTACTTCTTTATTGATCCAGAAGAAATAAATTTTAAAAGCTTGAATTCCTATACTGAGGAGGCATGCCCTGTTTCTCATTAACACTTTCACATGACAGAAGCATGAATAAGTTTGGTATAAATATTGAGGGTATAATATCCTGATCTGAGAAAGCATCTGAGCATATTCTAGGGCTTTACTGAAGTCAGCAGTGTTTAAATACATGTTTAAGAATTAACCAAGGAAATACTTGTGCCTCATACTCTCCTTTTAAGGCATATATGTTTCTATCTTTAAAGCAAAAGCTAACCTCTTCAGATTTTAATGAACTTATCTATGGCTGAAGTAACAAAATAAGGAAAGAAGACTGAAATTATATTTTTTAAAATCAATTAATAAAAATAATAATTGCCTCCTTATTTTTCCTGTTTCTTCAAAAATATATTTTAATGTTAAAGAAATACAAATATCGCCTCTTATGAGTTTGTCATTAATGCACTTTTTTATAGCTCTAAGGAAATAACGGTTCCCAAAATGTTAAGTATGAGTTTCCACAAAGTCTGTTCAATAGATTCTTTACATCTCATGTTGAAGAAAAATTATCTAATCTTAATTTGCAAATGTGAGATGTTTATCAAAAAGCATTGCTTTTTGACTAGAATATTATTTTGTTCTGACCATAAAGGGGTGCAAATGCCTGCAAGTGTATAGGTCTGCATGGGAATGCAATGTCTTTGATATAAATACTATTTTTCTGACCAACAGATATTTCCTGGACTGATTCTCTCAGACATTAAGCCTGCCAAAAGAATGAAGTTCAAGACAGTCTGCTATCTTCTTGTTCAGCTCATGCACTGTCGCAAGATGTTCAAAGCGGAGATCCCTTTCTCCAATGTCATGACGTGTGAGGATGATGATAAGGTAGTCCATGTGGGCCAAGTGTACTCTTTGGGCATCAATTCCAGGACTGCATCAAGCAGGCCATCTTTGAAAACATAGGGGTGATGTTACCAACTGATGAAGTTTATAGCGTTCCTGCTGGAGCTAGAACAATCTTATTCCCACAGTAAAGACAAAATTTAATTATAAAAGGCCTCAAATTTGGAGCTGCTCTCAGAAAAGCCAGCATAGGTGTCCTATGTGGCTTCTATTAAGGGCTTTTTTCACCAGAATTGGAATTTCTGAGGCTGTTTCCATTCTTTTAAACATGTATTCTTTTGCATCTTTTGTCCATCCGCGTCTGAAGCTGATTGTGACAAATGCAAACCAACAGAATAATTTTGTTTCTCTAGATGGTTCTCTGAGATATGAAAGGCAACTCATTAGCCAAAACCCCTCTTTGTCCATAATACAAATTCTAAACATAAAAGTCCCGAACACAAATATAAATTCCGCTTCCTTGGATGCCTGGTAATTCCATAGATCAAAATTGCTATACAGACTAGTAGCCTGGTTTGCTTCTTTTCTGTTTGTGAATCTACCTGTAAATTTATGGATAAAAACCATGAGAGTTGCTCATTCCATTTTCTTTGACAGCAGGTGGCAATATTACACAGGTCACTCCACCAGTGAGTGGTGGTGTGTAAGCACTGGAATCAGTAATTCAGTTTGACTGATTGCTTCAGCTTTTTTTTTTTTTTGCCTTTTTTTTTTTTTCTTATTTTTTTGTTTATTGAAGACTCAGTCTAGATCTTACTTTCAGAAAGCATTTGAACTTCCATATTTTGAGTTTTATATGTGCTTATTTTTCCTCTGCAGGAAAAGGGGGAAAAAGTCATTTCCTTTAAAACACAGTTTCAGTGAAGACTTTCAGAAACTCCAGATTTGATTTTGTAACAGGCCATGTACAAGGTCTTCCAATTGGAATTTAGTATTATCTTTGAGTATTTAAAAAAATAACCCACACATTCTTTGAAGCATAAGCAATACTTTACATTGTGTCTTGTGTATATGTAAGTATAAATATGGCAATATACACAGAAACTCTCCATGTGGATTTGTTAGTGATCTGATGATTTTTTTTTCATGCCAGAACATTGGCAGTGAAGGTCTACAATGCTATCAGTAATGGAAACCGTTGTTCTGGACTTTTCTAACCTTTATGTAACACATCATGGATTTGTATTATATGATACCAATATAAATACACTGTGTTACAATGTAGGGTTTCTTTAGAGTTTTCAGTCCTCAAATCATGTAAATAAAGTAAAACAAATGGGGTTTTTAAAGGCTTTGAAACCAGTACATTTCTGAGAAACATAAATACTCGATCTTGATCATATGTAGGACATAATGTAAGTTTACTGTGCAAACTAATAATAGAGACACAAATAAGAGACCTAGAGGAAATAATTATATGTAAGAAGCAGCTATTTTGATTAAGAAAAGAAACTTTTACCCTGTTTCAAAATGGCAGAATAGATAATATAATTTATTCCATATATCAGAATAGCACCCATATTCTTCTACCCTCATTTCAGGTTAAAACCTGAAAGAAATATTTCAAAGAAACATTTATTTAAATACTATTTTCTTCCCCCCTGTTGTTATACTATAGGCTTAAATGTGAATTGTAAAAAATCCTTGAAGATGTATTTCTGCTAACTAATTATAGTTTATTGAGAGCAAAAATATGTATTTCTGACAATATTTCTAAAAGCACTCAATTTCCCTACCAATTAATGATACATATGTTTCTTCAAGAAAACAAATTTCTCGCTGTTTAGAAACACTGAAAATAGTTGTTAGGTTGGCAATTTAAGATATCTAATCAATGTATGTCCCTAAGATTAGTTTTCATGTTGAAACAATTAGCTCTGACACCAAAGACAATTTAGCATGTTATCAGATCTGATAGCTTGAAGAAAAATGTAACCTTAAAATTGTTTACTGCTTGTGCAACCTCATCTCTACATACAAAGCCAGCAAAGCAAGACTTGAAAAGTTACTTTATCTTTGCTAAAGTCCATTTTTCTTCACAAACAGAAAACTAGGGTATCAGTCAGCAGATAACCGTTCTCACTAATCATAAGGATTTAGATATAATATACATATAAGTTATGTGAGCTAATGAACCGCTGTAGTTCACAATTTGTTCACTGGTGAGGTCCTAAGAATTTCTAGTGAGATGAAAAAGGAAAACTGCCATTTCTGCAAGATTACTTAGATAGTGATCACTATCTTTTTTTTACCATCTGGATTAAAAGGATTTGTTGTTGTATAGCCTCTAGAGTGGGGTATTTAAGACTGAGTGTTCTGAAGACAGAAATTTTGCTTTCTTCTTTAACATCTTTCAGACAGATTCTATTTATTATATCCTGAGTAGACTTGTTATTTCATAATGTTTTGAACTGTCTTGAACTCTGAAGATGCTAGACAAAAGATATTTTGACTTTACAGAAATAGTAGGACTTGACTGAGCTTTATTGTCAAAACTCTTCCAGGAAGCAAGCTTGACCTCCGCCCAGTCATAGAACAGATCTAACCATTAAGATTTACATTAAAGTGCCCTCAACTGAAGGTTGCCATCAGTGCCACCAGTGGTTGAGATGCTGCTCATGGTCCCCTTAGTGCTCTCTGTGAAAAGTGACACAGCTTGTCTAAAATTCCTTTCAGATGTGCTCTGTGGTAAACATTTTCCACTGGAAAGGACTATGAGTAATCATCTTGTAGTTGTGCTATCTCAGCCTCGGAGAAGCCAGTTAGGCACAGCTTAGGTCTGCTAATTTGTTGGATGGCTCCATCTGGATCTGCAAGTATGCCTCAAGTGTACTTGAGGCATACTCAAGAGGTCTTAACAAGAGAGCCAACTGGATGAGATTGCAACACTTGAGATTTCAGACCCTGTGTAGTCACACATGGTCATTGTCCAAGATTTTAAGGTAAAGTAGCTTTTTGAAATATGTATTGTTACCTAGACAGTAAGACTTGTCTTGTGTTATGAAGAGCCTGGTTATCTTGTCCTCAAGATGTCCAGAGCTCCATGTCTTCTGTCAAGAAAGCAAACCAAAATAAAACCATTTTTCAAGGTAAAGTCACCCTGACTGGGAACAAACTGATTATTTCCTCAGTCACAGAGGAGTGTCAGGGCCATATATGGAAAAAATTTCTGGATTAAAATCTTGGAATGAAGTGGGAGTTTTCTCATTGGTTTGAAAGATATCAGAATTTCAGGTAAGGAATTTAAAAAAGGTGACATTTCACACTGATATGAAAACTCTGTCTTTTGTAGTTTCTCTGTTTAATGAATTCCACATCCTCTCTGTGAGCTTGAAGTAATATGAACCGCAATGAAAAATCTTAGTGCTAATAAAATCTGTGCTTCTTTCTTCATCCATGTTACAGAGGAGAGCACTAAGGACAGCCTCTGAAAAACTCAGGAATCGCTCCTCTTTTTCTAACAATATTGTATACAACACTCCGGGAACTCGAGTGAACAGATACATCAGCCGCTTGATAGAGGCTCGGCAAACTGAGTCTGAGATGGCTGACTTGAACTTCATTACCCTGAAGTATAAGCAAATTGAGCGTGAAAATAAAGTAAGGGTGGTTAAAATTATTTTTGCTGATTTCACTGACCATAAGCCAACTAACATTGGGGTTTTTGTTTTGGTTTCATGAAATGTTTAAATTGTACTCACTATCTTTAAATTTTCTCTACTTTCTATGGAAACACTTGAAGGGGATAAAAAGAAAAATTGGTATTGTCCTACTTGTCAGAATCCTACTTTGTGTTATATATCCTGTATTTTGGTCCTTCTTTCACTAATCCAAACTGCCTGAGTCACTTGTTTAATCCTATCTCATTGCAATGTGTCTGCCTACTCACTCATTTACTTTGGAGACATGCTAATGACAAGAAGATGCACAGGTAGCCTGAGAAGTATTGGTCCAGAAATTCTAGAAAACATAAAAAACCCCACAACATTAAATGTCTGGACAAGGTTGCAATATTACACCAGTGTGGCAGTGCTGAGAGCAGGGGATTTACTCAGACGTACAATATGCATATCAGTTAACAATTGTTCCTACCTTTTAGAGGTTTATTTTTGTGAATACCAATTATTTGTATTTACAGCCTTTATTATTTTATGTGTTTGAAAAAGCAAAAGTGGTATGGTTTTGAATTAATTTGGCAGTAGCATTTATTTTTCCGCTGTAACTTTATAGTATAAGATTTCATGTCACTACCGTTTCAAGTTAGAAGGCTGTGTGCAATATTAGATCCAAATTTTTTAAGGTTTTAAGCATAAATTTTGATTTCAAGTTTCCAAAGTAATTTATTACTTGGCTGTAACTTTTTTCTTTCAAAATAAAGTTTTCTGGTGTAAACGATAGTGAACTTTGGATCTTTCGGAGAAAATACTTTTGTATTTTCACCCCTAGAAAGCTTCCTCTTGTTAATACTGTTGTTTAGTGAAATCAAGGACAGAAGCTATTCCAAACTAAGCCCATGTATCTCGTTAGCAGCTGGCTCCAAGTCCACTCATTAGTGTCCTGTCCTGAGCAGCTGAGGTGACAGGACTTCTTGAAAGCAGTACCAAGAGGTGTTTGGCCTTTTATCATGATGAGTAAATAGAGGGAAGGCCACAACCTCCTGGTTCAAAGTGCCTGATTTTTTTTTCTCAAAAAGATAAACTTATATGTGAGCCTAAACCAGTTTTGATTAGTTACAGAATGAAAGAGAAGTCTATCAAGTGTAGACTTCCCTCATCTGTTTTTCCAATGTGAACTAAGTCATCATGTTTATATCTAACCAGTGGCTTGTTTTATTTTAGGATACAGTTCTTTCTTGCTGAGAAAGGACAAGCATGGGTGTCTGGGTATATATAAAATATTTACTGTCTTCATTTCTTCCTTTCTTTAACAGTACCACCAGCTTCAGGATGAGTATTTCACCAGTGCTGTAGTTCTCTCACTGATTCTAGCTGCCTTATTTGGCCTTGTCTACCTTCTAATAATACCACAGTAAGTTTCTGTCTTTTGCCCTCATAACTCAAAGTGGAGCATCCTCAGACATCCTGCACAGGTTAAAAATTAAAGTCTTTGGAACAGAAATGGACACCTAAGTTGGTATCTTCTCATACAGGAAATTCTGTGTTAATATACCCTCAATCTAATTGTTATCTCTTTGATTTGTCCACAGGAGACACTTTTCATTATCTTTATTTCTTTTTTTCTTTTGTAGTAGTATGCACTTAGAGGAAAAAAGATACATTTCAGTGTTTATTTAAACTTTCAGTTGTTTTTTCAACTTATTTAAAGCATTTCTGCATTACAAACAAAGATGTTACTGCAGCTTTTCTAAATGTGTTCATGTTACTTTGGATTAAGTATGTCAGGTATTGATAGCAACATAGATAAAACCATACGGAGTTTAATGATAAAAAAAATACCCATCCAGCTGAGTTGAGGCCTGCATTTATAGCATTCATTGAAGTTTTTGGCATCAACACTATCCCTCCATAAACTGCCCAGTGTATATCTTGGCTATGCACACATAACTTGCAGTCTGACCTTGACTGCACTGAAGCAAACATAACCAAATGATGTGTTTGGGAGGTGTTCTGTGCCTATTGTTGGGTGATTAGTTAGTGATTACCTCAGATATTGTCAGTTCTATATGAATGCTTACTAAATAAAAAATAAAAAAATAGATCACTTTCAAATCTAGAGGAAGATAGAATTGTGTGTAAGGTATAAAAATTATTAATAATGAACTTTTTTCAGATTGGAATATCAAAACATTAAAAATAAACTTTACTCACTTTTATTAACTATAAGGATTTCAGTGGGAACAGAACTGGCCACAGGGTAATGCTTTTGAAAATTCCATTTGTATGGTCTTTTCTATTCACAAATCCCCATCTAGAATAATACTTCTATATTCTTTTATTTCTAGTTGAAAGAGTGAAAAGCAATTTATTCACGTTAATAAGATACAGATTCTAATTTGTAAGATAGTACCTTTCATCTAAAGAATTCAAAGTCACTGACAAGAATCATAATTTACATCATCATTTCCAGGCTAATGACTCTGCTGACTAATTGGAGCATGATTAAGAAGTCTTTCACCTTCTTCTTCAGTAAGCCAAAGCTGCAATACATACCAGTTTTGAACAAGGAGAAATAAAGTGTATTAGGGTAGTTGAAGCTAGAATGAATATCCAAGAATCATATAATAGCCTTTCGAAAAACTACTGTCACATAAAAACAGCTGGACAGAGATTCGGTTTAAGTAGTGATCTGACAGACATACAAGTTCCAGAAGAATATCACCATAGAAAGTCATGAAGATGGACTGGGTTAGTTAAAAAAAGCCACCCACTGAATGCTCCTGTTGTTTCTTCCAGTGTCTGAGTGGTGGCTTCACACAGCCAAATTAATATTCTTCTTGTGTTCTTCCATTGTTGTGACACAGCTGCAAACATGAGCTAAATTAAAACTTTGGAAGTATAGGAAAATTTCCCCTCTTTCCACAGTTTGGAGCTTTAAGCTGATATTTAGATTGCCAAAGTAGTTATAGGTATGGCAAGAGAATGCAAAAGCCAAGATAAGGCCTGTAATATGTTACCCTAATGGGAGAAATGATATATCAAAATATTTCAAGGAGGAGGTTGATCATCTAGGCAAGAAAATGTCATAAGAAAGTCAATTATATACAGGATAAATATACAGAAATCAGTGCCATTGAGATGACAGCTTGCCATTCTCACAATTCTTATAATCATTTGAGAAAAACAGCTTCTCAGCTAAAGACACATTTTGTATTCCCAGATGCAGGAGGTCAAACTAAGGCTATACTCCGGTCAATTTAAGCTGTCCAATTATGGAGGCACATATGGAGTACAGCCACTAAAAGCTCTGGCTATCAACCCTTTTAATATCCGAATATGTGTTTATTTTTAAAAAAAGCAATGTTGCCCATTGTAGATGCCAAACCAAATGTCTGTCAGGGTCCCATTCAGCACTACTGTCAGTTATCAGCTATTGCTGCATTATAAGATGTTGTTGCAGACATGTCCCCTGCATTCATTTCTAGCATGCTACCATCCTGAATACAAGTGAATTCTCTAAAGGCATGAGATCCTGACTTGATTAATACTTGTATTCAGAATCCACCCTAACAGCATCCAGAGTCACCTTCCCATTCTGGATACACGTACTACACCACAGAATTCTCCCTGTTCCTGCACCAGTAGGGACTGTTACATGAATTTGAAATCAAAGTCAAATAGTTAAAAACTCCACAGGAGAATCGCACATTTCTGCTGTTAGAAACCCTGTATAAACAATCTTTCCCCAGTTATTGTCAAGGGCACAGATATGTATATATACCTGAATCCATTGCTCACATGGCCTCTGGACTGACTAGTTTGTTCTCACAAGTTAGAGAAGAAGGTGTGAAGATCATGATATCCTGCTGTCATACAGCCCTGGTTCTGTGGTTGGCATGGGGCCAGGCTGCCCCTGATCAGAAATCAAATGCACCCACACTGGCGGACTAATTTTTTTCAGCTTGCTCACATCTATAAGGCACTTTTCCAAGAGAATTTTTTTCCAGAGAAAGAAAGTTCTTGGTTTGCACCTCACTTTTCATTAAGAACAAGCTTATTTTGATAAATCAGAAGAGGAAAGACTTAGAATTTAAAAACATTACAGTATCTTTGTGAAACTTAAGATTTGTCTAACCATTGAGGAAGATTCAAAGGGAGGAAGTTTTTCTGTTTCATTAGAAGATAGTGTGGTCTGATTTTATTTGACTTGCTAAGTGTCTGAATTGAATGACCATTGATTTCTGAATTTTTGAGAAAGAGAAATGAGACAGAAAAAGCATCTGGTAACTGTTAACACAGCTGCCAAGGCCAAGTAATTGAGTTACACTGTCCCCTTACAAAAGTCATCATACTGAATATTCTGCACTAGCCTTCAATTAGAAAGCATCTCCTGATGACCATACATTTGAATTATTGAGGTACTTTGATCTCATTTCTGAGGTCAGAATGGGGATCATTTACAAGAGCATTTACTAATTTCATAGTCTTGCGAGCAGTGGACATCATTGCTAAATTTGCACTGTGATGGTTAGTATAACAGCAAGGCTGAGGAGGACAACCTCCACTATTTATTTAAAATACTATTTCAGAAGGTTTGTTCTCATCTATTACTGAGTTGCATTGCATTATTTCTGTTGTGTTTTGATTCTAGGAGTACCATAGTTCTTGTTCTCCTGGTGTTCTGCATATGCTTCCTAGTGGCTTGTATTATGTATCTACATGTCACACGAGTACAAGTAAGTGATTTAAGATTTTGTGACTATTGTTTTTGACGGCCATGCAATGTTTGTCCTTCAGAATGTGAAGCCATCAGTTTATGTTTCACAGACTCATAGAGTCTGAAATCCATGTGTTTTAAAATTCCTTGGTAAGTAATGTATTAGACATTTCAAAAACAAAGGTCAATCATCTGAAAGCAGGCTTTTTACATGAGTAATTGTTACAACAGTGTAGCATTCAGTGCCATTAATTCTATGGTTGGGTTTTTTTGGTTTTTTTTTGGTGGTTTTTTTTTTTTTGTTGTTGTTGGTTTGGCTTGGTTTGGTTTTGTGGGTTTGGGGTTTTTTGTTTGTTTGGTTTGGTTAGGTTTTGGTTTTGGTTTGGTTGTTTTTGTTGGTGGTGGTGGTTTTTGTTGGGTTTTTTGTTTGTTTGTTTTTTGCTAAATCTTCCCTGAACACCTGCCACTAAATATTGTGTTTAGATAAACTACTTTAACCTGACTTTTACTCCTTTCTGACTACAGAGCACACGGGTTTCCCTTTCATTCCACCTGGTCTGGGTGTAAAGTCCTGCTAACTTCCCCTCTGTTTTCAAAATTCTTCCTGCCAAAACAGCAGCTGTTTTGATAGTAAAACACAATGTTTTGCACACACAATCCTTGGCCTTTCCAAAACCTTCAGTAATGATTAATTCTCCTGCATTATATTTTCATAATAGTAATGATGCAGAAGGACATTTGGTTGTTTTAGGGGAGAAATAGGTCTGCCAGATGAGAATAAAGGCTAATTTTCTCATGAAAGAAATTTGTATTGGATTAATATAAATTTAGTCTTTTCAGACAAATATCAGGAAAAAATACCTACACAGTTAATCAGCTTTGCTGATTAGCACACACTAATTTTAGTTTTAAAATATGCCCTTTGGCAGAAGAAAAGCATGTGTTTTCATGGAAACATAAATAATATATTAGCAGAGTATCAGGTACTGAACAGGACCTTATTTATGAACTTACAAAATTATTTGGGAGTAACTTTGATGATCTCTGTTTTGTATTAGGGCAGAGTAGTTAATCATCTGTTCTTCTTTCTATACATGGTGGAAATGCAGAAAAAGTTTGTAGGAAGTAACTGTTCTTTATACCTTTCCCTGGGGCTTGTGCAAACATAAGAAATGTTCTATCTGTTTTGTCAGTCAAGATAATTTGTATTTACTCCAGGTTCCTCCAGAGATTCAATATTATACAGGATCAAATCCAGCATTAGAAAAATAAAGAAATATAACACCTTAGAATATCACAATTTAAAACTTTGTGGCAAAAAATTGCCTTGTAATAAATAAAATAAAATTAATATGATGTGGATAATAGATATACAATTTTAAAACAATCATTTCCCTATTTTAATCAGTTTTATGGCACTTACTTGCTCTTTCACATTGCACAAGTGACTCAATTTTTCCATGCTTTAGTATTAAGTACATCAGTCATAAAACCACTTTGATATTATTTTACTCTGCTAGTTACCTAGAATTTTGGTATTCGGACGTTGCTTATTTAGTTAATAAAAATTCCACAAGTAAAAGAAAACTAAAAATGAAGCCCAAAATTAAGCAATCATAAAAGTGCAGATGCAATCTTAGAATTACTTAGTCAGAGGTATGAATCTTGTTAGTGTCAGGATTGTAATTCAGATGTGTCTTCTACCTTATCTTTTAAAGGTTTGTTTTCCATTTTAACCCAATAGTCTATCATGTCAACATTTAAAACATATATGTACTACACAGAGCAAACAAAATTGTGCAATGTGTCAGGACATGTGATCTTTGAATCTGTATTTTGCGTTGTTCCTATTAGCCATCCAGCATTATCTTTAAACCATGGATGTTATGTCTTTAATAAGCAGTAGACAGCTTATTTGGTTGCAAACTGAATTAGTGGAATATATAGTGTTTCTTCAAACAAAATTATTTTGTATTTTATTTATATGGATAAAACCACACGTTTCCCTCCATTTGTATACATGATTCTGATGTAGTTAAATGGACAGTTTGATGGGTAAAATACTATGGGGATAATCAAATTCAGAGAACAGCAGTTCATGGTTATACTTCACCTGGAAACTAGTAATAACTGAGATACTACAGGAGTGTATCCTGAATCCTGTCCTGTCAGATATTTTTATCAACAACCTGGAGAAAGAAGTGGCATATACTCATGTCAAATTTTCAAGTGTCTACAATTTCATGAGAACAACCGGCAGGATTGACTATTGAGAAGGTCCTATATAGGTTGACAGAACGGGCCAACAGGAACCTTACAAATACAGAATGGATAATGCAAAGTCCAGGTCCTGAGAAGAAATAATGCCCTGCAATGACACAGGAGGAGTACCAACTCTGCAAAGATGGCCCTGAGACTCTGGGGGTCAAGGCAGACAGTAGTTTTGAGCCCCCTGAGGTGCCTTCCAGTCAGAACTGTATGATAGTGATGAACAAATGCAGAAATAGTCTGTCTTTTTCCATAGTGTAATTTTGGACATTGCTGTATCTTCTCCCTTGAGGCACAATTTTTCAGTCTCAGATTCCTATAATCTGAGCTCTTTGTTCTACAATATGCTCAGTTTTATTAAAGTTGATATAACTCAGGTATCCCAATCTATTTTATTGATGCTAATACTTACACTCATGTAGAAAATTAACTCAGATCCATAACACAAATCTACTATTGATATTATACTGATTGGTCCACACCTATGTTTACATGGACTTAACCTATACTGAACCAGAATATCTTTGTAGATCATACTTTCTTTGGTTTTTTCCCTGTAATTACCATATTCTCATGTGTCACAGCCCATACAAAACTGATTCCTCTATAACTACCTCAAACTTTTAATAACGCGGTTGTGCATACAGAGAAAGCTTCTCTGCATATGTGAAAGGAAGGGAATGCATTTCAATACATGATTTCTGTCTTGCCAAGGCTACAGTAGCCTCTCTCTATGATTACTTTGCTGCCGACTGGAAGCTATGATTTTGGGGCCGGTGATACTCATGAAGTGAAAAGCTTTTCTTCAAAACTGTTGATGTTCATCCAAAAATCAGGTGTTTGCTTGCTCTGTTTGGCCTTAAGTGAAATTCAACCATGATAAATCTGAGCTTCCCCTGTTTAAAGGACACACGATAGTCCCAATTTAAATCTGTTTCTTGGGTGTGATTCTTGACCCTTGAAGTCACTAGAAGAAGTCCTGTGGTCTGACAGATATATATAGATACTACAGCAGTAGCTAAAAGATGCCCCAAACATTCTTAGTGCAAGGGGAAAGGAAGGAAAGCAGCTTTACCTGGAAGCAGAGCTGATCAGAATGACTCTCTCACATTCTGTCGCAGACTTCATAGCAGCAAGAACTTGACACTTAATAGTGTGATAAATGGAATCAAGGTAAAAGTGGAGATAAACAAAATATCCACAAGACTCCATTTCACCAGATATTTTTGTTCTCTACTGCTTTTTCTGACAAATTCAAAGTTTTTATGAGTCACAATAATTAAAACTACCCTGGAATTTTATCTGCCTATTATAACAGAAGACACATATACCACTCCAAAATTCTATGCTATCACAGTATGTTCTCTTGGATCACAATTTGCAAGGCAAAGGAGCTGAAAATTTGCAAGGCAAAAGTTGCTTTGGGTATTTTCCCCAGGAGAGCAAAATCAAATGCCATCCTAGAGTATTATTTGCCTCATGAGTAGACATACAACTAAAATTTCTAAGAGTTTTAATTATAGTGAGAAATAATGTAGGGCAATAGTAATTTCACATTTATTATCCCCAAAACTGCAATTACCATTAAAATACACCTACACACTAACAAGTGTTGTATAGTGTTACTACGCAACAATAACTGCAACTTCGTCATTTGCAGTACAGGTAAAATTTCTGTGTCTCTTATTCAATTCTCTTTATAGAGTACTGAAAAATAACAACCTCACTTGAGAAATATTTTAAACATTTTATCTATAAATCCTTTTTTTTTTCTTTCTTAGTGTTTTCCAGGGTGCCTGACAATACAAATTCGTACCATTTTGTGTATTTTTATTGTGATCTTAATATACTCGGTGGCTCAAGGCTGTGTGGTGAGTATTTGAATCAACTTTCACTTAAGTTAACATTCTGTTTAGAGAACAAGTTGGTGCAGATCCATTAAACACATACCATATTCTCATCTGATGAATTCTTACTTGTTTTATTAATCATACTTGCAGAGCATGCTCCTTCAAAATTGAACCCCTTTGCTGCAATTTGAACTTGCACTGGCCTGAGACATTGTATTGAATCAAGAATGGCAAAGCTATTAGCAAATTACACAGATAATACCTATTCAAAACCAACATCAATTTGCATGTCAAACCTTAGCATCATGTAGACTGTGGTGTCATTTACTTTATAGGAAAACTGGTTTTAAATGTTCAGCTTGCTTATTAGTTCAATGGCTAATATTTCGTGGCAGACAAGGTATGGTGTCAAAACAAGATTACTATTTCTATGTGGCAACTTGTGGAGCAGACTTCTCTTTAATAATGAGGATACTTTTAGTTCAGGCAAATCAGAAAAGATAGATCTTAAAATATTGACAGTTTTGTGTAACAAGAAGTGTTTACACGGTGCTACTCATATGATCCATTCACATCTAACGTTGAAAAACTTCTGTTGTATGAAGTGAATGTGCTCAATATTTCTGAAAATTGAGCTTCCTTTATTGTAGATTAGCAGAGAGTTCAATATGGTGGACTTGTATTCAAATGTTATTCAAACTTCCACCTAAGTATTTGTCAGTCAGTTGCCTTGACAAATTCCTAGCGCTCAATTTTAGCATTTTGGCTGCTAATGCTAATAAATTAAACACGTTAGGGTACTCAAAGAAGAGAATCCACACAAAAATAGCATATGAAACACAATTGGAAATTCTGAGAAGGCAGATGTTTAAATCATGCCTCTGTGCAGGAATTCGACAATGTGTTCTGACCATTAAGAAGACATGAGCAATTCTCAGTGCTGAGACGCCAAGCCTCGCATTTTGTATTTTGTATTTTATATTTTGTTTTTTGTGTATTCACTCATCCTTGGACCTGCCCTGAGAACACAATAATGAGCTTATCCCCATGAACTGACTGGGCAGAGAATCGTTTTTCTGTGGATTCCAGTGTCATGAGAGGAACCAAAAATTGCTGATGTTGAGACATTTCTGGGAATTCCTGAACATCATCTGTGTGAGTAACACACAGCCCTAATTGCACACAGATGTATGTATGTTTCTCAATGTGGACATAAACACAAAATGCACAGAGCTTTGCAGTGATTCCACGCTAGCTTCTCAGCAAATTCTGTGTATCTGACTTTGGGACTGAGATTAAAGTAACGACAGCTAAAAGCTTTGTGAATCAGCCTCCACAAATCTGACACTTACTTTGACCAAATGAAACAAGCACCATTGTTGCCATGTAAAGATAGTGAGAATGAGAAACAGATATCACAATCCCAAGATTGAACAACAGTGGAAGACAGATTAGAATTCAGAGGTTCTGACCTCCAACAAGGCAGTGGTGATTCAGTTACAAGTTAGAACAAAACTTCATCAATTCCTGAACAAAAATAACTTGTAACCTAAGGAGAAATGTTTAATCAGTAGAAATTATTAGTTCCTGCACAGTAATGCCTCTAGAATTCTCATCTGTCAGAAGAGCTAGGTGTTGATGTTCCACTACGGGTTGTATAACAGATGATGTTTTCCTGGATGGATTGCAGATCACTGATGAAGCCCTCATGCATGTGTATGTTTTTGGATGAGTTTAGTGTGAAAGCATTTTTAAGAATATTGAACAAAATCCCATTAAAGGGATTTTTTCATTTCCCTCTCTCAATCTCATTTCATACTGTTACCCATTCTGAGTTTAACTCACATATTTTTATTTATTATGTCTCATCTTTCTAAGTTAATACAACCCCCTCTAAAATACATGGTTTAATCACCCTTCAGGATGTCAGTTATTTTACAGCATGCTATAAAATTTCATTGTCACTGGTTGGGATGAAATAAAAAGGTCTTATAACTCACTTCATAAGAGATGCTTAAGTACAGGGCAGGGTTTATGTGATGGTGCCTGTTAAATCAATTTCACACTACTGTCTGACTCTCCCCTACTTATACTAACTCTTTATCCTTTTCCTTTGTAAGGAGTGAAGGTTGGACTGCAGTTAAAACTGGAGCTCTAGGAGCTTGCCAGAAATTTGCCAGAAATTCCTCTCTTCCTTAGGTTACAACTCTGAGATATGTACATGACATTGTCTTTAGGGAAAGCAGGTTAGATTTCCCCAAATTTCCACTAAGAAATATACTAAAAAAAAATGTATTTCCTACTGTAAGAAGGAAATGGAACTCCTTGGATAACTGAAATGACAGGAATAATTAAAGTCTTTGTATTTCAAACATGTGACAGCAGAAGCAGCTGTGAGATGGAAAAAGATACTATGTTTAGTTTTTCACTCAATTAAAATATGTTTTACTTAGTATTTAAGTAATTGAAGTTAATATGATTTACATAGTCGATAAAAAAAATTTATTTCTATGTTCTGTACAAGAATCTTTTTCACCTGCATGGCTACATAAAATGTTAACTGAAGATTCTTAATTTTGCAGGAATATCCTGGCTTGAGAATCTCTTAGGTTTAAGCACTGAGAGGGAAACTATTCAACTAAGCCCACACTTCAATTGGTTGCCCTTATTGACATCTAATTAACAAATTTTATCTCTCCCCTAAAACTCAGTGGAGCATTGCAGGAAAAGAAGATTCTATTACAGCATTGAGCTGAGTGGGAACTCCACAGCCTGATTTTTTACAATTAGAAATGAACTACAGTCAGCTTCCATAGCAACTGCATTTCTGTTTATTTCATATTTAACTTTCTCCCCTTCTCACCTCTCCTGTCTTTTCTAGGTTGGCTGCATGCCTTGGGTTTGGAAGACCAACTCCAGCAGCTCAATAGTTATAATTTCTCCTGGTGGGACAAATAAAACAATGAATGAACTTCCATGTGACACAGCCCACTATGCTTTCCTTTCCTGTGTAGTGGGGACTCTCACCTTGGCAGTATTTCTACGTGTATCTTCCTTGCCAAAAATGATTCTCCTGCTTTTTGTTACAATTTTGTACATAGTTATTCTGGAACTCAGTGGTTACAGAAAAGCAGTGGGGTAGGTATCTTGCAAAATTAAACAATGTGTAATTCTCTACAGATAGTCACACATTGACTACTTATTTCTGAATTGTCCTCTAGTGTTCAGTGCTGCCTAGGACTGTAGGCTCAGTAGAGCACAAGAAATATATCGGTCATCGTCTTCCCAGCAATTGTAGGATCTAGTAACATCCATCAATAGGTGAAAGCTTTTGAGAGCTGGCAACTGTTGCCCCCCATTGTTCTGTAGTTTTATGCTAATATACTCCAGCTGAACACAGTGCAGTCTAACTATGGAATAGAAAAACACAGTTAAAAACTTAACTGACATATTTCAGCAGACCTCAACCCATCCCAATTTCAATTAAGCTTTTGAGCTTTCCAATGTTTTTATGTTTCTTAATTAAAAGCATGCACACACATTACAATAATGCATGGCATCTGAAAATCCTCAAGAAGTTGCATGTTGGTATGATGCAGTGATCAGATGTACTATAACCCATCTCCCTGCCCAGATGAGCGTCTTCAGAAAAAGCTAGTGATTAGGAGGGTACCCATGTGTTCTAAACTAAGGATCTGGTATTAAAAATGTGCAGTGTCAAGTATTAGACCTGGAATAACCCATTTTTTTTTCTTATTTTTAAGGGGCGGCTCCTTTTATATGCGTGGCTATGAACCAATACTAGCTATTTTGTTATTTTCTTGTGCTTTAGCACTGCACTCAAGACAGGTGGACTTGAAACTGCGTCTGGACTATCTCTGGGCAGTGCAGGTAAATCACAGGACTTTATAGTATCCATGCACACAAAATGATGTCTGACTTTTTGAATTGGTTCAAATACTTTCAGGACAAATTACTTGGACTCAGACACTCAAAGTTTTTCATGTCTCTTGGGGTTCACAGAGAAAGATTGTTTTACAGCTCTCTTTCCACAGACCTATAAAATTATTTTTTCCTGGAGAAGTGATTTTTTGTTCCTTTGCAGTTGCTCCAGTATATCATTTATCAAATAATATATTTATATCTAAGATGCACTACAAATAAACTGTTAATACAAATTTGAGATAAAAAAAAAATTAAGTCCATGGGGTATTTTAATCCTATATTAAAAAAAGGAGTGAAAGTAAATCAATATTCAGGTAAAGTGAAAAGAAGCTGATAAAAAGTGAAAATAAAACTGATAAAAGGAAACAGTTAAATCTATATTATACAAAGAAACTATGGAATTCTTCCCCAGAGGAAGACAAGAAATTTATTTAGATACCAAGCGCAGGTATCTTTTTTTAAAATATATTTCCTAACTATTAGACACAACAAAAACCTATAGAAATTATATTAGCCATAACATGGGCATTGGGGATATGTCTACCTCCTTTCACACCTCTCAGCAGTCTAATTCCCACTTCCAAAGTGTTTTACACCAGCCCCCAAGGGAAGGAGAAAGTTGAATATGTAAGTTTATTTGGCGGAATTTGGAAGCTATCCTTACAGAAAATCTTACCCACCTGTAGTTGACAGAGGTCACATTCTTTTCTCACCAGCACCCTGTGAACTATTTTGTCAAGAGGACCATTTAAATCATCATATCTCTTGCTTTTATACATAACATAAAGACTGGAACACATGGGTTACTGGTTGACTGGAACATATCCCTGGCTCCACTGTATTACATAAAATGGAGAAATCAGTTATGACTTAGTTCTGTTATCTTCTGCTTGAAAAGTTTTTCTATCTAGCAGTTAAGCTAGGGATTTCTTGTTTGACTTGTGTTCCTCTCTTTTATGCTTTAAGATTATCTTGTTCTGTAATTGCCATGAACTCTCTACACTTCAACTGGGTATGATAATTTAATTTATTTTTTGCCCTACGACCTGCAGTATTGATAACTGCTGTGCCTGTCAGCCTCAGAAGCTTGTTTGGGGTAAACTGATACTAGTTTCTGTTTGCTGTGGTGCCAAACACCATTTTCAAATGGAAAAAAAGATCATCTGATTTTTGAAATTCAGTGCAGCACCTGCCGTGCTGGATAGTCACTAATTTTGTATGGGTTGGCACACCATGGAACTATGTGAATGCCATATGACTCATGAATACACACTCTTCTGTATGTTATTCCTAGCTCTGAAATTGAGTAGCAGTATAATAGTGTACCAGTTTTGCTATGCTGTGACCTTTCAATGGACCAAGAGAGAGTTCCAGCATCTTAAATACTTTTCAGCATTCCAGCTATTGCAACTTGCATGGCAAACTGTGCACCCTTAACGGAAGTACTGCTTCAAGATTCTTAGTTTTAAGTTAGCTCTTAATTAGCAATTAATCAGCTTAAAAAATTTAAGTACAAGAGTATGGCACGCTTGTCTAATGAAAGACCAGAACTGGACTTGGACAGTGGTAAAGGAAGAAATACGAACTTTTTCTGTCTTCTTGGAGACCAGTTATATAAAAATACTTAGTCATCATCATTAGTGTTAAAAATATTGTGCACTTTGTCCAAGGGACAGTAAGGGGAGATAAGATGTGAAATTTCATTACTGTCCACCGGCATTTTCAGAAAGTGCTTTTCATCTGAGAAGATCAAATGCCATTTTCAGATCTCTTCAGTTGCAAATCAGAAACATATATGGTGCCACCTTGTACGTGAGGTTTGTGTGATAATAATGAGAAAGGAAAAAAATCAGTTTAGGCAGAAAATTCAGATTTTAGGGATCAACATAACTACCATTCTTTGAAATCAGTATGCTGATTTCAAACTACTATGATTTCAATGATTATGTTTTTGGCCTCCTAGATTATCTGGGCAAATACCTTTCATCTCCTCAATTCCAGGTGAAAGATCTGGATAAAATGTTGTAACGTGGATAACATGTTCAAAGAAATGCTGTTCTGCTTTCCGCTATCTGTGCTGGTTGTAAATGATATTGAGTCCAAGGACTAATTAACATAACAACCAAGAGTACTGTCCATGATGGATGTTAACAGAAGTGGTTGTTGTGCATACCTATTNAAACCACCAAAAAAAACCACCACATTGTCTTTGAACTTGCTAGGTCCAACAGCACAGTAAAAACCTGAGTATTAAAGGTTCAGTGAACACTGTGTATTGGAAATATTATATTATAATATTTATATGTTAAAGCTGCCTTTGAGTAGTTAGGAAACTCCAGGCTACTAATTGTTTAACAGCCTTTAAGTGGAGACAAGTAAGAGTCATTTTTCTCCAGCTGCTGGACTGCAGGAGCCCTCTATAAGGCTAAAAGCAGTCTTGGTCATCTTTCTCTACAGTACTACTTTCTCCATAGTACTACTCACTGTTAAACCATTTTGGCTTAAATTGGTTATATTTCTGGTAACAGAAGTTTCAGAAATACCATTGACTTAGTGCACAGGACCCATCGAGATTTTCTGGTTTAAAGTGAGTGTGCTGATTCTTTGTGCAAACACTGAATGAACCAAGTGCTAAAGCTAGATTCACATCTCCCATTAGCCAGTTCCTGTAGTGTGAAGATATTCCAACATGGTTCACTCAGTCATTTTAGGAGGCTTTTCAATCGCTGGCTTACATCTGAGGGAATTTCAGACTCAAGGCCTATTCTGGAAGCTTCAAGAAATTTGTTTGCATACTTTAGTAGCTTTCATTGTTGGGCTAATCCTGTAAAAATGTTCTCAAATGAATAAAAGCATTTGTGGCAGAAGCTGCAATAAAAAGGATTTCATAGATAATTTCTTTTATCTCATCATAAAGAACAGTCTAGTACTATTAAATTATATTTTAAACCATGAAAGTATCCTGAAACCAATCAGTAGGAATACATAGATACATATAAAGTGGTCTGTGTTTTCTGAGGAAAACACACTTCCACACATTTTTTTCACCCCATTGGGGAAATAAAAGTGTTTTGAAGAACAATTTCAAACAAGAAAAACTGATTTAGAAAAATTACACAGAATCAAGACAAGTTAATTCAAGTTAATTTCCTATCATCTAGGCTGCATTGCCAGAACAGTGATAATAAGAATTTATGTACATTGTGTGGAAAAATACTTTTTTTATATATATGTTGTTGAAACATTTATATTTGCACTTTCTGTTCAGAAATCAGTGCTGTTATAAGCTCTTGTTGATTTGCTATGGTTTTTTTCTGTGCCAGATTTAACCTTCCCGAATATCATAATATTTTCAGAAAACATCTATTGGTTGTTCTCTTGATATTTTTAATAGGCAGTGAGAGGAGAATTTCATTTTCTGCATAACATTGTTGAGTAACTCTCTGTTCCTCATATGACAATAACTATGAATAGCAAATACAGGAGATTTTATTTATTTGTGACTGATACTCACTTTTGATTATGCAAATTATTTAACAAAACTGGGAGGGAAAAAATGGACAAATAAATACAAGTAATAAATTCATGAAGATCCTAAGACTACAAAAAATGTAGTTGCTCACTCACCCAGGGTTTGTCACAGGAGGAAAACAAGAATAATACAATGATATTACTTTATCTGATGCATTCAAATGGTGCATTCTTTAGGGAATACTAAAATATAATTTTGCTGTCTTTTCTAGCCCATTACACTTGTAAAAAATATGAATTTTACAATTTACAGGCAAAACTTGCCAGGTGCCTTCCACTCAAAAACCTGGCCCTACAAAAGCAATATGATGTGTTTGTTCCCTGTGGATGTAGTGCCATCTTCAGGTACATAAAATGAGATTTCCATGGCACCAGTGACTAGTTTCTTTTTAACTGAATCTTGAAACTGTTTTTTCATGTGATATATATTTAGTCAGTGACTTTTCTACAGCATTTTGAGGCTTATTAAATTGTCAGATGATACAACTGTCCAGACCACTTCCCAGACAGAGGATGGGTAACCACTTATCAGCATTGTAAAAACTGAAGGATCATGTGTAACTATGCAAAATTCAGTAGATGGTAATTAGGTTGATACAAAAAGTCATAGTACTAAAAACATTTTAAATTTTGTTACCATATCCAGTGCAAAAATAAAGCCTGCTTTTAAATACTGCAGCTCTGCAAACACAGTTGGGTTCCACAAAATTACATAGCTGCCACAAATACCAAACAGGTATAAGCAAACAGCAGAATGTGAAATATTATATTGGTCATGCCAATGCATTTTCTTTCTTATTTATTTTCACAATAATCTGTTTTTTTGAGCTAGTAGCTGTTGCATAAATATCATGCTGGCAGCTTTCCTTAATTAATCAATGGGAATAGGGGCAAATAGATGAAAGTTTACATGCCATTTAGCTGTTTGGATAATATTCCCACCAGGAATGTAAATACCTGTGATTTGTGCTATTTTAATCTTTCAGCCTCAAGCACACCTTCTCCCTTCCCAGTGTCTGTTTTTCCTGAGAAAGAATGATGCCTATGCATCCTTTAATCTCAGCTGCTCGAGAGTAGGCATTAGAAGCTCATGAGTCACAAGGCGGAACAGTTTTCATTGCACTTCCCTGAAGGGCAGAAAGCAGAAAGCTGGAAAAAGGTCCAGAAAATACCAGTAACTGGCTTACTTCCCTCCCATATTATCTGTGAGATGGGATAGTTTTAAAGTCTTCACTGTTGGACATAATCAAGTATTTTTTTACTTTACCTTCCCTCCTTTATCTTCCCTGGTGAGAGATGCAAGGACACATTTCCTCTTTCCCCAAGCAGCGCCTGAGGAATTGAATAAATGAGAGCTGTTTTAGGCAGTGCAAGGCAAGAGGATAGATACTCAAACTCGGTGCAGTAGTAGCAGAGGTACACTTCAGTTCATAGTTCTAACAGATCACTTCAATAATAAAGCAGGATGTTAGGCATGGTGTGTGGATGGGTTAAGTGCAGTCCATGCAGAGACTTCATCTCTGTTTCTGTACCAGAAACAATACAGCAGTATTGACCCAGTGTGTGGTCTAAGATAATATGCCTCTGCTTTTCAGCATGAGAAAGTAACTCAGGAGGAATGCTATGCTAATTCCATGAATGTTCTGCCTCTAGTTCTGGAGCTAGGTCAGGCGGAGCTAACACAGCTTAGTTTTCAGGGCACTGCATTGGCCCACATGAGCACTGTCAGCACAAATTCCTCCCAGAACACGTGGAGAGAGTGTACTCCTTTTCTCTCTGCTAGCTAGGAGGTGCTTGGCCTCAAATAGGTCAGGGGACAAAAAAGTAAGAGCACTCTTCTTGTTCGCATAATTTGCCCCTATTTTGGGTTTGCTATCATTACCCACCATGAATCACAGAATCGCTATGACATTATTCAAGGGCTTTCCATTATGTTTGTGGGGTTTTTTCATATGAAAACAACCATTTTCTCAAACCCTTAGTGTTTGACTAATCTGTGACCCAGGAAAGCTGAGATCCTTATGCCCAAGCAGTCTGCCAGCACCTCCAGCTATGGGGACCCTTCACAGAGTAGTCTGCTAGATCAGAGTGCTGTTCAACTGATTTGTTCAGGGGCACATGCCAAAAGAGAGAACTCCTTCTGGGTCTCCACACCTTTACCCACTGCCATTGATGGGTAGTGCCCTTGAAGAATCCACATTAACAGTTTGTAGATAACAAAGTTTATAAATTAAAAAAATAGTGAGAAGTTAAGGTTTTAGGATAGCTGGTGATAGTATCTGACTGCAAAGCAACATACAGACAAGCTCTAATCCCCAGTGAGAGCTAGCTAATCATTCAGTATGCATACACTTCTTACCCCATAGGTGTCCATATGGGGGAGAAGAGAGGTTCAGCCTACCAGCTAAGCCCAGAAGTTATGATGGAGTCTTCTCCCCTTTCTTAACTCTTCTTTACATTTATGCAAAGCCTGAGTGACATTAGTCATACATCCTACTCAGTAAGAGGTGGTCATGACTTGGAGGCAGGTAACATCAGTGTAGTATTCTGAGATAATCCTGGGATGGGGATATGTGTCAATCCAAGGAGGGCAATTTTGCAATGGCTGCTGATTCAACAGCAGGACATCTTCCTTTGTCTCCCTTGGTTTCCAGCTGCTGTGTGTCTTATCAACTAAAAAGTACCACCGAGTACCCTCTTCTGCAAGGGTTTCAACAGAGCCTGGTTGCTGTCTCTCCACTCCACTCCACTCCACTCCACTCCACTCCACTCCACTCCACTCCACTCTCCATTCAGTCCCCCCTAGATTGTACTGTGTGTATAAAGTTGGGTGTGCTGACTGTGTTCTCCTCAGGGAGTAGCAACCATACTTCCCCCTATATTGTCTATACTCTTATCTTTAACTTTACCTCAAGTCTTTTTCCCATAATCTTACTTTCGGCAACTGAGCCGTCTCAGAGCCAAAATTGTAGTTAGCAGTTTTGCATCCAAAAAGGCGAGACACTTATTAGGTGTTGCATTCTGTCATTAGTAAAAGTGACATCATTAATGCCTTTCCCTGCTCTTAGATGATTTTGCCACCACCTCAGACATGACTCTGATAGTTGGATTTGAGCCATTAGCTCTTCACTCAAGAGCTCAGTTTCCTATTTCTTACTCCCAGTTAGGGTCTTCCTTGCTCTGCAACCTTTGCTGTGGTTCATACATAATGATGGATGTACTGGAGAGTACTGGAGAATCTTTTCAATAATTTCTTCCAAAATGAACAGTTTGGTCCACAATTGGGCAAGGCAGAGGAATTTGATCACACATCATTTCCACATCAGAAATGAACAATAGCTGCCAGTGATTGAGCAACATCACTACCCATAGAATGGATCAGACTGTTTACTCCACTTACCTACACCTACTTGATTCTTTTGATTAGTCCAGAAATCTCCATACCTTGACTCAAAAGACTATTGTCCTTTAGAAAGGTATTCCTAAAGAACATTCCCATACTGTATTGGTAGGTTAACTGAGAACCTTAATATTCCTAGGAAGAAAGCAACAACAAAATTTCTTGTTCAAAAAATAGAGGAATTAATAAGGAGCATCTGAATTGATATTTTATTAAGATCATCAATTCAGTTCACAAATCTCTTTGCTGTTGTCAGAATAAAACTTTCCTTGTTCCAGTGTGATGTAAAATGGAGTTGCAAACTAGGTTTGGATTTTCAACTGAAGAATCTTTTTATTTTTCCTATTAAAACATTTAAGTTCCAACTGTCAAACTAAATGCCAGAGGCCATTTCACAGTAAGTCAGAGTTATACCACCAAAATAGGGGAAGGATATTTTTTAAAAAGAGTGTGTGAAATTTAAAGAGTGAAAGAAGTGTCAAGAAAACAGCTCACAAACAGGAAATAGATACTTAGAATAAAAACTTCAGGTAGATTTCTTGCAAAACCTAATTACTATTTAAAGTTTACTGATATGTCACCTCTGGAACAGGTTCTGTTTCTTGTTACCCAAATTAAAGTAGGAGCTGAGAATTGATTTTAAAAGGCAACAATTTCTGAAGAATTTATATTTATAAAATTAGTTCTCTTTCAGAATTCTTTCTACTTGTAAAGAAATTTAAAAATACAGAATAAACTGCAGGATAAAGCAGACTGTGTAACTTGAATAAAAATGTTGTTCCTTAAGTTTTGTCATGGAAAATGAAACTTAGCTTCCTGAAAAAAAAAAAAAATCATATGAAATAATATTGTTAGACTATATGGAGGCAAGAGGTGACTGGTTTTCTCCCACTCCAGATAGGAATGGATACTGAGAAATTAAGTGGACTTTGTAATAGATCAGGATACCAAATTTCAGATACAAATGGGACACCAAGAAAGATTAGAACAGGTTCATCAATGATTTATGTGACTGGGAATTTGGCCTTCCAGTCTTCTACTAACTGTAATTCGATAAACAAAATCACATTGGGTTCACAGTAGAAGATTTGTTGAGTGTGATTGAGGAACAAAGAAAAAGCTGTGATTTCTGTGAGATAAATATGATACTGATCAAGTGTTTTCTAACTGAAATTAGTGTGAGGCCAGAAGTCACTCTAAGAACAAGGAGCAAATTCCAGAGAAATAATTTTGCGGATTAATCTACAACGAACTAGGCTGGAATTTGCAAACCTAGGAATCAAAAATGGGATTCCTAGGTATTCAATATTTTTCATATAAAATTTTAAAATCATTTCCTATTGTATGACTCACACTAGGTCTGTGAGTCAAGCACTTGTAATAAGATGCCAGTATCTTGGGTTAGGGACCCCAGATGTGTTAACTCCTAAGCACTCCTTCTGAATGCTGTCATTCACATCAATAACAGAATTTCCGTTGCAAAAGAACTATATATATTTTCATGACAAACACTGGCATAATTAAAACAATCTCTAAAAATGTTAACTATTTTTATATCAGTTTTTACAGTGTACATCATTCTTAAGAATGCTCAATTTTAAAATCTTGTTCTCTGTTGAAGTTACTGTTCTACCAGATTTGTTTCAATTTTACTGCTAAGTACATAGGTCTGCTTTAATCACTGGAGATTCTCACTGGCTTCTTTTGTCTGAAAGATGGATCAAATACTGCTATCACTGTGTTGAAGTACCTGGGAAGTAATTGGCCACCAAGGCCTATGTGACTTAAGTGGGATTATTCTGGTTTATTCTGTAAACATACCAAGCTTCTACTTAAAAGAACAGAGAACTACAGAAGATACCAATACACTTAGCTGATCAAATGCTGAAAACAGCTGAGAGACTTTAGCTTGAATTACTAAGGATTTAAAGACATTTTTGCCTAATGTAGAAGCATGGTACAGGAGAACGGTTCTCAATCTACATTGCTAGTCTGCATTTTGTTCATTTTAGTTCCAAAGGATGAATTAATAGAAGCTATTTGATAGACTCAGCTAATTTTTTGCTTTTTGGAAAGGTTTTTCTTTTCCTCTATTCCAACAGGCAGAAGAAGAGAGAGATGATATGGAGAGAGTCAAGCTGGATAATAAAAGAATTCTTTTCAACCTGTTGCCAGCCCATGTTGCACAGCATTTTCTTATGTCTAATCCAAGAAATATGGTAAACCAAGATAAAATTTAAATACATGCTGTATAGGTCTCTGTTGCTTGAGCCACCTTCCACCTGTATGTTTGCAAGAAAAGCCTGGAAAAAACTTTACTCATTTAAAAACAGTAGTTTACAAACTACAGATATTAGTTTGTAAAAACTTGTGTTCAAGAATTAGTTTGAGATTATTTCATTTGCTGTATGGTTCTCCTTCTCTGAAGAATTTTAATAAATTTAGGATAAGGGAAGGTTGTCATTCAACATCAATGTAATCAAGTACCTGCATGTAAATCACTTTTTTTTTTCATTTTCTAAATAATGTGGGATGTTGGAATTTATCAAAATTATTGCATGAGCTCAGTTTGGCTCTGAATGGTGAAGTGTACAAACTGCCAGACACCTCTTGAATTAATCACTCTAATTCTGGAAAATATGCTACCATTACCAAAACTATCTATTTAAAGTTAAAAACAGGGAGTAGTACATACTCAAAGAAGACACAGATTAACATAAAAGGCTGCACTGATTAAATAAATTGGTTCAAGAAGGCCTTATGAGAGTCTTTCTGGTCATCTGAAAACCTTTAGCCCTGGAGTAGCCATAATATCCATGATACTGCTCTTGAGAGCTTGAGTTTTTGAAGTATTTGAACCACAGAAGAGTGATTTTACTTTCTTCAAGCCTTCCAAATTTTTAAGCAGAAACCTTACCCATACAGAACNAAAAAAACCCAAAAAAAACCCTAAGTTGTTTTAAATGTGTTTAATACCTTAGATGTTCATTTTCTATTGTGGTCATGAGTGAAGACATCTTTCAACATTATTTTAAGAAGTCTGGTTTTCCCTCTAGGGAAGCTAACTGTTGCTTAGCAGTAGAATAAGTGTTGTAATAATGATGTTTAGTTTAGATTAATCTTTTAAAATAAAAATTGTATCTGCTTATGAACTACAGGACCTTTATTACCAGTCCTATTCACAAGTGGGAGTGATGTTTGCTTCCATCCCAAATTTCAATGATTTCTACATAGAATTGGATGGCAATAATATGGGAGTGGAATGTTTACGCCTGTTAAATGAAATTATTGCTGATTTTGATGAGGTAAGGTCTAAACCCTTTGCCTTTTGACCATATCAGTTCTACCAAATAACTATCAATGAGATTATCTGAAGTAAATCAGTCTATCTTGAACTGTTTAATAAAACAGTACTGTAAACTTCCTATTCAATCATAGTTGGTGTCCTCTGGGCTTCTCCAAAGTGCCAAATTTGTACCTTTAGGCACATGATTCTGACCTAAAATTTCTCTAATATAGGAAGAGCATCAAATACAGAAGTTAATGGCAGTTTCTTCAATGACCTTGGGCACGCCTAAACTTAGCAAATATGATATGGTTTAATGAACTTGCACATACTGTCTGATAACTATGGTTGCTTGTCTAAAATATTATGTAATATTTAACAGTTTTATGTTTTAAACAAAGCTTATGGACAAAGAATATTATAAGGATATTGAAAAGATCAAGACAATTGGAAGTACATATATGGCAGCTGTGGGACTCGTACCTACTTCAGGAACTAAGGTAAGAAGATTTTACATAACAGTCTGATGTGAAGGAACCATTTTCCTTCAATTTCAACAGGAATGTCAGAACCACAACTAATTCTGTGAGATTATTGATAACTTGCACAATTTCTTCACAACATTTTGAATCTGAAATTCAAAGAACAGCTGTAGCTGGAAAAGGAAAACTGCCACACTTGCTTATGTGCCTTCACTCGTGATTTCATTGTCTGTAGATTTGCATTCCCCACAAATTGGTGTATAAAAGCCTCTAAATCAGTGTTAGTGTTTTAAACCTGGAATCTTGGATGGCTTTGTAAGATGCAGGGAAAGGGAGACTCTAGGTGTAGTGAAAGGCTGCAAAACTAGCAGAAGAATATTAAAATGCAATTTTTATGTTGTTGTTTTTTAATACTGAAATTTGAATGTAACCTATAACTAAAATAAACATCTTCTTCCAATCCCCGTAATGGACAGGAACTTTGTATACTAGGTACAGTGCTGCACTGTACCCGTTCCCTCCACATCAGCTCTTTGTCTCTACCATTAGCATTCTATTTACTGATTTAATTACTTAGCAATAAAAAAGTCAAAATCATTTCAAACCCACTCACTCTGGGGCACAGTTCTTCTGTATCCTCATCACTACTCCTGAGTGTTATTCTTACCTTAAGTTACTGACTTGGAACAGAGATTTCCTAGATTTCCAAGCAGCATCTAGAAAGTCAGAAAACCCTGTAGGCATTATATTAAATGTATAGTATACTATACTATGCTATACACATTAGTACTATGCATGTTAGTAATTACACTAATAAAACTAAATCATTAAAAATGTATAAAAATAATAATACAAGAATAGACTGAAAATTAAAGCAATCCATTCACTTCATCTGCTTGGAGTTTTCAGACACTTCTCCCTTGTTCTGATATGCATGAACATATGTTGTAGGCATATGTTGAATACATTACTGCATATGGTTTAGCATTGCAAAATAGTACTAAGTTAAAAGGCAAAAGCAAAAAAGGGCCAGAAGATGCCCTGTGGACTTTTTAGCAACAACTATCCCTGCTAAGTAAATAAAAAACAAGACCACATATAAATCAATGATTAGAGTCATGTTGGAGTACATCACACGACTAACCTTCTGGTCTGCAAAGTATTTCCTGATGCTTTCCTTTGTATCATTCCTAGAAATCTATACATTACAAAAAGAAAAAGAGGTATTTTTAAAAATCTGTTTATCCTAAAATGTTTGACTCATGGGTTCTGAGACAGGCAAAATACACTGATCTTTAAAATTTTTTCAGCATGTGATCTGAGCCAAACGGGCAATGGCATACTTTTGTGTCTGCCATAAATGCTCTTTGAACTATAATCCTCAAAACAAGTGTGTTATTGGATAACTTTGGCAGCGTATGTTCCAAAACCTAAAAATGTTTATCTCTTGTATTTTATAGTTGTTGAGTGATGGGTCAGCTGAGTTAGTCCAGTACTGAAGATACTGCTCTGAGCTTATGATAGTAATGCATTTTAAACCACTGCAAAAGACTTTGTACAGTACTCTGCCTTCCTTTAAAATCTTGGGGAAAATTTTTATTTTTTATATATATCTAGAATTTAATAAAAATTCTGTATTCCAGAATAAAATATCTCATAAGAAACAGATAATAATCTTTACTTTAACTGAGGTTTTCAGCTCTTCCATGATCTCTCCCTACTGTTTGCTCATATGATGCAAATGAATAGAAATTACTTGCATCATTTTGCCAGTAGTTCTTCAGCATACACCTCTATATTAGAAGTCTGATAATCTTGGCTGGCCTATCATGCACAGACAATCACTGCCAGCTTCACACAGTCCTTGGGCTGTCCTATGGAGTCATATGTGTCCATGAGGAACCGTAAGATACTCAAGTGCCTCTGGTCTGCCCTCTGCCAGGAGTGTCCCAGGTTCAATAGAAAATCTGGCACAGCCTCTGGTTATGAATCACTAATTTCATACTAGATTTAGATATGAACAGAAAGCAGTGGATGGAGTTAATTGTGCTCTTAACTGAGGATATTTATACACTTAAGAGCCCAGTACCCTGATGAAGTCAAATATTTAAATCCCATATTTTACTGGACTCCTGTTTCTGCACCTTGACTCAGTAGGTGGCTACAGTAAATGCACATTCCCTCTATTGCAGTGACTTTGTTGTGATGCCCTGAGCAGTTTCTCCAGTAACTCTCTCATGTTTAAATAAATAATTGCTTTCCAGTTATATTAACAGGGCAGCACACAAACCAAGTTTTGTAGATCTTTTGCACAATAAAAATTCATTGTATCTGTATTTCACCAGGATCCTGACTTTACCAAGATCCTAACTTTGTGGTGTTCCTTAGGGCGGGTTCAAAAGAATTTGCCCTAATGCTATTCAGAGGCATCTGTCACTGCAGTGCACTCGGTATTTGTTACCGGTCCTTTCTCCTGCAACCCTGAAGGGCACTGCAGGAAAACAGAACATTCATCAGACAGCAAAGAAATGGAAGAGAGGAAACGTAAAGAAGATTAGAAATCAAATAAAATTATGCACTGCTCTCTCCCTGCTCCAGACACTGAATATTTTTTCCTCCTCCATTGGAAATGTATCCATCAGCTCTTTAAGCTTAATTTTTGCTCTTCCTTTGTTTTGGAGATTCTGGAAAAGAGTAGAACTAGCTAGTTCACATTGCAAGAAGCAGAATTCCAGACATCAAGGCAAGTAAATCAAAATATCCTTCCCAAAAATTGGGATTGGCACAAGGATGACTTTCATAGCTTTTTGTAAATTTCCTAGCCACATGAACCAACCCTGTCAAACTGAGGTGAATGAAGGAAATAGCAACCTGCTTCTCAGGTTTTTCAGCCACTGTTTGGCACTGCATTTATAAAATCGCACTATCGTGGCAAAAACTCAGCAAGCTTTCATCTCATGCCAGCTTGTACAGTCCTATTGTGTAACACTCTACTGAAGCTGCCACTGACCCTGCATTTCTTTCACCATATCCTACCTTTAGCCCATT
The DNA here is from genome assembly GCA_013400275.1 of Rhadina sibilatrix. Lineage (NCBI taxonomy): Eukaryota > Metazoa > Chordata > Aves > Passeriformes > Phylloscopidae > Rhadina > Rhadina sibilatrix. The sequence continues at coordinate 84,874 of VWYO01002799.1, read as the reverse complement.
TTCACTTTGCAAATTTGTTCTAAAATTCATATTTCTTATTCAAATAAGAGCAGAACATAACAGCAGTCTTATTGAGTTGAGTCAAAAGTTTAATAACCTGTCTTTAACTAACCAAAAATGGTTAGATGAGGGGAGAGCATGAGTTACAGAACAAATATGCAAACCTCTCTTTTCCACATTCTAATAATATGCAGCTTGGATTTTTACTACTTTGTAGCAAATATTTCTTTCATTATCTTGAGAATTATGTTAGAAACTTGCTAAGTTTTGGAATTCCCAATATCCTCTGAAAATTAATTGCACAGTTTAATTAGACTGAAGTTATAAAAAATTTTTTCTTATATTTGGGGTTTTATTTATAAGTTAATACTTCACCATTCCATTTGATCCCTTTTGGGCAAAAACCATTAGTTCATTTAGATACATTTGATAGTAGCTCCCTTCAACTTGCCTGGAAAGGAAAGACTTAGGGGTGTTCTGCACCCCACAGGATTAAATCTATCAGGAATTTTGTCAATGGGAACAGCATGCACCCCATGGAAGCTGGGAGCTATCAAAAGCCCCAAAGGGAGAAGAGGGCAGAAACTATAGTTATTAATAATCATCAGGCAAAGTAGTTTTGTAAGAGAGCAGGTTATATTCCCTGCCACACTCAAAACAAACATCGGCAGCTCTCTAGCAACAGAATCACTTTACCATGGGAACTTTGCTTTTCATTCTTCCCAGAAATCAAAAGGAGAGAGAGAAGGAAAAAAATAGCAGAAAAAAAAAAGAATGCATGTGCTGCAGCTACCACCAAAAGTTTCCTTTCACACACAGAAAAATTGGTTAGATTCTTTTCCTAAGGCATCTGTTTGAGCTCCTCATTATTTTTCACTTTAGTATTTAACCTGCATCTCAGTACCATACAAATTTAATATGCAGCATTATTTTGTTTCTAGGCTAAAAAATCAATTTATTCCCATCTGAGTACACTGGCAGATTTTGCAATAGAGATGTTTGACGTTCTTGATGAAATCAACTATCAGTCTTACAATGACTTTGTCCTACGAGTTGGTAAGTCATGTTTCTACAATTATTACATAAGCAGAAGGTTGTTCTTCGTTGGCTTTTCCTGTGCTGTCAGCAAAGGATAACCTGTCCTGCACTCATGATTAAAACTGAAAATTCTCCATTAGTGAGAGAGTCACATCCATGTAAAAGGTCAGCAGTCTGGATGGTATGCATTAGTATTAAGGAATTGCAATTCCCTCCAATTCCAGTGTTTACTTAATCTATGCACCCCTAAATGGAAACTGCACCATTAATTTTACACAATATTGTGAGTGTACCCAGTCTTTTGGCTTACACTGTTTTGCTTTGCTAAGCTGCTGAAAATTGGGTCTTACTGTATTACGTCAAGTTGCATATGCAAAAGCTTTGTTGGCATTAAAAGTGCAATGGGAGCTTTTTCTCCACAGATGCCAAATTACCTTAACCAGTCTTGTTTTCTCCAACAGATCAAATTCTCTGCTCTGCACAAGGATTGCACGCTTTCGATGCAATCCTTTACATGTTATTACATGTCTTACCACCCATTTCTCTCAGCCTTTTTAGAAATCAAGTTCCCTGCTTCCCTTTCTTCATATATCCTGCCCCTCTCCTGTGGTACTTCCACTGCTGTTGTCATTTTATTGCATATTCTAACACTGATAGTTTTCTCCAGCTTCTTTCTCTATATATTTTCATGGCTGACTTGTGAGAATGAGCTGGACAGCAGAAAAACTGAGGTTGCTAGCAGTGGAAGATTGAGACAGACCAAAGACATCAAAGGTAGCAGTAGGAGGGTTACACATCTTTGACCTCCTGTACATCTTTATAATTTTAAACCTCAAATTATCTTTGAACTCTGTTATAACTCATCTTTCCAGGTTCATAAAGGATTAAATATCTAACCCTCATTCTTCTACAAAAATTGCCTAGGAAAGCCCTTGCACAGAATGTCATGCAGAGTTTAGTATCTGCAGCCCTTCAGGGCACTCAGAAGGTACATCCTCTTTTATCTCGCAAACAAGATGTTGAAATCAGTCAGAAACGTAGAATTGAGCTCTGAAGTTTCCAAAAGAATATGCTTGAGCCATTTTCACATACTTTTGTCTTCTTCTACTGTCTCTGGAATCTGAGTTGTCTGGTACTAACAACCAACCTGACACACTTCCCTTACCCAATACTTGTGTATTCCAGACCACTAATTCTGTTCCACTTGGAAAACCTCTATTAAAAGGCTTTATACGTGCAGCTGCAGTGGAATTTAAATTAAAGATCTCTAACAGTTGACCCATTTTCAGTTAGCTGAAACTACCTCTGCACTACCACTGCTTTTCTTGTTTTCTTTAAACAAACAAAATCCACAGAAGAATCAAATTTTTATGTTGTCTATCATATTACATTTCCAATAAGATATCAAAGAATATCTTTGTTGTGTTTGTAAAAGTTTTACAGATGCAGAAGTCCACTTGGCATTAATTTAATCATAGAATCATGAATATGCTGAGGGATCATAGAATATGTAAGGAATCCATCAGGATCATTAAGCCCAACTCCTGGCCCTGCACAAGGCAGCCCAAAAGTCACACCATGTGCCTGAGAGCATTGTCCAAATGCTTCTTGAATTCTGTCAAGCTTATTGTTGTGACCATTTCCCTGGAGAGCTTGTTCCAGGGCTCAGTCCCCCTTTGGGTGAAAAACCTTTTCCTGACATCTAACCTAAACCTCCCTTTACTCAGCTTTATGATGTTAACATATATTACTCTATTACANAAAAAGTAATGATAGAATATTTCTTTAATTAAAAAAAAAAAAAAAAAAAAAAAAAGTTAAGACACTTGTGTCAAATCTGTTTTGCAGGATTTGTGTTTCCTTTGGATAATATACTGTAGTGAAAACCAAACTCTTTTTTTAATTTTAGGTATTAATGTTGGGCCGGTGGTGGCAGGGGTCATTGGAGCCAGAAGACCACAGTATGATATCTGGGGGAACACTGTGAATGTTGCCAGCCGGATGGATAGTACTGGAGTGCAGGGAAAGATTCAGGTGAATGCATTCTAAGACAATTTTGCAAACTTTACATACCTCCTGTTTTATATGTGGTTACATTTTCAAGAACACTTAGAAAACACAGCCTCACTTGGTTCTTATGGAGAGGGCAACACTCTCCAGATGATTAACCACCACAGGTATAGTTGTTTTCCACCTTAAACACTTCACTTCTTAAAGACAATGAAATCCTCAAATAAATCATTTCCCATCAGAAGAAACAAAAGTTCTCACCCAGGAGGTGAGCCTGGGAATGCTAACACTACCAGTCTTTGTGCTGTAGAAATTTTGCCTATATAAGACCTGCAAGGAAAGGATCTACACTCATTTGCATCTTACTACGTTTTATGTAGCTCTAAAAATTGCTTGGATACTTTGGATTGGAGAGGTGATGCAGACAGAGAACACTGTTGTTCTACTATTAGAACCTATGGTGCTCCTCTCAAAAGCTCAATGAACACCTGCATCCAAAATACCTGTCTAATCTCCAAGGGTCAAAAGATCTTCTGCAATAAATTAACTTCTCTGGAACTGATACAGTTTACAATTTGGTAACATATATCTGTTGGATGGAGATTAATCTGTCTGTGTGTTTATTTCACTCAAGACCAGAAATTCTGCTTCTCAGATTCCAGTTTTATCAATGATCTTTGCTTCTTATAGAAATTTCTAAGTGTGCCTGAGAGCAGCTGTAGGTGCTAATCCATTCTGCTGATGCATATTTCATGACCGAGTAGTAAAATGGAGAAGGGTGGGCATTACATGAACAGAAAAAAGTAACGGGTTTGTTTATTTTTTTTTTTTCTGTCCTCAGGTGACAGAAGAAGTTCAGCGGATATTAAAGAGATGCAGTTATGAATTTGTGTGCAGGGGTAAAGTCAGTGTAAAGGGGAAAGGTGAAATGTTGACCTATTTCCTGGAAGGAAAGGCTGATGGAAATAATTCCCAAACACGGTCTTTAAACTTAGAGAGGAAAATGTACCCTTATGGGAGAGCAAACATTCAAACAAAACTGGGCACCAGCTGTCCATCAGTGTCCTCAGTTGCTAGCTTTACTGCAAAACCTGGTCTTGGAGCAGGTCAAGCGTCTGCCACTCACACAAACCAAACACTGCATTATCTTCCTTCTGTGCCAGCTGTGAAGGAGGCATAGAACAAAGGAGATTTGGTTGTGCCACTTGCAGTGAACTTGGAGAGCAATTGCCTGAATTTTTACTAAGAAATCAGAGGTCATAGGCCATGTCATTAAACAAGGACCACTACAACCCAACCAAAGAGAACTTGGGGACTGTGTAATGAACTCTTGGGATGGAACATATAAGGGCTAGCAATTCTGTTATGAAAAGTCAAAACGGGGTTTTCTGGAAATGAGGAATATTTTCTTGGCATTTTTAAACAGTAAATGAAAAAATTAGATAAATGTGCAAGCAATTATTTATGTGTGTGTGTATATATATATGTTTTAGTCTATATATGCACACATACAAACAGTTCTGTGTAGACTTAATAGAGATTTATAGAGATGAATATAAAAATGTGTATTTATTTACACATCCACCTGCAGTGAAATTGCAAAGAGATTTCTCTTTCTGTCATAGCCAGAATTGTTTGGCCTGGGATTAGCAAAGCTGCATTTTACCATGGAATGTGGGATGCCTGGAGACTCTCCAGGGGTACAGCAAGACTCTGAGAAACTGTGCTCCCAGTGCATGACTTAATGCAATGAGAACAGTGTTTATTGTGCTGTCAATGGCAGACTGATGAAGACTGGATTTACCTAATTAGAGAAATCTACATACCTTTTTAAGTTCTCCTTGCATGCTCCAAAAACTTTCAATCAAACCATTGCACTAGGATATACAGTAGATAAATCACAGAGCTTAAAGTTTAGTCAAAAGAACAATATAAATTCTTTCCATTAAAAAAAAAAATAAAACTGGTAGAGCATAGAATTTGCTGCCACTTTGTAGGTCATTTGACTCTGTGCAAGATAGAGGAGCCACCCTGCAAGCACAGCAATATGCTTATGCAATATAGAAACATTCCTGTATTTACAACTGATTTTACTGAGGAGCAGAAGAATGGTATTATTTCAGGCATTTAGAAATAGCACAAGTCCTGTGGCTCAAGTCCAGGATTTACCATTCTGAACAGCTCAAAGAATAGTCCAGTACTGGTGACAAACATGCTGTTGCTAGTTTTGTGACATTTGTATGTTTGCCAACATAGTTTTATATATTAATTGATTTTTAAATTTATGTCACACAGTTTTATTATATATTGATTCTATCCAGACTCACTCTTCAAAGCTGTATAATTATAGAAAGCTATAGTACTGAGAAACAAGCGCAGTCAAACTTTGCCAAATGAGGAGCACTGGTAAATGTGCCAGGAGAGCAAGGCCAGCTCTTAATCAGCATAAAAAGGAGTATATTGTGGCTGGGTTTTTTCTCTACTGCTGCCCATATCACATTGTCTATGGTTTCATACTGAAATAATGATTCAGACATGAAATGTGGCTTGCAACTCTACAGTCGAGGGAGCAGTTGAAGGTCATCCTGCTGAGGGACATGTACTCCCATGGACATGTGCCATATAGTCCTGAGGGGGATTCATAGGCTAACTAACCTCAACTGCTTTCCAAAAGTTAAGTAAAACTTTACATTGTCTAAAAACATGCAAAACTTCCTTTTAACAAGCAAAACGGTCCACTCCCCCAAAAAACGAAAACAGGATCAAAAACCAACAACAACAACAAAAGCCAAAAAACCAAAAACAACCCACAAAACTAAAAATCCCACTCCAGAATGCAGAAGTTGTACAGATTGTACAATAGAAAATTTTCAGGTAGTAGGTGTCACACTTCCCCTTAGTGAGCTTATTTTGTTACAGATTTCAGTGGAAAGAAGGTTCTGAGAGAGGCCCCTCTTATCAGGTTTTGCTTTGGAGCAGTAATTTTTTGTGCTAAAAGTATATGACAACACTATGTCAGTAGATGCAAATGGTTAAAAAAAAATGTTGCAGGAATTTCTGTTCTCCACAGTTCTGTGGGACTCCTGTGTTTTTCAGCATAGTTTTAAATTAACTTTTATGTACCTTGTCTGCATGGTGCTTCATTACAAAGCTAGCAAAGTTAGTCTTATGATCAAAGTGACTACAAAAGCCTGAGAACTGCTTCCTAATTGTACTGTACAGGTAATACGCACCAGACTGAGCTGTAGAAAGTCACTGCATTTCTTTATCTCCCAGTTCACAGATATTCTTCTAGAATAATTTATTCCTGGTTTTGAGACATTCAAATAATTTTAAAAATATACATGTAGGGAATACAAATTTAAAAGAAAAATATTTACATAACTAAACTGAATAAGTGGTATTCATGTAAAGCACACTGCATAGTTATGTTCTCTAACAGGTTTATGAGAACTAAATCATCACATGGGTAAGTTAAATATTTAACCAAGTGTGAAAGCATTATGTGCCATAGCATTAATCACTCAGTTCCACTCTCAAAGACATCATGCTACACAATTTTTGAACTCAGTGAATTTGGTATAATTTCACTGATAATAAAGCATCTTCAGATCCTAGCAGTAGATCTGGTAGTACGTGAACACATTGACCAAACACACCCATTGGCCCACCCAAAAGCTTCCAATGAAATTACTTACTTGTTATTCCTTTTATTAGGCTCAAGATACAGGCATCTTGCCATTGTTTCTTTGATCTTTGACTAAATGGAGAGTGAGCACAAATAAATTGTTCCCTCTGCTGACATTTTTGTGACTTTTCTCCTTCCCAGACCCATTTCCTGCCTAATAATATCAGTGGAAGATCATGTAACAAGGTAAATTTAGATTATTCATGGTAACATTTTAAATTATTAGCAGGTGATAATTAATTAGAATTGGTCCAAAGATTTTCAAAGCCTGATCCTCTTTTCCAACAGCCAAATAAGGCATGTGACTTTTGTAAGAATGTTTTCCATGTTGAATGGAAAGGACCGGACAGACACAGTCCATCATCAGTTTCTCATTCTGCATTTTTAGAGGAGGTGTCTGCCTCCCAGAGCAGGCTGAGTGGACCATGATGGTTTCTTGGTACTGCAGCCAAGCTGGTGTGTACGTCCTAGCTTACAGAATCAATTATGGTATATTTGGAGTTAGTTTCCAGACTTTAAGTCATAGATTTATAGAATGCTTTGGGTTGGAATGAACCTTAAAGATCATCTTGTTCCAACGCTGTTGCCATAGGCAGGGACAGCTTCCAAGAGACCAGGTTAACATCACTCTCATTAAGTTCATTATCATTAAACATCATTATCCTATCATTATTTTGTTTATATTTTTATTATGGTTGTTGTTGCTGGTTTTACCATAAAACTATATAAAAAACTATAAATTACTTTGTATAGGGGAAAACTATATATTACTTTGTAGTCCTGGACTGAGTAGTATAAGTTTATACTTGAAGAAAATTCAGTTAAGGCATGAATTAGTCAAATGCAATGTAAAAATGATAGGCAGGATTCAGCAGCCATTTCAACAATGAAAGCTAAGTGCCCATTCAAATAAAGATACAATGAAGCTGTGCTCTTATCTTCATGCTTTCCCTCCCTATTCATATAGTTTTTCCCCATTTCCCTGTTCTGTCCACATTTGTTTATTTCAGCTCTTGTGTGACAGCTTTAAATGACATATTTAATCTCTCAGCTTTTCTGCATTCTTTGACATGTTTAGTAAGTTTTATACATGGGAAGGAGGGGACATATACATGGAAGCAATACCTCTGAAAACCTCATAAATGCACATTTTCTGCCAAATTAAAGATTGTAAGCAAAATTTTTATTGGCAATTGTCCTAAGATGGTATGTGGCCCACTCCTATATCCCTGAAAATCATCAGAAGGATTTCCCTGGATTTCTGTGGGATTTGTGTTGTGTCCGTCGTATTGCATGCACTTGTATTTTTCATCTTGCATATATTAATTTGCTGGTCAAACACTGTAACTTTTGCCTGGGTAACCCCACAGCAACCAAAAGTCCCTAGTGTTCATCTGAGGATAGTAACTTGTTGGTTTATGGACAGAATAGTCTCTGTTCACTGTTTTGTGCAGCTGTTAACTTGAAATAATTAACAGATACAAGTGCTACAACAAAGTGATGCTATTTTGGCATGTCAATGTCTGTCAATAGCAAGCACAATATTTCACACCAGTTTCCATGTTTTCTGTTTCAGATAGTAGTAATAATTGAAGTCTTTCATTCTTTATATAAGCATGAAAGCTTATATAAGCAGAGATCTTTAGTCTTGAGAGCTAATTTCCAAGTGTTCCTACACTACCCTTATCTTCAAATTTTTTAATTATTGTTCTCTTCTGAGATTGCAAGCTGGCATTCCATTGGATTACTGACTAGATATTTCGGAACATATTCCATTTACATTGACTAGAAATCTATTCTACTCAGCCTGTAAAATGCATAATTTTTTGTAGCTATGTGGCTAGTGACACTCAAGGGAGGGTCTTCACCAAACAAACACAGATTTTCCCTTTCTTTCCCTAGGTTAGATTGAGAGCCAAAAGCTTCAGCTTGTTAGGGCTGAATCTGCATCTCCTTATGTATCCACAAGGCCTGCTGCAATCACCAGTTTAGTATGCTTGTAAAGGTCAGGAGTTGAGCGTCTGTAGGCCAAGTTCTGCTTTGGGTTATAGCAATGTCTCATGTCAATACTGAACTGAATATTTTACAACACTAGTAACGAAGAGTAGGTCATGCACCAAAATCTCTCGCACACTTTTGCCTGTAATTTATCTGTCAGGCAAAATGAAGTAGTTGGGTGTCACTGTTTGAAGGGAAACAGTATATGACCTGTGCCATTTCAGTGCTTTTGAGAGTCTGAACACATTAGTAAGTAGCATGAATCATTTTCCTGTGTTAAATTCCTGCTTATAGCAGAAAATGCATTTTCTTTTCATCAGCAAGTCCAGATTCCGTATGTGCTCTGCCCTGGCAGGAGGACTATTTAGCCATAATATTCTTTCAAGTTAGAGTTTTGTATTACAGTAAAAACCAACATTTTTTAATTTGTGATAAACCTGTATTATAATGCCTTATTTTTAATCTTGTACAGTGTTACAAAACAACAGAAAACATTGGCCTTTCATGTATTATTCACTTTAAAAGGTGTATTGTACTATGAAATTTTGTAAATAGTTTTAGCTTGGACTGGTAATTGCATGTACACTTGTATAAAAAGAGGCAAAAAGGCACACTTTTAACAAAATTAATGATTTTTGTAAGAGGCATTTTACATGTGCATGGAGATTATATATACTTTTAAAATGGATGTCTTTTTGATTTTCCTTGCAATCTACTGCATGCCATTCATGCCTGACTTTGGTAAAACAAAACAGTAAGTTTTCCTAAATGTTTTTGACATATCACTTCTGGCACAGTTAAATCACTAGTTGCATGTGCATTCAGCAAATCAAAATACAAACAGCAAATAAAGAAGAAAAATAACTTCATGATTGTGATCAGCCAACTTCAGTGTTTCAAGGTCTATAACACAGTATATGAAAAGTGTTATCAACATCTAAGTTGTCTTCATAAGGTACCTTCTGGTCATTAGAAGCAATAAACTACTTCCTGTAATATAAAAGGCAAACCAATACTCTAGTTCAAAATGGTGTAGTATCTGATATTCAGTGGTTATTCTCTGATACTGCAATTGATGCAGTATTGTCATCAAGAAGGACCAGGTGTCAAATCCATCTTTGCTGTATGCAGGTGCAACACTATGGAAGGCAAAGAAGGTGAATTTGGCCCATTAACGTTACCCAGAGGATATTTCTAATGAGATAAAGTTATTGTATGTGAAAAGTACGTAATTCAAATAGGTGGTTTTCCTGGATACATACATACGTATATATATATATGTATGTGTGTGTATATATATAAATTAATTTTGTTGCCTTATTTCTGTCAGATTTATTTACTTATCTTCCAAATAATTTCTATTGCTAAGCAGAAAGTATTTAACAAAACTATCCAGAGAAAGTTCACTGGGTTTATCTGGCTTTGAGCCATCTGAGTTCTGTGCTAATTCTATGCTTCCAGAAATGCCTCCCTTAGGCATCACAGCCTAACCCACAGCTTGAGGCTGATGTCAACTAGTGACATAGGAATAAAAAAAAATATCCAATCCTCTATCTGATTTTTCCCATAAAGCTGATGAATAAAACTTGAAATTCTGAAGGAAAACTTAAAATTCTGAAGGTATTTTACACACCTCATTTTTAAAGTTGTCATATCCATGTCACTACAACTCAGGATTACTTTCCAAATTACTTATATAATTGGTGTATGATAAATAAGGAGTATTTGAGGAGCATAACACTGAGTCTTGTGGCAAAGAGAAAAGGGTGTGGACTGTGAATACTTTCTGCTTTGGATAAGGATTTGAATTTTACAATTTAAGCTAGTTTTATAATAGGACTCAGAAATCTGTTAATTTGTTTGTTTAATCAGGTGACTGTAGGGTTTACTAGGCAGTACAGCTTCTGCTAGTACTTTTGTCATCCTAAGTTTAGAGGCAGGTTCATACAATGTGTCCCTGTTGCCTGCATAGAAAAACCACTTCCTTGTACTGACAGTTGTTTTCATTCTAGTAGTTAAGGGTTTCTAACAGTCATAAACTAATTCATCTCAAATTCAGTGGGTTTTACATCTCAATGTAGTGTAATTGTTGTGAATAATGACAGTCTGGACATTGCTCCTGCACCGCAACCCTGTTTATGATTGCTGTTTTCCATAACTCTGTATAGGCAATTTTTAGATCATTGTTCTTTTAATCTCATCCCTTGCTGAGTTCTCAGGCCAAATCTAAATCATTAATAAATATATTAATATATTAATATAAATAATGGAAAAAGTACATATAGGGGAGTGGCTGCCTGTTGCTCTTTAATTCCTCTTCAAAATACCACACTGCTTGAGTGGCCTGGTGTCATTTACAATCTGATCAGTGCAAGGAAAGTAAGGAAAGAAGAAAAAAAAAAAAATGGGCAAAGTTAGCAAGAGTACAAAACAACAACAACAAAAAGTAGCCTGTGAGATAGCAGTTGCTGAAAGAAAAAGGTGAAAAGCCAGTACTCTCCTGAAGTCAGTGGTTATATCTCAATGACGTGGGACAAGTCTTGAGTATCTGATCTGGGAGTACTTAACCAGATTTGCAGTGTAACAAAAATAAGGCTTGTATTTAATTGCATAGTCAAATCAGTTTCTGAGGTTTTGCGTCAGTTCACATTTACAAAAATGTTCAGGATGTCCTAGTGAACTACTTCCAGAATTTCAGACAGAATTTTTAGAAATAGTTGTGAGTTGTCACCTTTAATGCCTGTTTTTTGATCATAAGTGAGCACTTTGGAATTTAAGTTAGCATTGGCTAACATTGTGTATGTCTGGAAAGGACTTGGTTTTGCTTGTGCCTTACTACATGCTGAAGGATCTACTTCTTTATATTAGTATTCCCATTTTATGCCTTCTGTGGCATCAGACATGACACACCCACATAAAACTGAAGGAACAAAAAGTGCTGCATCACTGTGAAGATTTTCTATTAATTCCTTTCCTACTTTGGTTTACTACCAATACATCTATGCTGATGCAAGGAGTGCTCCATTTCTTTGTGGAGGGTCCAAGCTGAAGAAGAATAGGTTTTCTAGAAAGCTTACCACATACAGTGAGCTGAGTTCTGCAGAAGATGTTTTCAGATAGTTTGGGGTTCCTTTTACAAAGCTGGCTGCTCTCCTCTCCAGAACACCCTGTAACTGCACTTTCAGGTTTGCTAGATGTAGGTGAGCCTGATGGTAGTAAAATAGCTAACAAACAGTTCCTGCTGTGGGCTAAAGCGGGGTTTAATTACTGTGGTTGTGCACACTATCATGTCTTACTTTCAAGTGCCTGACCTTCTGCTTTAATCCTAGACCTGTCTGTAGTGGCATCAGTTATGAAAACCTTCAGCTGGCACATTGAAGTTACTTGGGTGATTTCTCATGTCTTTTGCTCCTTATTGCACATGGGTGCAAAGGTTGTCTGCTTTTACATTTCAAATGCCATTCGAGCAATGTATCAATAATTTTCAATGAAATGTAAATGAAAATTAATTCATGAACCTGTGCCATCAAAATTGCTTCACAATAGTTACATTTTTAATTGCTATGGTAGAGATTCTTCTTTTAGAATTTCTGCTTTTTTACAGTAGCATTACTAGGGCTCAATAAGGAAAAACGAAGAAGAGATTGCATAACTTGCTCCTATTTACAAGTATAATTGTCTGTACAAAACGAAACTTAGACAAAGCAGAGAGTTTCTTTTCTGCATTCAAACACCTGGTTATTACAGAGAAGTAGCTCTGAAAAATATTAAGACTATATATATAGTAAGAATGAAGGCAACGCAAGTCTACTAGTCTAAAAACTAGACTAGTAGAGTCTAGTCTATAAACTAGAATCCAAGAACAGCTACTTTTTCCATACAAAGAATTATAAAGCAGTAATATTATTTGAAATTCTAACAAAGGATAAATTCTGACACACATTTCACAGTTTCAAGCAGATTCAGCCAAATTTGACCCATCTCTTAAAATCCCTGTCTTTAATCTTGTGTTACAAAGTACACCAGTCTGGATTTTATCCTGCTTGTAAGTCCTTGTACTCTGCTGTCTGGAGGTTAACCTCTGCCCTGCTGGCATATGTACATAGGTTCTGCTTGGAAATCATATGCCAAGCATTTTTCCAATCTATTAATTGAAAAGATTTATAAGTGTTTTATAATTAATGTTCAGCAGTCTAAGGTAGGAAGCAAAAGATCACACACAGCTTGTGATCTACAAAGAAAATTAATCTGCCTGCACATGATGACAGAGAGTCCATTATAGGCTTGTCCATAATTTTAAGCATCCTATAAATGCTTAAATGTAATAAATACCATAGCAATAAGAGGAGATGGAGCTAGACATACCTGCCTGCCTCTAACACCACGTAAGTCTTCTTTGGATGTAAAATACGACCTACAGCTCATAAAATACTGCTTCTTCAGAAATTGGTACCCCTTCTACCCTTAACTCACCCTCAGTTGTTCAGTGCCATCATATTTTTTGTTGAGGTGTTTACTGTCTGCTCAGGCCTGCTTTACCATCTCCCTCTGTAGGTCCTCTGTCATTTGGTTGTCAAACTTCTTTTTTGAAAAGAAAACGTATTTTCAAAATGTTGATTTTTTAATAGATGTTTAGGGAAAAAGAAATACATTTAACATAATATCATTAGGAAGCAGTACATGTGACAACAAACCTGAAAGCACACATAAACATTCCCTGTGGTGGGAGTGTAAGCACCAGCAGCTGGCAGGAAGCTGGGCAATAAGGCTTCAATCTGCTATTGAGCATCTCTGCTCAAGGGCCCGAAAAAGAGACACAGATAAGAAAAAGTGGTGTAGCCTAATTCATGTTCCCTAGTAGCTCAACAAGAACATGCAAATCCATTTCAAGAGCAGTTGTGTTGTCTGTGTCTGGATACCACTCTTTACTAAAATATTAGTGGGAAGATACAGGCTTGGAGTATTATAAAGCTGGTTGAATTGAAACATTCAGGAAGAAGACTGTGCAAGAGTGCAAGAGGAATCTTATCAGCTACTTAACCTGCAGATGTTTGCAACAAATTTGGTATTGTTTCTGAACTAACCTGAATATTTGCTTAGACCTTGTGGAAAAAAGAATTATTTGCATCAGGTAGACATACGGGAAAACTAATGTATTCTTCTCTGTATTTATTAGCATAAAAGTTTTAGGTATAACTTTTAGTCTTGTTTACAGTCCAGTAAAATTAATGAAAATATTAACTTCAACAATTATTGAGTTTTTAGATTAGGCCTTATTCTGGTCTATTCCTCTGCCATGTAAAATGGGGTGTGATCAGTGACTTCAAAAGGACCAGGACAAGGCCTACTGTATCACAAAAGAAACATCTACATAGATAAAATGGATAGTCCTAACTTCAAGGAGTGAACTAGTAAGTCAAGATGTCATTATTCCAACTGCTATAGCCCACTGAACCTATAAATAATCTTTCTATCTTTATAGCTATACACTATATATACATATATGTATATACATAGTACAATACAATAACTTAACACTGGGTAACTTCTAATGATAGATTTTCATTAATAATACGGGTCTATTTTTATGTAAATATATTATTGTAGAGTATCTTCCAGTCTTTTTCAGGATTGTTAAATTGAGAAGAGCAATTGAATATTTGTCCTATTTTTATGTTAAAAAGTGAATGGACTGAAATGTTAAATGTGAATGTAAATTTCTTATTGCAACTTTTATACTGAGTGTTTGCACTATTATAATTTCTGGAATCAAATTAAAAATAAAGGAAAAATTTGCTTGAATAAACAGCTGTTTGAGATTGTTGTTTTGGTTTTGGTTTGGCTTTTGGGGAGTGGAAGTTGTTTGGGATTTTTTTCTGTTTTTTAAATCAAGTTGCATTCATTATTATATACCAAGCTGCCTCTCAGAGGGTCCAGCTACAGCTCCTCAGTTTTCAGGCTATGAACATGCCTCTAGAAATGTTGCAATTCTGCTTTCAGAATTACTTTGAACTGAAGAATCTCGGGAGAACAATTCAGTTCTTTTGCAAGTCTCGTTGATTTTCTGCATTGACCACAGTGTAAGCCAGCTTGGGCCAAGTGTACCATTCACTGTGCAAGCAGAGGAAAGTAAATATGCAATGATCAGCCAAATACCTGCCACACAGACCAGAAGCCAGTGAGGGGATTATCTCTCCCTTTCCACAAGGCAGAAATTATTGGTCATTTTGGGCCAAGTGTAGATTTTGTAGGCAGTTTATGTAGTGCAAGATACAGATCCAACCTGAGAGCAAAATTGCATAGGTTAACTTAAATTTGATTTTAAGACTGATACAGTTTTATCAGGTAATATGCCTCACAAAAGAATCACTAAGTTTGGGTAGTTCAAAGTAATTTGATTGTACCACTTCCAACCACCAGCAGATTCCCATCCGGCCAGCTCAGAGCAGAAGCAGAGGTACTCATGTGCCTAATCCCTGTCCATGAAGATATGCCAAGATAACTTGGAAATGCAGCATCCCATATGATGTACAACAGCCTGGACTCAGATGCAAGGGGTTTTAATCCAAATGCTAGACAAAGTCTCCCCAGCTGTTTTTCCTGCAAGTTAGAAAGCATAGTGTGGGTTGTACAGAATTAGGGTGCTGTCAGGGAGTGTGATGGAACTGTTCTTGGTTTGCCCTTACATTAGTGAGAAGTGTTTGTGGCCTTATGTATCCATTTTCCCTTCTGAAAGACAACATGCCAGACCTTCCTAAGTGTAAATCAGAATGAATCCACTAAAGGCAAAAGGACATAAATAAACTGAAAATCTGTCCTTCACCTTTCATTGTGCCTATTCTGCCACATTGGTATTTTAAGACTTTCTCTTAATACTAAAATGTGTAACCCTTTGAGTGTTGTTTTGGGGAATTCTACGTACATGAACACACACCGAGCTATTTATACTTGTGTATAAAATATGTACCCTCACAGACACATATATTAACAAGATAGTATATGTTCTGAATTAATGACTCAGGTCATTACTTAGTTTCTGCCATGCCCCATTACACAGCCAAATCACTTCAGAGACAGTAGGAGAATTCATTTTGCTTAAAGAATGAGGCAGTATCAGCATTAGATTTTTACTCCTCTGTAACACTTCTGGACATGAGGAATTCCAGACAGCATTTCCATAGCATAAACCACACAGGACTGAAACTGAGGTTCTTGTCCAAAAATATTACCAGAGGATATTGTTGATTTCAAACAGGCAGAAGGGGAGAATAGAAAATGAGAACATTGTGTACATTGTCCATTGTGTACCTTGGTGCACTGCCATTGTATCTATGTCAGTCTTCCAGTTTTGCAGCCATTCCCTAGAGCAGAGGGTCACCTAATGCTGTTTCTGCTGGCAGAACATGATGTTCAATGGAAGGAAGCAATTATACAGGTATAAAATCATGTACCATATTCTTGTTTGGGTCACTATGATGGAAAAAAAGAGTCACAGCTGGAAAGTGAGCCATGTTGGAGACTGTGACATTTTTGGCTCTCATGAAATCCTCTAAAGAGAGGAGAGATGATCTCTCTGTCAAAAGAACATTTAAGGATGGGGATCTTGAGGTATAGTCAGGCTGCTTAGGAGTCCTGGTCTGATCCTAATATCCAGTCTTGTGCAGATTAGTTCTGCTGTCAACTTCAGCAGTAGTTTGCATAGGTTTCCAGGCTCAAAGCTCAGAGAACAGAAACTAGTTTTTAATATTACATTAATGTGAGTCTCCCAGGCTTACACAGTTCCTGTATTTAAAACCAGGCATTGGTTAGCTGTTATTAGATTTAGCCATAAAGAGCTAGAAAGGAAGAGGCTAGTGAGGAAGTAGTCATCATTATCAAGAATATTTACCTTTTCATTTACAAGGTGCACTCTGAAGATGCCAATGATGGTTTTCATAGAGGCAGTGTAACATAAATTACTACACCATCACAGACAAAGCAGGCAAGCTTCCCTACCAGAACTGCTCTGCTTCACTAAGTTAGTGGGGACTCTGATTAATTAATTAGCTTTACCTCAACTTAGACCACCTGGGGATTCATCTGCAAAATTCTAATGCTGCAAGAAAGAGCCATTTATATTCACCTAGCCTTACTTCCTGCACAGAACTATACTCAGTCTGGCCATGCTACTGCACTGCACAAACACAGCACTTTTAGTTTACTATTGGATGTAATAAAGTAAAACAAGTCCATCATTTTCTGGTTGCTGAGAGACTTGAAGTTAGACATTTGTTTGGCATTGGACAAACTGGCCTGATACTATTGCCAAAGGTCATGAAAGCAGCATGGATTGTTTTCCCCCAAATTCTATAGTTACTCTGTATGTTTATTGAACTTTGGCAATACTGTTATGTGCTCCTCAGCAGCTCTGCCAACATACTTAAAAAGGAGCAGTTGTATCAGAAAAGACACAGCAAATTACTGAGGAAAGGTCCTAGTTGAATATTAACTCAGATTGACTAGTGGGGTGTAGAAACATGTAGAAAGTGTATAGGACACTGACTAGTGAATAAACAACATGCAGACAGAACACATAGTGGCATTCTGGTAAGACAAGAGTGTAATGAAGAGGAATCATTGACGCAATTACAAAGGCAGTGGTAACACATTGATTTTATCAAGGCCAATGACCTCTGCTGCTATTAAAGTATACTTGACTTCTTACTACTGAGGTAATCAGGGTTTTTTGAAGTTAAATACTAATCCTCCAGACTTCTACATTAAAAAGTTAATTTTTTTCTATTTGACATCCCCCACATTGGTTTTAGACTGGCTACTTGTGTATTATAACTTTGTTTAACAAAGAAAGACAACAATTTTTAATGCTTTAAGATTTTATAATTGATCTTAATATTGTAGCATCTTTATATGTGTAAGAACTGATCTTCCTTTCACATAGACACCAGGAACTCTATCGGAGGGAAGAGTTGGTCTAAACTGAGGGAAGATATGGCACCCAACTTTTCTATAAGATGTAAAGGTATATTCCTTAAGGAACTTGTTTCTTCAGTCCTATTATTACATTAAAGCAGAAAAAAAATTGGCTGTTAGAATACTAGTTCCAATTGCCTGCAATTGGTGGATCTCGGTGAAAAATTTGTATCAACACCTATATTAAAAGCTTTTAAGACTATTTGAAATAGTTTAGAGACAAAGAGCCAAGTCTCATAGTTCCTCAAACTCTTGTTGAAATTCATCATATGGAATCATATGACAATTAATCATATCAGCACTCTTAGAGCACTCCTGATTGGCTTGCCTATATACAAAACTCAGACACAGGAAGAATAGTTTATGGGAATTTGAAACAGATTTGTATTTTTATGGAGTTTCATCCATAAACAGCTTGAAATTTGGGCCCAAGTCTTTTAAATCACTTAGGAAAAAATTTAATTTCCTTTCTTTTTCATTTTTTTTCTTATGTTTTGTCCACTCCTTTTATCTTTCTTCTAATATATTCTTTCTATATGAGTCTAAATTTAGGAAAACATTTTCACATTTGTGTCCCTCTCTTAATTTCTTCTTTTCATTCTCCTTTTGATCCTCACCACCATTTCCATGCTTCCTCTGGCTCTTCCTTCTTCCTTATACTGTTTTGAAGAAGGGTCATTTGACCATGGGTCATCAGACAGAGTAGAATGCTGAACTCTACTTACCAGCTTCTGTTTCTTATTATGTACTTCTTTGTGGAATAACACTCTATGCCCAAAAACATCAGACTAGTTGCAAGAGCAGGAAGAGGGCCTCTTTGTGTTCTGCCTGGGAAAGATCTCACCTAGCTCTTGGAGAGCACCTAGCCTGGAGATTTATGCAGGATTTGTGACTTCACAAATTAGAATTGTATACTCAATTCAAGAAAATATGTTAGGGAAGCATATGAGCTAATGATTGTTTCAGAATACAAGCTCCCTTCAGGAAAAATGTTTGGTGACATCCTCAGAGTAGAAAATGAAGAAATCAAAAGAGCAGCAATTGAAGAATTGCAGTCTCTCAAAACAAACCAGAAGACAAAGGGAGAAAGATGTCCAATTTCTGTCCCTCCAGTATGCTATTCCTTGATAAATTGAAAAATAATTCCAGTATTTCCTTTTTCCAGATGGAGCCTCCTCAAAATTTCATGTCTTTGAAGTGAATTCATATATTGGATCTGGAATGAAGGAGCTGAAATTTGAACAAAACACCATGCTGTTATTATATTCCCCACTTTTGTTGGTTTTGGAAGTAAAAATTTTAAGAATTAATGTTTCATTTAAGGGAATGCAGTAACCTAAGTAGGTTTTGCATTTTTTGAAGAAATTTAGAAAGATTAAATGATCTCCTAAAATGAGATCAACAAAAGAATCTTTCAAGACATAAACCTAAAGCAGTGGGAGTTTGATATCATATATATGGAGATATATAATAACATTGCTAGAATTGAGCGCCATCTCGCATTATGCAACAAATGAGAGGAATTGTGTGTAAATACAGGCCAAAAGGCTGTATCCAAAACTTTGAAGTTATTGCTAAAAATACCAAATAGACAATGCTGAGGGTAAAAATGATCATTCCAAGGAATGTAAATTTAGTGAAGGAATTATTCACAATAAATAGGCTGAGTGCAGGACACAGTATGTGTCATTCATTCATTCTTTGAAAGACGCAAGAATCTTTCAAGGTGTCACTCAAGTCACAGTTTGGGTGTTTCCTGCTCAGATATAGAACATGACTACAGATACACTGAGACCAAGGTAATATATTTCCTGTAGATTTTCTACTGAGCTCTGATATTGGACTCTTTTCTGTCTTATCTCTGTACAGTTATGTCTTCCCAATTGTCTATAACATCCTGCCACTACTTCATAAACAGATGAATGTGCAGGACATAAGATAAACCATTATTAACAGCAAGAACAATTTGAAAATCTCCTAATTAGTATCTTGAGAATATTTAGCAAGATTCTAGGAAAAAAAACAAAAAAAAAAAAAAAAAAAAAAACAAAAAAAAAAAAAAAAACAACCCCAACAACCAAAAAAACACCA
>VWYO01002799.1:46685-65063 GCA_013400275.1 Rhadina sibilatrix | reverse complement strand
CACCACCATCAACCAAAAAAACCCCAAACAAACCAGAAAGTAAAGGCTTTTTAGGAAAGAGGAAGATTGTTTTTTAAGAGTTTTGCAGAAAAGGCCAGGGAAGGCAGACATAAAGATGATGCAGCTACAGACAGCCTTTGAAGACTGTGAGTTACCATGGAAAAGGACACAAAAAGTGAGGACAAGCACAGCAAGGAGTGCCAAGCACTAGCTGGGAGGCAAGGCCATGAGGTTTTGAAGGGGTCCAGTGAAATTATGTCAGTTTTCTCAGCACCCCAAAAAGCTTCTCATGCAGGTTCATGCTGTTTGTTGTTGTTTGCATCACTGCCTTGCTGGGAGAGGTGATATTATGTGCCACGCTACAGCAGGGCAGCACAAACATTGCAACACCACGTCAAGACATCACTCTGTGCTCTGTACTATATAAAGGACTGGCTTGCCAGGCCTGTGAGGTACAGTATGGCTGACCTGGTGGGTTTGTTCACCAAGCCACAAGGTATGAAAACTAACTACAAATATTCAAAATGAGGTAAAGATTGGTCTGTGTTTATAAATGACTGAGACTTCTTTTTTTTTTTCCCCAGCCACAAGTGTCTCAAAATAGTTTTTGTTTAATTCTCAAAATATTCCTGTAGGAACTTCCCTTGGGAGTTTAGGAAATAAATAGCTTATCCTGGACAGACTATTTATTTCCAAGATGTTTACTCATGCAATCCATGTGATTGTAATGTGCCTCCATTTCTCAAGCTCTCTTTCAACTCCTTAGGGGCACATAACTTAAGCCTAGCAGCTTTATCCATATACTGACAGACTGTTACTTCTAAATATTGAACTGGTAGCTCCAATTCTCTATTCATAGTACAACTATTAATGCAGCAAGAGAGAGTAGTTTATGATTAGGTTTGAAATACCCAGACTCCCTGGAACCAAAAGTTCACATTCCTACGAGATCAGTGCTTTTGTCCCTCTGTCTGTGCTGGATGCACTCTACCACCCCAGGTCATCCACATAAAACTGTGAAATTAGGTCTGTCTTTGTCAAAAGGGGCTACCCCACTATTTGTGCACATGCACCCTCACACCTGTTCTTGCTCTACAGCATTGTGATAACAGCTGTTTAGTGTCAGCTACCACTGAGCTGGCTTCCAGTTCAGAAGGACTGATGTAGTCCAGCTGCTTTTCAGTTGACAAAAATTATAGTCCTCCACCTAAACCATACCATTTCAAACCAATGCAATTCTAATCTAAGAGGTGATACTTTGAAAACACATGCTTCAAGATAAAATGCTGTTATTAGCTGTTAGCTGCAAACACCATGAAATACACACAGGAATTTACAGTTTTTCAGTTTATTCTCATTTTCTATTTTCCTAAAAGAGGAGCTTTTTCATGGCAGATTTAACATTAACTTCCCATTTATTTTTTGAGCAAGAAAAGCAGTGAGAAAATAAAATCAGGATGGCAATATACTCCATCAACATACATCCATCTCACAGCAGAACCTCAATGTGCCTTAAGAAGCCATGTGAAGCCAATTAACCACTAGAGTATCTTTGTAATTGAAATAGGCAACAAACAGCAGAGATTAAATAGCAATAAACATAGCACATAGATAAGTTGATTAGCCCATTTTCCTATGATTAATTAATCCTAGATTTCTATTTAGTTATTTATTCATTTAGAAGCACTGCTGATACTCCCAAAAAATGCTTAATGTGTTAATTAGGGAGTGTCTGCAGCAAAGGATGGCCAGGATGAACAGGTCTATAAGAAGGGAAGTACCAGCTGAATCTAGATTACCTAAAAAAGGAAGAAAGGAATGTATCAGATAGAACCTGGTAAGTCTGCTCTATTTTGTCATCCACTTTGATATTCTCAAATAGTTTATATTTCTCTGTTGTTTTTAGACTTCTCTCCTTTATCTATAGTGATTTAAAAGCGGAAAAACCCATTGCTTATACATATTTATTTTCCAAAGCATAGAGAAATGTAAAGAAAAAAATACAATTGTTTTCCACAAAAGCTTTGGTTGAAAAAAAAAAGTTAAAAATTAATTTAGGTAAGAAATCACTTTTAATTGATTATATAATAGTGAAGAGGAAAGCATTAAAATACTTAACTGAAAAGATGTTTGGGGGAAGAGTGGTGCCTGCAAACTCTTCTTATTCCCCTTCTAAGCTTAATCATGTAAGCTTCTATGATAAAGACTAAAGGAAGTCAGTCTGTCTAAATACGAAAGGAAAAAGGCATTCTCTGTAGACTGAGTGCTGCCCATGTGTCACACAAGCTAGCACTGCTAAGAAGTGAGAGGAGAAATGGGTATCTAAATAAAAACTATTATGGAGTACTCCTTCCTCTTTCTAATGGGGGAAAAAACTCCAAACCTAAAACACCTGACTTTTGCTGTATTGAAGAGTCAGTGCTCTCTGTCTTGCCACCTTTGTGTTTAGAAATGCATGTGGATGTGAAATGCAAATGGATGTGAAACTCTACCAGAAAATTTAGATGCTGCATAGGTAATTGACAAGGGATGGAGAACTAATACCTTTACTTCAGCAAATATACCTCCCTGTCTTCCTGTGCTCTGCTCCATGGGAGTCCTGTTGTCTTGCCCTTCCAAGATCACAACCTATATAAGCTTAGAACATGGGGCAATCAACCTGCATGCAGAATCTGAACAACCTCATGAAAGCAAAGAGTTCAACAGTTAGTAGTAGTTAACTGCTCACCTGATTTAGATATTTATCTTAAATATATATTAGATTGGATAGCTTTATCTTGGACTTTTCTGCTCAAGAAAGTAGCAAGTGTAAGAAGTAGCGTTTCTTTTTATCAGGCATTTGCAAATGGATAGGAATAATACTACTAGCAAAAGCAACCCTCCCATTGTAAATTCAGTTGAAAACAAACTTGCATAGGAACATATTTTTTTTAATAATCAAAGTTTAGGATCAGCTGAAGTAAGAAAAATGTCATGTAAATAGGAGGGAATTAGAGGGTTTTGCGCCCCCTTTCAAGGAGTTTAGGGAAACAAAATGGTAATTTGATTTGATCATTGGTGAATCCAGAAATTTTCTGACCATCTCTTCAGACCACTTGATTTTTTGCTACACAATGGTAGACCCTCTGCCATCTAATAGTTTTCAGCTACATAGGGAGTATTAGCAGCTCAAACCCCAAAAGTATATTATTTATATACTTGGAAGGAGAAAAAACTATCTTAATGATGTTGCAAATTATGAAAGGTCTTTAAAAATTCTAGCACACTTGGAGCTCCTCTTGCAGAAGGCTGGGAGAGGAGTAAATGTTGGATGTGTGACCAGCTATGTTCTCATGTTCTGTTTTCAATATGGCTCTTACAAATGCTTGAACACTCAGCTATACAAAGGATGAATTCCATGTAAAGACAGAATATAGATGTGAAAATAGGAACACTTTGGATTTGATTTAACAGCTTGCTTCTAAAAAGCAACTTGCATTGCATCTCTCACAGTGTGAACAATGAGACAATCTTGTTTTCTTAAGGTAATAAAGACTGACTTCAAGATGTCGGAGGAAGATGATTCTTTTCTGAATGTTAAAAGATCTCTGAAAAATAAAATGGTGAAACACAGCACCCCAGTGGACTCAATGCTTTCAAGAACAAGTCCATCTCTTATAGATCTGACAAATCAGTCAATCAAGGACCAAGACGCCACAAAGAGAGTTTATGGATCTCCAATGCCAAAATCAAATTTAAGTAGATCATTATCTCAAGTATCATCAGTACGTGTTGATGTATACATCCCTCATATGTCTCCAAAAAGGCTTTCAACAGCATTTGATTTGCAAGAACTAAATAAAGAGAAAAGCCAAAGCTCTCGGCTTGTATTTTCTAGAAGGAGACTTTCCACTGTGTTGGCCTCTGATGAATCAAATCAAGAGCCAGCTCACAAGGTTGTCCCAAACACAGAAACTCAAGCTACCACCAGAGCACCTGTGGATGCTGCAATAACTCCCAAGAGTGGACCTTCATGGCTTGTTTCTGGAATACCAGGGATAAAAGATCCCCTAGTAACAAAATCCAGAAAGAAGAAAATTGATAGAACTCTTCAGGTAAAGGCTTTCATTTAGTTATTCAATAGCTAAATAACATAAACTTCTACCACTGCTGAATATATATAGATCTTTCTATTAAAGTGGGAATAGTTTACTAATAGAACATTTCCATAACTTTGGCAGTGAGGACATCTGCTTATGAATTGGGTCATAACCTGGTAGACTCTGTGATACCATTCCTAATCACAGATGGGATGACATGCAAACTTCCAAATTAACTTTTTCTTCAGCTTGTGAGCTGGTATGACTCATTGTGTATCCTAGTGGGAAAGTATATATTTTTAAAATATATTTTTATTTAGAAGATATTTAAGAATAGGAAGAAATCAGTAATTGAAAGTCTGAGGCTTATTTATATTAGCAAGTCAGCTCAAACTCAAGAAACAAATAATCTACTCTCTTTTTCTGTTAAATCCAAATTGTAGTGCTTTATAAAAAGAATGACAGTCATTGCAAATGGGATGTTGTGAGCAGTCCATTTGACTAATTTGGCTTTCCTCGGGAAAGCTTAGATTAATAGATGCTCTGCAGGTGTTGGTTGTCTGTGGTGCACAGACAGAACTCAATTTTCTGAAACTTTAATTATATGCTAAGGGCCTGTAGAAAGCCCATAGAAAGGACAGGAAAGCAGCAGAGTTAGACTTGAAGGTTGTCATGTCAGTGTGAAGCCATCAAATTCTGTTTTGGTTTGTTTTTTTCTCTGTACCATATTGTTCTTGAGTGTATTGAAAGCTCAAGAAAACTTGCCAGCTTTGAGAGTAAAAGCTTCTTTCTTAAAACAAATGGAAAACTTCAGCCAAAATTGAGTTGGGTCATAAGTCCTTTGTGTAGGTTGCTTGTTTTTGAAAGCAGGTGGTATCTGAATGGATTAAAAAAATACTTTTTTTCTTCTACAACAGAGAAAGAAAGAAAGAGAATGGCTGCTTCGTCAACTTAAAAACATTGAGGAGGCAACTAAACATGAACTGACAATTGAAGAAGCTTGATTGGTTTACCTGTGGGATAAGTGATGTCACACTCATCATGTGGGAATGGCAAGTTCCAATAAATCACACTCTTCATTATAGTGCCTGTTAGACTTCCTCTTTCCTTCCAAAATGTTCTTTTTCTGTTGTTTATTTGTTTTGCCATTCTTTCCTCTTAAATCTAGGAGAAGTCAGGTATAAATTAAGAAGAGCTCTACATGAGAGTCAATGTTAATTTATAATAGCTGAAAGGCCTAGAACAAAGAACGGAGGAAGAACTTAATGTTTCAGAGTTATTGGAAACGAGGCACGGTGGGGTACGATGAAAGATATCCGGAGACCGGGCTGCTCTTAGGACACGTGGTTTATTGGTCGTGGGGAAGGCAACCTGACCAGCACCGAAGGGCAGGGAGCAGCAGAAGGGTAGATCCCAGAGTCCAAGAGCCCAAGAGAGTGAATTTTCTGTTACATCACATTTTATCCCTTTCTATGCTGAATATTCTGGTTAGCACCAACCACCCAGCACAGGATACAAAACCTACAGAATTTACATACAGCCTATGAGAACTACTACATTATCATACAAATCTACATATTAAAAACCTGGAAAACTACCTTTTTTCTGCCACATGGCAGGGCCCAACCCTCTTTTGTACTCCTTTTGTCTGGGGAGGAGTATTGCTCAATTGCCAGGGCCCTGCCAATTGATTCAGCTGATTTAATCACCATCTTCCTGCTTAACATTCTATAGCTCAAATCTTGTTTTTAACTCTATTCTCTTGCAGGTTTTACACTTTTAGAATCTTTCACCAATAAATCCTCTCTGCAGGGCCTTCCTGCTTCATCCTCCCCAACACAGAATCATTCCTCATACTGCCACAAGTCTTCCTGGCCTTAATCTTTCATGTAGCATTCAAGGCTTATAGGGTTGCTGATCTTTCCTAACAAGAAATCACCAGACAAAGTGTGGCCAATCCTAGCGGCCACACAGAGTGAAATCCTGATTAGCCAAAGGAGAATCTCTTCATCTTAAGGGTAATCAAAGCTGATGCAATCCAGAATGTTTTTGCTGCTACCTGATGAAATGAGGAAATACTGAGAGGCACCAAGGACGGAGATTACTAATTAATGAGAGCCTGTTTTGAAGTTTTAGTTCAAAATCATTTTGTCCCAGCCTTAGATTGTAAATGCAACTCACTGTTGTATTGGAGGTACTTATTCCTTGGCTGTGTGTTTTGAAGGGAGTATGGGTTTTCTGCTTGTTTTTTTATTCTCTGGGGCTGCTGGATGAAGGTCAAGAAGGGTGTCTTACCTGACAGCTTTATTGTCAAAATGGTAATATAGCTCAAAGGAACTTTCTGAAGCATCGGCCAAAAATTGATGTAAAAAGCACAATACTCACATTAGTTCCTACTACTGTCTATTATTTAATCTTTAGATTAAACAGGCAGTGTTTAACACTAAGTTATCTGTGCAGTGTCAGTAGCAGGAATCCAGAACAAATCTGCCACCTACATACACATATTTCTGCACTTGTGTGGCTCTAGCATGTGCACTTTCCTGGCTTATACTGGTTTTGCAGCTGTTCCAGGCACTAATTACCCAAAAGGGGAGAGTCCCATTTAAAAAAAAAACCTGACAGTTAAGAATGGAGGCAAGGTATACTTTTGCATTTCATTCCCACAAAATGTAACTTGTAATATCTCACATCCAAAGTGGCAGAGAAGGAGAATTATGTCCCATGCCAACATTATGAGACAGGCCAATCAATAGCATCTGTGTTACACTCCGAACTGTAAGAGTGGATTTGTGGTTTTACAACCTCTCAGACTTTCAAAGGAATTAGGATGTTTTTGCTAATTGCTAATGATTCTTGAAGTGAAATTCTTCAGAGTTTCTCAGGAGAACAGTCTTATCCTCAGACCTGGCTTTCTGTGTAGCCAGGGAGTGGGGTGATGCTGTCCTTCAGGTCATGAGCCAAGTCACGCTCACTTGGTTTCATGTTTAGTTAATGTTCTGGAATTTGTTTGTATGTGTTACCCAGACTGCTTGTCTGGCCGCCACAGGTTCCTCTGGCAACCAAAGACCTCCTGGCTGGTGTAGATCCCAAGCTGCTTTTGAGATAAAATAGGCATGGTTGCAGATGTGCTGCTATTCCCCTTGAGCCTGCAGGCATTTCATCAGTATCTGTGATTTGTGCCAGGGGCTGAACTAAGATCAGGCAAGTGCAAGGTTAGCGTAAAACCCTCCTCTACCCCTGGGAAAAGCACAGATTAGTCTGGCTGCATGACCCAATGCTTAATCCAAATGACCCAGTTCTGCCTCTTGTTTATTTGTACCTTCCCAGATAGTCAGTTCCAGTTGTTCTTTCTTCAGGCTTCTCATCCTAGTCTTAGGAAGTCTTGATACTGCTTTTGCTTTTCTTTCTCACTGTTGCCTCTCAAAGTAATTTTTGGCTCCTGCCTGACCAGTTTCTTGGTCTACAATGTCTTCATCTAATGTCTTCTCCGGTCTGGCTTCTAGATCTTTCCTTCCTTATAAGACGAAGATGTCTTTTATTTTTAGTGCCTGCTCTTCACTGCTGGATTCCTTGCCCATCTGATACCCTCTGATATCTGACACTGATCTTCTGCCAAAACTCAGACTCTGTTGTCACACCCCCAAGTGCCTTTGTCTACTTAGGTTGGTGCCCTCCACGGTGCTAGGCCAAGTGGAAAGGTCATGTGGGAAAAGTTCCAGACCTTAGGAAGCCAGGGGTGTAGTTGCTCCAAAATTCCTTCTAAGACCCTGCTTTGGGCTACACTAAATGCAAAAGGAATCCAGGGAATATGGCTACTTGATGACTAGAGTATCTGGCTTCATTCCAAGTGCAACACAAAACTTCTGAAATTCAGAACACAGTAAATGATGGGAAGGTTTTTCAGGGAGCAAGGCTGCCACTCTGTCAGGTTCATGGAACTAGTTGGTGCCAATAAAATCCCAAAGACTTTCTTCATGGAGAAAAACATTGTAGAGAATGGTAACAGAGAACTGACTTTGGGTCTTTTCAAGTATTCAAGCTATATCAGACAGACAGACAGATGCAAAAACCCAAGAGGTCTCGTGATTTTGGAAACTACTTTTATTTCCTCTCTAGAATGTTTAAAAATAAATAGAAAAATTATATAGCATTTAGGTGTTTGTGAGTTTGCAAAAGTTATAAAATGACTTATAGTATTTAATATTAATACAATCAACTGGTTCTTCAGGGGTTTTCCAACATGTGGTTGGTGTTCTACAACCACAATATCAACAGTCAACTGCATGTAACAATTCCAAGGGACTACAACCAGGCCTGTATAGTACGGACCTTAGTGAATGGTGTTTCCCAAAGAAAGGTTTGTGTCTAGTTTATAAAATCAGGGTGCTGGAAAATGTGGAACTAAGTGTATCAAATTGCACTTAAAAAATTATACTGCTGTAATTATACTTCACATGTAAGACTATCCATAGGGCAAAAACAAATTAAAACAAACAAACAAGCAAACAGCTAGTATTTCTTTTGTTTGCAGAGTTTGACCTTCCTTTTACTTCTCCAGTAGACTCACAAATCTATTGGAATTAAATGTTTAAGTTTAAATTATACAGCCAGTTTTTTGTCATACAACATATGCACGCTTTGAAAGGAATAGACTCTGGGAGGAGCACTACTAGTATGCAGTTTCACTCTTGTTTAATGTTCATCCTCTAGTGGCAATACCGGCAAATTACTTTTTGGTTAGTGCTTCTCTTCATGCACAAAGTTCCTTTAAGAACACTTATATTACAGTATCATCACAGTGCAAAAAAATAAAATAAAATCTTAAAGGGAGCTGTAAAATCCAACACCTCTAAAAATAAATCTTCCTACTTATTACAGATCTTAGGTATGGACTTTGGGTGCTGAGGCTGAAAAAGGTTAGTGGCTACAGATACCAGATCCTTATGAGAAGATAACTACCAAGACATCCTGTTCTGTAAAACAAAAAGCCTTTTTCATGAATGAATGTGAATCAGTGCAACTCGCTCTTGAGCTTTGGTGTTCTCCTGACTTTCAAATGAACAGGGACACATTTGTAAGTTCCGAACAGCCTTCAGAACGCATTGAGAGTGTTCTTTTAGGGCAGTATTTTTCCTTTTGGAGTGAAGCTATGACCTTGACCTATGGAACTGTTTTCAGTACACTTGTCCCTGAATAGATATTGCACAACCTACCTGCTGATGGTGACTAAGCATGATGTTGGAGGGAGAAGAACAAAAACATTACCAAGAACAGAGGGAAGAGACAGAAATGTCTTCATCCTGGATTTATGAACTTGGCCTTGTTCCCACTGAAGCAATGGTAATACTCCTGTTGACAGAGCTGGGAGTACTCTGCCCAGCTGCAGTGCTTCTGTAGGAGGCCAGTTCTAAGAGAAAAATGTTTAGCATATCTATCTAACATATTTTAGATTTATGTAACAGACAAATGGAAACTAGGTCCTTCCTTTGCTCATCCAACTGAACAATTTTAGAATAACTAGAAAAAGTGGAAAACTTTTAAATAAAAGCAGATTTTTCCCCCTCTAAGTTACAACAGTTACATTCCTGCTATAGACAAAACCCTGAGTAATAAATCACACGTGTCACTGACCTGTACTTGGTTGTGTTTTGTTCCGTAAGACATACAAACACAAAAATCTCCCTTAGCTCCATCTGTTGATGAATTCCACTATGCCTATTAAAACAGCTCCCTCCTCAAAATTTCCAACTTATTAGAAACAAATGAACAAACATTAAGCCTAGCAGCACCTAGAAAAGTTAGACCAGTTGAAGCAATTGGGTAACATTTTCAAATGTTGCTAAAAACTTGAACAAGGCACAGATCTTACCACCTCCTTTAGGATTTGGACCTGAGCTGCTCACCCTCACCCTGTCCAAACCTTGCTCAGGCTTTCTACTACTATGTAGGTACCTATTACTCCTATGTAATTAAATGGTGCTTAACAGTGCAGTCAGTCCCAATAGACTCCAATCCTGTAGAGCTTGACAGTTGCCAGCCTCCTGGGTATACTCATACATGTGGCTTTGCAGCACTGACAGCAGCCCCACATGTGCATGGAGATGCATAGCAGACAGCAGTGAGACAGAAGTTCTAACTGATTTCAATTCCAGCAGCCCACAGTATTAAACTCTGAAAGTACAGATTGCCTTTCAAATCCCCTTCTCGTGTGAGATAGGAGCTTGAAACCAAATGTCCTAGCTCACAAGGTAGTAACCCTTGTTTCTGGCCTTACTGTGAAGTCAGTGCTTTTAAGTGTTACCTGTCAAAGTAGTTCACTTTGACTAAGTTTTTATTAAAAGTAAGATTGAACTGGCTTGATTGTTCTGTCATTCACTGTCCTGCATCTGTGGTTTTTTATTTCTTTATGGATTTGTGGGGCTTTTTTTCCTGGGTTGGTTTTTTTTTTTCATTTTTATAGGATAAATGCTAGATAGATATCTTTGAGAAAAATATCAACTCATAGGGGAAATGTACTATACATGAAAATGTAGAAAACCACATTAAAAAGAAGGAGGGTGCTTAGGGGGTTGTTTATTTTTGATATGTTGACCATTTCATGGTAAGGCATTTTGATTCCTTTTATTGTCCTCTACTTCATATTTTCAGCCTTTCCTAGCTCTACATGTCCTACTGTAACTGTCTTCTGCTTTCAGCTCTTCATGTCATTGCAGGTTTGTCCTTTGTAGTGACCCTCTTCTACAGGAAGTTACCATAATCCTCCTAAAGCTTGCATTTTCTCCTAAGGAGGTGGTGCCAACAATGATAGGGGAAAATAAATATCTCACAACTCTAAGACAGGAAATAGAGGTTCTCTTCCTAGAAATGGAATAATTAAATTTTATAGTACAGAAAGCTAAGGCAAATTCAAATATAGGAAAGAAAGTATGCACATGATTGCTGACAAATTCACTTGGAGAGGAACTGGATCCAAAAAAAGCACTTAAAAGATGTCTGGATAAAATGGGTTTCAAAGTATTCCCAGTATTCAAAGTATAAATTCCCAGCCAAGAGAGCACAAGCAATTCATTGCATCATATGGCAAGCACTTAAATCTAATTGGTGTTGCATGAGAATATTCATACAAAGATCATGGATGCTTCAGCATTTGTTACACCTCTAGAAGAAAAAAATCACATAAACCATCAAAACCTGCACAAACCATAGCTCAGCAACAGCAAGAAGCTTTGCCACCATAAGAGGGAACACATTCCAAATAGAGGGAGAGCTTGCAATTGCAATCAAAAACTTTATTTGCAACACATATGCTACTGTGGATATGTGTTATAATTGTAACTGTGCTAGAAGGAAGAAAGAAGGGGTGGAACTGGAATAGTGGAGAAATAAGTGCTGTATGGCATTCTGAATACCTCTGGGTAGATGAGAAAAAGTTCACTAAGACTGTAGGATTGGCAATTATACCACAAAGGTTGTGATGCAAGCATGCAAATCAAGTGTGTCCTGACCTTTACTAGCATAGTCATAGCAGATTTTTTAGCCACAGCTGGGAGATGATAAAAACTGATAAAAGAAAACAAATCACAGAGCAAATTCCTTGTGTAAGATCAGCAAAATTAAAAGTCTATGATGATCACATTTGGAGACGAGATGAATAAGAGAAGCAAAAATACTATAGCAGATTCATGACACCGAAAACGTCTGTTGGCTAGTATAGTTTCTCAGAACACAAAGTCAGTGAGTTAAAGGAAAATAAGCTTTGAACTTGATATTTTAAAAGGTGTCCTTTTTTTGTAAGTCTGTAAAACAGGTTTTTCCCCAGACAGATATCTTTGAGAAAAATATCAACTCATAGGGGAAATGTACTATACATGAAAATGTAGAAAATTACATTAAAAAGAAGGAGGTGCTTAGGGGGTTGTTTATTTTTGATATGTTGACCATTTCATGGTCAAACAGTCTGATTGTAATTACGGCAGCAACAAAAATAAAAATTATATCCTCCATTTATAGTTATCCATATAAGCATTTCTACAACAGCTTGATTAATCAGATTCCTCAAGAGAAAAGCTTTTGACACATCTAGCAATTTTTTTCTGTCTGTCTTAATTTTTACAACTGCCCCATCATCACCAAGCTATGGGTCTCTAGAAATTTGATTCTTTTACACGTGACTTTTTTTGTAGAAGTCAAAATCTCAGTGATTTACCAAAAGTAGTCAAATCTTATTTGTAAAGACAGGCACTCTGTGTTCATCTATAACAAAGTGTTTTAACAATCTTATCTTCTTTTTTTGCTTTATTTCATTATACATTAATTAAATTGATTTTTTTTTTTTTTTAATCCAGTAACTCTGCACGATCTTTGTGTTTGATGGCAGAGATTATTTATACAGTGGGTAGGCAAATACTCAAGCGACATTCAATCTTATCTCTGGTGTGATTTTGATATAGTAACAACAATTTGCATTAACCCCTTGTGTTGGTTTTGCATGGCCTGTTTTTTGGTAGCGGGGGTGCCACAGAGGTGGCCTTCCCCTGTGGGAAGCTGCTGAAAGTTTCCACCATGCCCAGCAGAGAAAACCCCTGATGGTTCTGAAGATGGACATGCTGCTGGCCAAAGCTGGGCCAATGACAGAGGCTGCTAATGCTTCTGTGATAACATATTTAAGAAGAAAATTAAAACAAAGTCACAGGTTTTTCTTCTAGTCAATGAAAAGGAGGAGGTGAGAACATGTAGGAAACAACATGGAGACACCAAGGTCAGTAGAGAAAGAGTGGGAGGTGGTGCTCCAGGTGTTGGAGCTGAGATTCCTCTGCAGGCCGTGGTGAAGACCCTGGTGAAGCAGCTGTGCCCCTGCAGCCCATAGGGATCCATGGGGGATGCAGAAATCCACTCACAGCCTGTGGGGGAGGTGCCCACGCCAGGGCAGGTGGATACCTGGAGGAGGCTGTGATCCAGTGGAAGAGCCAGTGAATAGAGGGGGGCCCTGCTTCCAAGCTGGAGCAGCCTGTCCTTGGAGGACTGCACCCCACGCTGCAGCAGTTTTGGGAGGGCTGCTGCTCATGAGAGTGGACCCATGCTGGAGAAGTTCACAGAGAACTATCTCCCATGGGAGGGACTCCACGGTCTCACACGGGAAGGACTCCTCTCCCTGAGCAGCAGAAGAAAACCTCAGGAGACGAACTGACCCCCTGTCTTCCTGTGTTTTANTTAAGAAGAAAATTAAAACAAAGTCACAGGTTTTTCTTCTAGTCAATGAAAAGGAGGAGGTGAGAACATGTAGGAAACAACATGGAGACACCAAGGTCAGTAGAGAAAGAGTGGGAGGTGGTGCTCCAGGTGTTGGAGCTGAGATTCCTCTGCAGGCCGTGGTGAAGACCCTGGTGAAGCAGCTGTGCCCCTGCAGCCCATAGGGATCCATGGGGGATGCAGAAATCCACTCACAGCCTGTGGGGGAGGTGCCCACGCCAGGGCAGGTGGATACCTGGAGGAGGCTGTGATCCAGTGGAAGAGCCAGTGAATAGAGGGGGGCCCTGCTTCCAAGCTGGAGCAGCCTGTCCTTGGAGGACTGCACCCCACGCTGCAGCAGTTTTGGGAGGGCTGCTGCTCATGAGAGTGGACCCATGCTGGAGAAGTTCACAGAGAACTATCTCCCATGGGAGGGACTCCACGGTCTCACACGGGAAGGACTCCTCTCCCTGAGCAGCAGAAGAAAACCTCAGGAGACGAACTGACCCCCTGTCTTCCTGTGTTTTAAGTAGGAAGGAGGGAGGGGCTGGGGGAAGAAAAGGTGTTTTTAAGGGCTTATTTTACATCTCAATATCCTCCTCTGATTTTGTTAGTAATAAATCCACTTTGTAACTCTAAGTTGAGCCTGTTTTCCCCTTGGAGTGTTTTCTCTCAGTCCTTAGCTCAGGAACCCTTCTTTAATTTTTTCTCTCCTCTGCCCAGCTGTGGCAGGGGAGGGTGAGTGAATGACTTCAGTGAGTGCCTGGCGTTTGGCCAGCGTGAAACCCGACACTAACGGACACTAAAGCTCAGGCAAACCTGAATCCCAGCAGCAGCTTACCTGATTTCAGCTCTCTGTGCAAGCCTCAGGCTCTCTGGAACTGACTGAAATCCCATTGTCCTGTCTCTTGAACTCTGAGGAAACAGTAGAGACTCTGAAACCTGAAAAAAATACTCTTGGTATTACTGTTAACAATCTAACAACAATAATTATAGTTAATATACATTATACTGCTGAAATCAGAAATGCCCCAGGACAAAAGGCAAGGACAAATTTCCTGAAAATAGCAGCTGGGCAAACGGTTCTATTTTTGTAAGAACCAGTGCAGAATTGAATAGCCTAAATGTGAAAAACAGTTTTACTGATAGCAAGAAATGTGTCCTCCTGTTTTAATAGCATTTATCACTTGCTGTCAGTAACAACCCTCTTGCTCTCTTTCTAAGAATTCTGGGATGCTGTCTTCTGTTCTGCCTGCAGCCCAGGTCCTGTTCCTTTAGCAAGCACAGTTCTGGCATGTTTGTCCCCCAGTTTTGGCCTCCCACTTCATGCGACAGATGACCAGAGAAAACTGACCTCTTGACTTACTCTGGTCTGGGTCCTATGACTATTCCTATTTTTATTAGCATTTTTTAAAAGATGAAAAGATGAAAGAATGGCACTTAAAATTCAAGTATTAAGACCCAAATATATTCACGGAGGTTAAAAGTCTCCATAAAACCTCAGAAGAAAAGATCAGGAATTTGAAACATCAAGGGCTCCTCCAGTTTTGAGTTAGCAATAAGTTTCTTTCAACATCCAGTCTATCTACTGTCAAAGAGAATATCCACTGTTGCACTTGATAAGATAGAAACCAATACACATTAATTATTGGTGGCTGTTGTTCTCCAGGCACTTTTCCTCTAAGTTGTGCGACTGCCTGTGACTATGACAGCCCTAGTCTGGGTCTGGGTCTCCCTTTTTCTCCATCAGTAGTGCCTACTTTTCTCCCTACTACATGTAGTAATGCTTATGCCTGGAAAGCCATGTTCAGGGAGAAAGGGGAGTTTCATGTGAAACCTGGCATTTAACCCATGTGACAGACCCAGATATAAAGTGGTAGTCTTTTGTTACTGTCTCAAACATCACATGAGATGCTTGAATATGTATTTGAAAGTGCTATTATGTTTAAATTGCTTTAAGAGTAAACCTCTAGGGAAATTTTTTTGCCTTTCCCTTTATCAGCATATGGCAGCAACAACTTCAGCAAGTAAGCCTAATGGTGGGAAAGGCTGGAGTCTCACTCCATCAGTGTCCACAGCCCTCAGGGACTGCAGTAAAGGTCATATCATACGGTTAGTGATGTTCTTTTCTGTTTCTGGGCTCAGAGAGACACAGCGGCTGAAAAATACAAAGAGATTTAAACAGCTTATCTGTGTTTAGATGCCTGGAGCCAGCGCTAAGGAAGTAATTTACATTTTTTAAAGTCCCTTCTAAGCTATAGCTCACCTAAAAAACTTATTTCCATGGCTGGCCACAGAAATACCCCTACCTGGGTGTTAGTAAAGCTAGATTTAGTAATGCTGAGTATAGCAGAAGCAGTGAAGCAGAAGGGTTTTTTTATATTAACTGTTCACACAGTTAATATAAAAAAAAACTGTTCACACAGTTCACTCATGCTCTGCAACGTGCTTTCAGCTTTGTCATACAACAGTAAATCAAAATGTCTCTGTATTATTTCTCCAGCTAGGCAGTCTGAGAAAGCAGCTGACCCGTGGTAGGATGACTAAAGGACTTTAGTTTCTCCTGCCAGAAGAGTGCAACAGTTTGTAGAAAATTGTCTCCTGGCTGGTCTATGTATGCACAACATTGCAATCAAGGTGTTTTTACTCAGTGCCCAGACACTTTGCATACCACCAAGGAGATAAACTACCTTTTTCTCTCCTTTTTTTCATGACACATGATTTAATGCAGAAAGTCCATAGGAGCCTTCCCTAGCTAGACTTGCCACGAGAGCCTCTCACTAGAGTTTCTGCAGATTTAGTTTTAGCTATTTGTAAGCTATTTCCCACATTTTAGTCAAATTAATTGCTAGGGCAAAATAGCAAAAGTCAGTCTGCATCCAAAAGTTAGTGCAACATAAACTAGGAACATTTTTTCTGCATCCAGAACTTAATTCTAAATGTCATAGTTACCCAATCAGAATAGATAAATAATACCAAATGGTTTATATGCCATTGCTACAAAGTGATAACAAATGTGTGAATCAAATTATTCATCCATAACCTAAGCACTATCAGTTGACTCAATGCCTAATAATGCACACAGCTGAAATAAAGCATTTTTCATATGGAATAAATTCAGAGAAGAAGCTAGGGGGTTTATATTTCTATCATAGCTGTTTTTCTTNCTTGATGCCATTTGTGGGGGGGGGGGGTGTGCGCGCGCATCACAGTGGTTTTGGATATTAAGCTTAAAATTCAGAATTAGTTTCTTACCTAAGAAAAGATAATGAGGATATTCCACTGGTTATTTGGGTTTTTTTCAAACATATCCAGATAAGCGGTCTCAGTAGGAAATTATTTGGCAAGTTACTTGAATTTTTGGTAATTAGTGAATAAAAATGACTTGTAACCAAATGTATATAAAATTTTACATTCTGTGAGCCACTCCATTTGACTTTAAAGAAAAAGAATTAAAAAATCCCAAACTTTATTTATCATTCAAAGTGAGGTCATTGACTAAGAATTATTGAGAAACCAATGGGAAAATCTTGCAGAAAAAGTAACCCTTGCCTACAATTCATGTAGCGTCTTGTGACAACTGGCTCAAGTTAGGAGTCAACATTTGGAACACCTAAAAATTACCGTCAAAAGTCTTTAGTAAACACAACTTTACATCATTAATGTTTTTAACCTCCTGACTCTTATCTGTTTGTGTTCTTTAAAGCAATGTCAGGGTCAGAGATGGGGACTGGTAGATGAGTTGTAGTATTAGATCAAACAGAGTCTACATAAACGTATACAGTACTTTCACTTCATTGATGTCCCATGGTCTATATGAAAGCATTGCCTGGTTGATTGATACTGCCCTAAGCTATCATGCCCTGTTCTAACATATGTTCATTATATTTATGTAAATGAAATATGAAGGGACTGATTTTTATGGGTCTACCTTTTGTACAGAAGAACATCTCACCAAGTCTGCTTTAGCAAACTTTTAGGTTTCCTCAATTTGATGTCAGAAAAAATAGCAAGTGAAAAAAGGGCTGGGCCATGATTTCAAGAGGACCTGGAACCATAAAGGAAACAAACCAAAAAACACTTTCAAATTATTTTATAATCTGTGGGGAGGAGTGATGTTTATCTTTTGTTTATCTTACTGGGTACATTGAAAAGGTCTGACCTGTAAAAGGCTGCAAGTTGTTAGGAATTGCCCGAGCAGTTTAGACACTGCCAGCTGCCTGACAGCAATGAAAAACTTGTCAAAGACATGAAAACAAGATGGTGCATAGGAAGAATGAGATTTTAAACTAATGGGGGTTTTGTTATGTAGGCCTGTACATCAGATAAGCATACTGTTCTTGCATTGTGCCTTTATCTGGTTACTTAAAAATACTGGTGATGACCTAAAGAATCCTTTATGAAAAAATAGTTTCACATATACCATTAAAAGTTATTTACTCTCAGTTCACCTCAGTTTTTTTAGACAGAAAAACTGCAGGCAGGACAGTGGCAGGCTGGAGTGCAATAATTTCAGAGGCAAGTAGCTTATGTTAAGCAGCTGGTCAATGATCCTCAAGTCTATTCATAAAAAGATGTCTAAACAGCAAAATCCATAAATAGATAAGTGAATGAATATAGGCATATGCATATACAAATGCATATGAGTTCTTTGCGTCTTTGTCATTTTACAACTTGGCTTACTTTCCATTTGTATTTTTTTTTTTCATGTTTCTTCTTGAAAGAGACTTTGTTTTACATTGTTTACTTTTTCTCTTTGGGAGAGGAAATAGACATATTTCTGAATATTTTTCACTTCATTTTGAAAGGTAAGAGAGTCCAAGTTTTCAAAGACAGATGTACAAGAAAAAGTACAAATGAAAGGGGGGAAAGAGTTTGAAAAATCTAATTGCAATTGTTGTGCCCTAAACTTTCAGCCAAAATTTACTCCCAGTCAGACATGCGGAGTCCATAGAATTGTTTTAAAATCTGTAAAATTAGATTTCTTTAAAGTACTCAAAAATGCTAATGAGTTTCAACTTTGCTGTATCTAGATAGGGATGCCTGAAACTATCTGAATTAAAAAAAA
>VWYO01002799.1:13822-36372 GCA_013400275.1 Rhadina sibilatrix | reverse complement strand
TCCTTCCCTTTCCTTTCCATTCTTTCCTTTTCCCTTTCCCTTTCCCTTTCCCTTTCCCTTTCCCTTTCCTTCTTTGGTATGTGTCAGGTGGCAGTCTTGGCTTAAGCATGTCCTTGCTGTAATGGTTGTTCCTATGCT
The DNA here is from genome assembly GCA_013400275.1 of Rhadina sibilatrix. Classification (NCBI taxonomy): domain Eukaryota; kingdom Metazoa; phylum Chordata; class Aves; order Passeriformes; family Phylloscopidae; genus Rhadina; species Rhadina sibilatrix. The sequence continues at coordinate 36,234 of VWYO01002799.1, read as the reverse complement.
GGCAAGCCAAGCCTGGTGGGAATGGGTGGGCAAACAAGGAAGATGCCACAGGATACTCAGCAGCTCAGGTCACCTGGTGTGTAGCTGGATGTGTAAAGGGGATCTACTGATCCTTGTTATTTCAACTCCCTCCCTTCATATTCACTTGCATTCCTCCTACTCTACCTAAAAAGAAATTAGTTGGTGGGAAGGTCTCAGATGAGCATCTGTGATGTTTGGTTCATCTGAGAACCATATCTACTCTGTTTGTGTTTCTTCCTGCCAAACCCTTTCAGGTTTGCTGCTGCAGAGTTTTTTCCAGCCATGCCTCCTCCTGCCCATGGTCTACTGCCAGCTGCAAAATGCTCATGGCACAGAAATGAGGTCACTGCCCTCTGCACTTCATTTTCTACCCACCAGTTCCCCCAAAGCTGTCCAAAGACAGCCAAAAATCACCCAGTACTGAGCTGTGCTCATACTGAGTCAGTTCTGCTCATTGCTTTGGTGTACAGCTGAGACACATTTCTGTCAGCTAGAACTGGCAGAAAGTGAGGGGAGAGAAAGGAGGAGGGAAAGAAAGTGGTGGTGAAGGGCAGCCAACCCTAACACTGAAAGCTCATCAGCATCTGTCACTTCTCTACCATTAGAACACATGCTTTGAAGAACAAAAACTTAGTCAGGGAACACCTTCCTGCAGACACAATCCAAAATGCTATTAGATATTGAGCACATTAAAGTTTAGCCTTTTACTTTACAAACAAACTTATTCCTTTGATCTTGCACTTGCTAATGTGAGTCTTAGACACAGAAAAAAATTGAAAGTTAAATGGAAAATGCATAATATATAGTTTTCTATATATGATGAAAAGGAATAGAACATGCCAGAGACTTCTCACAGGATTTACTGCATTTCTGGAAAGCGCTCATCTCCCATAGCACTAGATATTACAAGTGCTATTATTACTAGATATTACTAAAAAATGCTAAACCACACCTAAACCAGGTTATTTTCTGCAAAGTCAGAAGTAAAGATGCTTGTGCTTTACCAGCAGTCTAACAGCACTGACTTTTCAGAATTGTTATTATTCTACACGCATCATTGTGTTGCTATTGCAGAACAACACCAATGTCTAACCCCTGCTCAACACATAATAATTAATAATTAAACCCATAATAATAAAATAATAAAGAAAAAATGCCTTTAAAAAAAAAAAAAAAAGATCACTCCAAGCTAGACTCTCTGATCATGCTGCAAATTGAGAGGTGAAGTTCTATACGTATCTTCAGACAACACTTTTCAATTTGGTCTACTTTTCCTCGGCTATCACTCCACTAATAAACCAGTAGCCTAAACAGTCTCCCCAGGCTACATTGAAAACAGTTTTCTGTTTTCTATTTTCCGACACATTTTGCATTTATGGACCAATTGTTGCTGTACATTGCATGGAGAATTGGGCAGGTATCCAGACTGCACTGGAAAGTAGGGTATGAGCATCTTAATAAACACCTAATTGTGTTTATTTGACTGAGATTTGGGTAGGTGGTATGTATTGAGTAACAGTAGCAGAGTTGGTGCAAGTGGAAGGCTTCTCTTACTGACATACCACCCTATATTACCTAGTCATTTTTAGGTTAAAGGGGAGGGGACAAAGAAGGAGAGGACTTGTTGGGAATACAGCCGCTTTGTTCTGTATTACCAGTAAGTACCAAAAAATCAGCAGTGGAGCAGGAGCCCATACATACCAGCACTTGCACTCTGAGTAATAAAAATAGTTCTGATGATAGCTCTGCCAACAAACAAAGGCTTTCTTTTCCCTCCTTTTCTCCTCCCCTGACTTAAAACTGGCCCCAGAGAGCAAAGTTCATCTGTAAGGAAGCTACTGTGAGGGTGCAGGGAGAGAGGCAGCATCTCATGAGAAAGATGTGGGAGCAAGGGTGCTCGTGGATTTTGCAGTAAGGTTAAATGAATAAATATAAACTGAGTACACTCCAGATCATGGCTGATTGATTTTGAAAAAGTTTCTGCTCACCTTTTCAGACTCCCTCTTGAATTATCAAGTCTGAGTGGCAGCATGGGCAGCCCAGCAGAGACAAGGGCACACAAGGGAAGGCAGGGGCTGTGCACATGCTTGACTCCTTGCTGCTTCCTTACCTGCCACATTTTCCATCAGGGACAGCCTGACTAACAGACACAGCTCTTCTAAGCACAGCCTTTGCGCTGCAGTTCTGCTATGCTGAGCACAGCATAGGCAGTTTTCCTCTTGCTCGCAGTCTCCCCCAACTGACACACAAGCTAACAAAGAGAAGCCTATTTGTGCCTACACTGAGGGTTTTAATTGCATAATTATGCAAATGGTGACAAGTGATATTTTCTTTTTCTCACTGACAGTGCTTTGTAGTTCACCAGGCTGATGTGGAGATGCTGAGGTTCTTTAGAAAAGCATCTTAGTGTGGGATGTCTGTGGAGGCTGAGAGCAAATAATGGCTGTAATAATCATCTTCTTTCATATTTTTTCTTTGCCTGCAGTTTCTGTTTATTGCTGCTTTGGCAGCTGAGCCTTTATCATTTAGCCCCAGCAAGGGAACAGAAAGATCAGCAACATATAGCTTGGTAACAGCAGCTGTAGACATGCATGGCAGGATCTGAGGGCTGAAGGTTGTGTGTAGCACCTCTGTGATAAAACAATAATCAACTTTCCAAGCTCAGTTAGGTCTTTTTTAATGAGTGCAAATTACATGATACACAGCAGACACAGGAAACAAGTTTCACCTTGAATATTCTGGATATGGCATAAACAGGCAAAAATAGCCTCTGCTCTTCAGTTGCAAAGAGTGAGGGAAATGCACTCAATCTGGCTCTTGTAAGCAAGTCCCTCCACTACTCCACTTTTGGAAGGAATTACCACAAATGGCTATGGGAAGCAGTCCTTTTCTTTAGAGCTTTTCAGATTATGAGATTTTTCTGCAGGAAACGTTGGCTTCCTTCTGCAGAGATTACTTTGTTACCTTTCTTTCCATCCCCACTCATGGAGAGAGCAGTGAGGTAAAACTAGCCTTGAGAGAGAAATGCTCTTAAGGAATTCGGATAGGTCAGCAGAAGTGGAAAGCCAGGATGCATACAGCAGCAGGACATGAATTCTGCAAGGATAAACTGATATTTGCAGCATTATCCTCTGCTTTTGCTAATAATCAGTCTCCATTTTATTTTTTCAGCAGCAACAATCTGCCTTGAAGTAATTTGCATTTTTTAATATATGTACAGGGTAAAAGCAAAAAGAAAGTTTTTTCAGTGGGATTTTCTCTAAGGCTGGTATATATGCTTCTATTTCTGCGAAATCTGAACTGGAAGAAGTAAATAAAATGCAGAGTTTTAAAATGAAAGCTTCTTCTGGTGAGCAACAAATTTGTACTACTTGCCATTTTCCCAGAAAATTTTCTTTTGGGCAAAAAAATTGTAACCTCTTCTCAATTAATACATTGCATAATGTAGACAATCTCAAATGCTGGAACTTTGGACACCAAACTACTACTGATAGGCTCATACACTCATAGGCTCAAAGGATAGTTGAGGTTGGAAGGGATCTCTGCAAGTGACCTGGTCCACCCCTCCCTGCTCAAGCAAGGCCACCAGGGAAGGTTGCCTGCGACTATGTCCAGATGGCTTTTGAGTATCTCCAAGGATGGAGACTCCAAAACCAAATGTTCTAGTTAACAGAAGATACCCAGGTCCACCCAGGACATAGTAGAGTTCTCTTCTAAAGGCCTTGAATCTATTTTGCATGCTTGTGGATGAAGCCATTACTGATACTGATCACAGAAATCTTGTCCTTGGAATAATCTGATACCCTTTTTGGATCTTATTTTCAGATCTCTCAGGGAGAAAGAACCCCCCCCCCCCCCCCCACAAAAAAACAAAAAAAAAAACCACCACCAAACAGTGAGAGCTGGGAAAGAAAAAGGATCCCTTTCTAATGAGGAAGCAAAAAAACAGTGAGAGCTGAATTTCTGAAGGCACAGCAGGACCACAGAGAAGACAGCTAGATGTATAAACAGTTCATTTTGTATACTACTATGCTTTGGCATCCAGGAAAATTGTTCGGTACCTTTCATATTTTAAATAAAATTCCTATTGCTATTATGTGAAATCTCTGTGGAGACATCCTTGCTTACACAGTTTTAGAGTGTAGAGATACACAAAGATGATTTCCCAAATAGTTTGAAAAACCACTACTTAAATTTAGGGCTCAGTTCAATAAGGAATTATGCTGTGTAGGGTTTCTATGGATTTAGTCATAAAAAGTTCACACTGTACTAAAAATGAATTAATTCTGTGGTTTTGGTACTCAATGAAGCCTCCTTCCCTCATGCACAAATAGCTAACACTATGCCCTGAAAAGCAGGCATGTCAAAAAGGTGGAAAAGGATATTCTGGGCTCCAAAAACTATAGCACAGGAGATCTATAAAAAAGGGGAACTTTCTCAGAGTTTTTAAGATAATAGAGCTGCCTGCAAGGCAATTTTAATTTGTATTCTGATCAATTAAAGGAATTTATGCAGCTATTTATCAAACATGTTGAAATACTTACAACATTCATCTGGGCTACATATGGTACCCATGTACAATCTAGAGACAAAACAAGCTCAAGAAGAAATCAGCAAATTTTGCAATACATATTTTGACCTTTTATAACACCTTGCCATGCAAATATTTGAAGTGTAAATAGTTTTATAAAATTTTTTCTGAGGCTTATCAATATTAACTCAGACCAGCTTAGTTTCTTTAAAGAGCTTATTAAAAACTAGAAAAAAGCTGAAGAAATTCACTTAATGAAATACTGAAGCTGAAGACAGCGAAGGCACCAAGACACAAGGGATGTTTCTAATGCATTGGTTGCATTTCTGTAAACAAAGCCAAAGTTCTTCACTCACTGCAGCTCTTAGCAGGAATCATTTCTAACCTGCACCTGGAGGTAACTCTTCCTCTGAATTGATACTGACTCACAGATTTACTTTGTGCTGCCCACATTCTGCTGCATGAGTGTAGATCATAAATACATATATTTATTTGAATTGGAACCTTTAGCCATGAGAAAAAAATCTTTGAATGACCAAGTACTTTTGTCTATTGAACTGGACCTTTGTCTTCATAGAAACAGGAATGCCAAAAAAATATATATTAAAAAAAAGGAAAAAGCCACCACTGATTCTTTCATTATAAAAAAGTTACCTTTTTGGAGAGAGATAGTAATGTTATTTTGCATTTCATACCAGTGTCAACTGACAGGGATATCAGTTATTAACAATGGCATGTATCGAATACTAGTGCAAGCAACTGTGCTTGTAAAAAAAATATTTAAAAGTCAACTTCTGAAAAGGATGAAGCTTTAAATTACAGGTAAGACTTTATTCTTGGGGCTATTTTTAAACACAATTTCTGTTTTAAAGATGTCTGTGGAAGCAAAATAACAAAACTGATTTACACACAGACATTTTTTTCCACTTATGGTTGTATATTTTCTCTGTTACATAATTGAAGACCATTAGTACTAATAAAGGAGCTGAATGCCATTTCTTAAATATTCATATGACAGACTGCATGCTTAAATCAGGTTTAGTTCCTTCAGATGTAGTTTGTTTGGGGTTGTTTTTTTTTCATAAAATATATGACTTAAGGACCTCTACTAGCCAGCTTCTTCTATATTTATTTGTTTTTAATGGTAAAAAAAATATAAAAAATTAAAACACTTGACAAAATATCCAAATCATAAAGTCTGTCACAGCTAGTTAAGACATCTTACATACTTGCAAAATCTGCCTTGAAAAGCAGGTATCACTTTCAACTAATAACTCACTTAAATGAATCCAAACCTGATTTTCTTATCTATGATTATATGCCCAAATATTGGTGTATATACAGCTTTCTTCTCTCTGTGAAATTATTTGAAAAGAACTATTTTACAACTAAAAAAAAAAAAAAAATCCCAGCATTTATTATTTTGCCAACAAATTTTTCCAGGTATTAGATCTGCTTTAGCAATAAAAATATTGCAATACATCTTCACCTCACAAAGCTTTCTGTAACCATGTGTCAGGAAATCTGTGTTAGCCTGGAGTCACCATTGCTTCATGCACAATTTTTTTCTTACCATGAGATTATAAAATTTCAGTTTTAATGGTGGTATGAACTCATTTCATTAGACAGAAACTGGAAAGAGGTGAAGAACACTCATAGTGCTGTTCAGCTAATACATTTCAGGGTAAGGCATTAAACATCTGAGTTACGGTGATGGGCTGCCCCGATCCTGGCAAGCTGCATATCCAAACCCTCCATGTCTGAGTTTCTAGACATTTGCCATTGCTGGCAGGAACAAGGATGGTTGTAATTCCTACAGTGGGAGAGGAACGGGCTCCTCAACACCACAGTCTCTCCTCCATCAACACAACCCCTAGCCCCAGTGGCTGAAAGCCCACTGTCCTTAGTCTTCACAGAGTTCCCAATCCAACAAGAAATTATAGTGTTGACGGCTTCTTTTATCTACAGTGACATCAAACATTTATAGTGAGACATATAAGAATATATATTTATATAAATATATAAAATATTTATATAAAATATATAAATAAATACATATACAAAATATGGCATTATTTTCCAGAAAGATGATACGTTTCACAGGCCACCTTTCCTTATCCAGATTTCATTGTCATACAGAGTTTTTCACAAAGTACATTAAACAATCAGCCTCAAAAAAAAAAAAAAGTTGCCAAAGCCTTCTTTATGTGAAAGCATCACATACCACAACAAAACCAAATCACTTCTCTTCCAATTAAAAAGACATATAACACCATGGCAGACAGTGAGTTTAACTATTTAAACCCAATGGTTCTTCTTCTATGCTTAGATGCAGGCAAATGATTTCTACCATAGTCAAAGCAAGCAAAAATCAGGTGACACATAAAGGAAACACGTGGGTCTCAATACCCAGGGTCCACAATCCCCCCATCTTGTCAACATTGTTTTCAACAGGAGTTCCTCATACAGAGTAAGTGCTTTGGTAGAATGTACCAAGACAACACAGAATAGATAAATAAAATAAATCAAAATAAAATAAATAAGCAAATACAAAGAGTAGTATTGTAATGGCAATTCTTTGTCCAGGAATATTCTGTACTAGTGTGAGCAATAAATGGAGGAAATGTAAGCCCTGTTGCACAAACTGAAGCAACGTACAGACAGAAGAAAGCTTTACCAAGAGCTTCAGTGCGACTGTTATCCTTTCCAGTGGCATAGTTCAGGGATGGGTACATTAGAACTATCAATAAAATAATAAAAGAAATTATTATCTTGGTATTGGTAATTATATCAAATAATAAACCTCAATCCCTTCTGGAAACACTTCCTTTGCTCCAAAAATTATTTCTCTTACCTACAACAGGTCATGTGTGTATGCATACAGATTTATACATATTTTTAAATCATTCCATACTTCCTTTCTCTTTGCATACAGACATATACACTAGAATTACTGTATAATATTTGGTATTCATACATTACATTTAAATAAAGTCTATTAAAAACAATTATATTAAATATAGAGTAACAGAATATTCATAATATATTTCACAGAAAAAATAGCCATGTCTTTATTTTAGAAATACATTTCTTTAAAAAGTTCTTTGAGATTTTTATAAAACATTTTACCCGTGAAGACAAGTTTCCCATCAGACCTGTAGAAAAAGCTTTACCTTTTAAGTCCCTGTGGGTTTTTTGGTTTTGTTTTTAATACTTTTACAAACTTAACACCTATAAATTCTTTAAATTCTTTAAAATAAAAAACCCAAATTGGTCACAGGCCATTCTTTAAAAAGTCAGTGGAGACTCCCTGATTCCATTCTGAAGTGCCTTTTGTTTTTCTCTCTCTGGGTACCAATAGTGCAGGTTTACATGAGAATTCAGAGCTCCCTAGACGTCCCATAGGAAGCTCGATGTGTGTCGCTGGCAGGGTGCAGCTGCAGCAGCATCCACAGAGGCTGCAACTCCCCATTCTGCTGCAGGAGGCAGAGCTTGTTACTCCACACACAGAGCAGTCCCACAGTGTTGGCTGAGCCCCTCCAAGGTCTCTGTGAGGTCCAGTGGCCATGCACAGATGCCAAAAGAGCTGGCAGCCAGCCCTCATTTGCTTTCCAAGTTATAGCAGTGGACATCTCCTTTTCCCTTCCCATCATATCCAGGAAGTGGCTGTCCATATTTATCCACGCACCAGCAATAACCTCTTTTTCTGCCTTTGGATGGGCGACACTGAAACATAATAAAATGTTATTTTATAACATTAAAATATGACCCAGTTAGCATGAATTTTGTTTTCTCCACTTGTAGTATTAGATAGTAGGGATACCTGCTCCTTTGATAGCTGCACTTCAATATCCTGACCACATCTGACAATCAGAGTACTTGTTACCACTACAAGCTATTTCAATAAAAACTCACCTTCTCTCCCCATTAATCCCTCTGGGTCTAACTACTCTATAATAAAACTGCACTGAGAACTACCAGAAAATAGGCTTATGAAGTGCTCCATATCATATTTGGCAGCATAGCTGCCCGCTTTGAATACCATACAACAGTATGGGCTAGTGGCTGGAACTCATCTTTAGAAAAAAAAAATTAGCAGATATGTTCTAAAGTAAAGCACAGGTCTGGCAAAGACAATCATTGCAGCAAGAAACACTTGGTTTGCATCTCTTTGCTGGAGGAAATTTAACAGTGTAGCTGACGATTATTAACACATACATAATTCTTCTGTAGTGTAGTTATTGCAAAAGCTGCGAGGGGGACTAGAACTTTACATGTACATTTTCCTATTAAAAAGTTTGTGTATCTACTAGTCTATAACATGTTAGCTTTAAGTCAACTGCTGGAATTCACCAACAATGCTGGCCAATCTGAAACTATAACAGGAAATAACACTGAACCTCTTCAGAAGCAGTAATGCAATAAATATGCATTATAAAGTCTACTACTACATAACTAAGTAAGAAATGCTCCTCCCAAGGAACCAAGAATGGCACAAACTAGACTAAAGGACATGACACACTCCAGGCTGCACTCTGTATGCAACCCTGGACACAGTTACATTACCATGCACCTCTGTGACCTTGCAAGGGTTTTATCCTTCATAAGACATATCCAGAATCTCACTAGGTTTGCAACGGTCAGCCTCATTGTCAAGACAGCCTCCCTGTCAGCTCATGCTTTGAGATTTGGTGATACAGGATTTGCTTCAAATGCAAACATAGGTGGCTGTTTACTCAGGACATACTCCCAAAAGAGGGAGTGACACAAGCACACCCCGTTTCCTGAGGTTTCATCTGTTGCATTGCCAATATGAAGGAAGATTGGCTAGACTGGTGCTACGTATGTCCCTCAACACTGTCAGGTCTATCATTCAAGCAGAGCAATTGTTGCCTCTGAGATCACATTCAGAGTAAATCAAGTTTTCAGAGATTCAGGCTGGTACAATCTGAAACCACTATCCCTCTACTTCCCGTGTACCTGGTACAATCTGAAATCACTATCCCTTTACTTCTTGTGCACCAGAGTCTCCTAGGCATGGCCCAATGTCTCAGGGGCTATGGCAGTGGCTCACGTAAGTGCCTTTTCCATGTGCTAGTACATAAGAAAACATGAAGCAAATTTTGGGCTTCACATGCTGCTCGAAGTGACTGATCCTTTCCATGCCTAGTTTAGTATCTCAGGTGATGGTGCTATCTTGGATGGAACAGGGAATACAGATCACTTTGGGACAGCCTGCACCAGCACACTGGCCCATGAGCAAACTAATTTGTGGCAGCATGGAGTAGGGTAAACAGTCTTCACTTGTGAAAGAGATACGGAAGCAGGTCACACATTAGGTACAAATTTTTCAACAAGTCAACATCTTATTTATTTTACCATAAATTAAGTCATGTTATTCAGCATAACTGCAAATGAATCCACACTTCTGATATATTATTGAATAAAAAGCCCAATGCAGAAATAATGCAATGTCTTCTCTTCCACAAATTTGCAGTTCTTCTGCATTAGCCCTACGAAAATGGACAGCAGCAGGATGACAAGATCCAGCTTAACATACATATGAGCTTAGTTTTAGAAGAGTAAAGAAGTTCAAACCTACTGAGAGAACAGCTACATTAATAATTCACTGAACTAAATAGTTACCTGCACTTCAGTTTATATCTATTACAAAATCTTTAAACGTAAGTCCTACAACTTAAATCTATTGTCTCAAAAGCCTGACTAGAACTTGCATGTATTCTCCAGGATTTCCATGGATGACTACTCAATGTCCACTGATGTCAAGGGAAATTATTCTTCAATGTTGATGGTGAATGGAGTGGACTCTAGCTTAAGTATTATTAACATTTAATTACTTAAATCCTTCATACTCAAAACAGAGGAATTAATAAACAACAGCCTTTGCACAATTTAATTTTACAAAAAGGAAACTCAGCCAGCACTTCTAGAGTTGTTTTCCCAACAAAGCAGGCACAGATGGAGCCCAAAGAGCATAGGGCTTCTGGCTGCCAGCCTGGTGCTCTGGCAATGAAAGTACATTTCTGCTAATAATAGTAACATAGCCTCTCCTTTTAGAAGTACTATATGAAGTATGTTACACAACTCTAATTGATTCATAAGCTTGCATCACTTTCAAAACAAATGATCAATTAAATGTCATGTTGTTGGAGGCTTTGATTGCTTTTAACAGCTGCACAATCAATTTTCAGAATTAATTACTATGTGAAGTTAATCTGCAGAAACACCTTTCCTACTATTTTTTTTACTTCTTCTAGACAATCCATTTGAAAAGCAAAACTCTTAGATCATTGTACAGCTGAAATAACACTCTGTGAGATAACAATTTATTTTTTCCAAGTGATTTTTTTTCTACCCACTCAGGCATGCTGTCAAGAGCAAAGCACTTCTGATTAAAAACCAATGCTTTTATCCTGAAACAGCCAATGCTCCCTACAGAAGTGGTAGACAGGTCATACTGAAAAACATATATATCTAAATATTTGCTCTTATGAATTTTGTATTCCACATACATTTCTAGGCTCTGCCCAGCTACTCATGAAGTACGACTTCGTAAGTTTAAAAAGTTGGAAAACTGCCCAAGAAGTGGAGACAATAATTACTTCTGAAAGAAACACCAGCTGCCAGCTTCCATGCCACCTGCCCCTCTCCCTTCCACAAAGAAATGCCGCAGAGGTATTTATGGGGCACAGCAAAGCATATGGTATCCCACTGAATTTCTGGTGAGTCCAGAGGGCTCCATGGAGCTACAACCATGGTCTTCAAGAACAGACTGCAGACAACATTGACATATACCTCAGACGATTTTGGCTCCTGGCAAGCGCAGCTCTGTTTTCAGTGGAACAATGCCAGCTCACATTTAGGTGAGTATCTGGCTCCAGTATACAAACATGGGGCAATTCTAGTAATTGCCCCATATAATAATTCTAATTTCATCAAAACCTTTTTTCCATGCTTGAGATAGGAGTGTGCCTGTATCAACTAATTATGCATAAATATACCAATATCACAGAATCACTAGGTCAGAAGGGACCATCAAGTCCAACCCACCCCTAACAACTCAACTAAACCATGGCACCAAGTGCCACATCCAGTCTTTCTTTAAACACAAGCAGGGATAGTGACTCCACTACCTCCCTGGGCAGACAATTCCAGTCCTTTACCACCCTTTCTGTAAAAAGCTTTTTCTTAATATCCAGCCTATATTTCCCTTGGCGCAGCTTGAGACTGTGTCCTCTCATTCTGTCAGTTGCTACCTGGAGGAAGAGACCAACCCCCACCTGGCTACAACCACCTTTCAGGAAGTTGTAGAGAATGATAAGGTCACCTCTGAGTCTCCTTTTCTCCTGGCAAAACAACCCCAGCTCCTTCAGCTGTTCCTCACAGAGCTTGTGTTCCCAGCCCCTCACCAGCTTCGTTGCCTCCTCTGAACGTGCTCAAGCATCTCAATGTCCTTCTTGAACTGAGGGGCCCAGAGCTGGACACAGCATTCAAGGTGTGGCCTCACCAGTGCTGAGTACACAGGAAGAATGACCTCCCTGCTCCTGCTGGCCACACTGTTCCTGATAGAGGCCAGGATGCCATTGGCCTTCTTGGCCATCAGGGCACACTGCTGGCTCATGTTCAGCTGCTGTCACCAGTACCCCCAGGTCTCTTTCTGCCTGGGCACTGTCCAGTCACACCATCCCCAGCCTATAGCAGGGGGTTTTGTGAACCAAAATGCAGGACTCTGCACTTGAATTTATTAAATTTCATCTTACTGGACTCTGCGCATCCATCCAACCATTCCAGGTCTCTCTGCAAAGCCCTCCTCCCTTCCAACAGATTGACACATGCTCCCAGCTTGTGTCATCTGCAAATTTACTAATGAAAGACTCAGTACCCTCATCCATGTCATCAATAAAAACATTGAACAGAACTGCCTCCAGCACAGACCCCTAAGGGACACCACTAGTGACTGGGTGGATGCAACACCATTCACCACCACTCTCTGAGCCCAGCCATCCAGCCACTTATATCTGTATCTGCTAGCACAGTTGAATAGTACAACCTTACATGCGTGATTAAGACAAAGAATTACAAATTTTATTAGGTCTGATTTTAAATTTTATACATAAACAAAAGGTGTGAAATATTTTTCATGTTACACCCTGACATATAAATTTATGTTCTTAGAAGTGTTTCACATATGCAAATTATTCTCTGTGGTTGTTTCTGAAAAGTCAGTTTCTAGATATCCACAAATATCATAAAAATAAATGCTTTCAAGTTGACTGAAGACCAGATGATCAGGAAGGCAGAATATGTGAGTGCCTCCTGAACGAGTTTTAATGGTGCTAGCGTGATCATAATTTATCAGATTCCTACCATCCCAAACCTACTACATTCTCATCCTAGACAGTGGTTTTGGCAACTGTTCCTAGAATTCAAAATGCCTAGCTTGCATTCATTTTTTAATAGATTTACTGTCTACTTGCTAACCTATTATTCTGAATTTTGTGACTATAGAATATAATTCCATTACAGATTGAACATAGCTAATAATGGCATGAAGGGAATTAATAAAACAGCATAGCATTCTGTTAATAAGATTAGACAGGAGCTCACAATATCTAAAATATATCAGACCTACATGTTGATGCTTCACAATTGTCACAATTCCTTGCAGACAGTTAATTTGATCTGGACAGGACTCACTTCTCAAACTGATGTTTCTTTCCTAGGAGTTAATTCTATGAGGGCAACTATTATTTTTGGTTTATATTTTGTTGGTGAGAGAAGCAGGCTGCCTCTGTAAGTCCCATCTCTGAGGGCTTGTTCCCAGGGTTGATTAAGGTTCCTTTACAAAATCAGCAACCCAAGTGAATTTCAATGTAGAATGTTTACTCATGTGGGCTCCATTTGTGGGCATCTCCTGCAAGACCATGAGTCATTTCAAACTACCATTGAAACTACTGCACATGTGTAAATTGGCACAGTACTTGACAAGGCTGGCTAGGTATGGAAGTGTCCCTTCTTTCTCTATATAAGCTGGCCAGATGGGCTATTGCACATAGTGCAGGAACCTTTCGTAGAGAAGTTTTAAAAGTTTCCAGGCAGCGCAGAATACACAGAGGACAGAAGTGTCTATTTGCTTTGTACCAACACCTTATTCTCATAAACCAGCTTCTAGAAACAAATACTAGCTAAGATTATTATCTTTCTTTCCTATTTTTTTTTCTTTGTATTTCCTTTTTTTTGCCTTGGTGATAGAACTATGACTGTACTTTAAAGTACAGGCCTCCTTTCAAGTAAGCTACTTTAATACGTGCTTACTGCGAACATGATTTACTACACACAATGCCAGAGATTACTTGCAAACCACCACATTTTTGCAGACAAAGCAAAAACCTCAGAGTCTGAAGAAAGATGAAAGGAAGATCTACTTAACAAAGTAAATACCAGTCCTCAGTCTTCTATAATACATAGAGAAGGAAAAGGGCCACGGCACACTTGAGTGCCTTGAACAGTCAAATGATGTGCTGTTCTAGAGCAGCTAAGAAAATACTTCTATAACACAAGCACAAAACACAGTCCTAGTTTCACTCTGCATAGCAGTCCAATGCACTTTCTGAAAACAAGCAGATTGAGATGTGAGCATTGCTCTCTGCTAGTTTACATGCAGCACAACACGGCTGACACAGGCTTCCCAAAGCTCCAGGCAGCAAAAAGAACTTTGCTTGCTTGGGAGTTGCCACCACCTGCTCAGGAAAAGCTGGGAAGCATAGAAAAGCTCAGCAGCATGTACCAAAGGTCAAACAGCACTGTCAATGCTGGACTGATGGCAGAAAGGAAGGCTGGAAATCTCACCCCTGTTATAAATGCCCCACCTGACGCTGACAGCATATTGCAGAGCTCCAGGGAATACTAGAAAGGGAAAGACTGTTTCTAAGAAAGCTGAAAGCCAAAAAATGGAGAGATACCATTCCTAAAATAAGGTTGCTTGATCAGAGGTTGACCTCTCACTTCCGACCAATGAACTGCATTAGCTAGCAACAGAGAGTCAACCTCTCCTTTAGTTACCAGAGATAGAGAGACCGATTTGTGTAAACCCGAAGGGAAAGACATGACAGTCCACAAACAAAATCTGTCCTTGAGAAAAGTCTTAAAGAAACCTTTGAATTCAGGAAATTTTGGAATTGTCCCAAGAAATATATATTTGGAGCAGCCCACTAACTAAACACTGAAATTAGATGGACTAAACAAGGAACCTAACATATCTTGCACTTCTCCAAGTTCTGAATGAGTTTCAATGGCAGCACTGAATGGAGAATGCTGCTGTAGCTCAATTCAACACAACTAAAGCATAAATACCCACAGTTTTGGTTGGCATTTGTCAAGAAAGGTCACAGCCCCAGAACCAGAAAGGGCTGAGAAGCCATCCTTGTTGCAGAGTAACTACCAGAAGTATCATTATCACGATAACATGACTTGGATTTTGGAAGCGATCTGTGTAGCACAAAAAGGACAGATACATACCTTTCTCAAGTTGCTTTATGTAATATGATCCAGTGTAGGTCTTCTAGGAACTCTCAAGCAGCTATTTACAATTCAAAGCATTGATCTATTGCAGTCATATGGTGACTGCAACACTAGCTCTGTGGGTTATTGTAGAGGCACTGCTTTTTTTAAACCAAAGGGCATTAGTATCTAGGACACCAATCAACCCATGTGTGATTAGGTATGAGGTTTCTCAAATGAATCTGTTGTCATGATCAACAGAAAATAAAAATACTATCACCGCTTGACAAATTTCAGCACCATATGATCAGGTCCTAAAACTGGAAATTAACTAGTTCCTCCTCAAAATGATATATAATGCACCTTGCTGGCAAGATCTTTCAACAAAGGTGCCGAAAAGGTGAAATGCGTTCATTGAAATTATTGAAACACTGCACTTACTTGCTTTTTCTTGTAGAATCCCTTCTTGTCACAATTTGGAATATGAAAGCCCCTGGGACTCAAGACATTCAGGATCTTTAGGTGGTTTAAAGTGTCTTCCATTTCTCTACGACATGGACCCTGTTAACAAGCACGTTTTAGAAAACACAGATGAAACTTCACTCCCAAATTCCATTTTTCACTCAAGAGTTAATAAATGTTTAAACAGCTAAAAAACACAAACCCAAATAAATCCATTAAAACAAAGAGACAGCTGAATACATCAAAAGCAGACAGAAAAAAAAAAATCTGACTTTCTGCTTTATTCAAGATAAACTGATTTCTAAAGATGGAAGGCCATACGCAATGCTGAGAGACATACTGCCATTTCCAGTTGAAATCGAAGTCACATATACCTTTGGGAAGGCTTAACCAGTATGTAAATTAGTCACATATAACATAACTTAAGTTTGGAAAAGCTGGTCTCGCACCAAGTGGGAAAAGAAGAAAGTAGGCCACTGGAAATACACAACTGTATAGGCTGTCCCCAATGACATTTTTTGTGATTCTGCTGGATTTGAAAGCTTAAATGAAATTGAGACAATTGAAAGTAAGTGGCTTGGCATAATGTATATATAAAATACCTCAACTTTGGACAACAATTCCCAATTTCAACTGAATCAAACAAACATAGTCATACAGAGGATCAGTTGCCCACAACAGTCTCATTAGACAAGTACGTCTCTTTTTTCCTCACTTTCTTCATCTGCAAAAGGCTGACAAGGTAGTGAGGATTAGCTCTAGGACAATGAGCCAAAAAGAGCTCCCAGAAACACTTCTAAGAGCATGTCTGAAACATCAACTAATTATATCTCTCAGCAGCCCTTCAGGGTAGGGAGTAAAGCATTATGAGCCCCACTTTGCAGCCAGAAAATCAAAAGCTGAGGATTTCACATTTTGCCAGAGGCCAAGAAGGCAGTCAGTGTCAGCAGTGGGATCAGGATTCAAGAGTCACAGCCTACAAACTCTGTACCTAGTTACACTGCTATCTGGGTGTATCACAGAACTGCACCACCAGCCCACTTCTTCAGCAGAGACACAAAAAAATTTCTTTGCATCATTTCATGATTTAAAAATATTTAAGTTGCTCCATTGACACGAAGACTCATTTGGTGCATTTTTTAATTAGTAAAGTAATGACATTTATACTTTCAAGTGGTAATATTAATAGTTTGCTCATGTAAAGGACCTTTAATGTGAGTGTCTGAAAGCATACAATCTCCATAGTACTGTTGAAGATTAAAATGGAGTTTTTTGGTCAGTAAAGACCTTCTTCGTTGCCTTCATGCTCTCTTTCGGTACCGAATGGCTTTAAATGGCTTCTCTAACTGCTGAAATTCACTGACTCCAAGTGACAAACACTGAGAGATTTGGTCCCAAATTAGGCCTACAAAAAGATCAACAGCTTTTTAAAAATTTTTATTTTGAAGCAAGCTTCCAAAGTCATCCAGATCAGTATCAAAAACTAACATGCAGACACAGCTAGAAAAGCATTTGCTGACAAAGACACCTGTCCCTGATGGACTTATTTCAGGTTCTTAAAGACACCAGCAGTCTTGGTAAACTGGTATACCTTTGCTCACAGACCCAACTATCACTACTCATCCTAGTTACAAATCTATTTCCTCAGAGTGATCAACCTTTATTCTTTTAGTGATGGCATTTTTACTTCACATTTTTGGGAGGAGGACACACTGGAAGGCAGATACTGAAGTGATATAACTAGATGGCTGGACATCAGTAATAAACTAAAAATGAAGCTTCTCTTGGAAACCACACTCTCTTCAGGCAGAGGGTCTCACCTCATACAAGTTTCAAAACCTTCTTTTGAAGATGAGAAGCCATGCCCGCTTTCACCATGCCTGTTTCAATAAAATGCCAAAGTATATCCTGATGCATTTCTCAAGCCAACTGGCCTAAGGCACAGGTTATCAGATGGATGTACAGGAAGAGAATTATTCTTGCCCTCAGATTAACCACACTCTAACTGCCCTGCAAATTCACTGGGCACAGTCAATAGGAAGCAATGACAGCTCATGTGACCACAAGACTTTGCATTTAGGCAATAGCACCAAACAGCAACTCCAAACGGAGGTGGTGCACAGTACATCATACAGTGACTGACTAGTCAAGATCCTAATCCTTCCTTGAGGATCGTGACTAGTTTATCTCCCTTGATTTGCATCAGGCAGTATATGAACACAGTGCCATTACACTCAACGTGAAACATCTTTTTTCCATTATTGCAACTCAATTACACTGTTTGCAACCAAGTTTAATGATGACACTATTAAATCTGTCCCAAGTTCACTCACACAAATGTGTGATAATTACAGGGAGGATAAAGAACTTTCGATTTCTAAGAAACTTTAGTGAAAGTCATGTTTGCATTAATGTAAACATCATTAAATTAGTCCTATGTGTTTCCTGAACATAATCTTCTTGGTCTGCTGATTGTGTATGCATTTGTAGAGTCAACAGATTTGCCAGTTAAAATGCCAAAATGTCCTAAAAGGCTGCAACAATTACCTCTCTTTAGCTATTTAGTGTAATTATTTATCTTGTCATATGCACAACATGCATATATACACATACATGCACACATTCACTTGATGGCAAATGCCTTCCTATTTACAGAAATACTTACATATTCAGTTTCTTGTTTTGATTCAGAAGAGAAATTCAATGTATCCGTACTCTGCGAATCATATTCCACTTTATAGCGTTGTGTATCTTTGGCTTGCACTTTTCTGATGATCTCTACTTTGATGTGTGGTGGATGTGACTTGGAATCTGGCCCCCTGTGAGAGTTTGGAATGGCCTGATTTTCTACGCTGCTGGTACTCCTGTCTTCTTCTGAATCACTGAAATTTCCTTCATAAAGAACAAATGCAGAAGAAACAATGTTACTTGGCTGCCAGCTGTTTCTGCAAGGGCACAGAAACATAGAATCATAGAATATCCTGAGTTGGAAGAGCATCACAAAGCTCCTGAAGTCCAACTCCTGGCCCTACAAAGGACAGCACCAAGAATCAAACCAGGTGCCTGACAGTATTGTCTAAACGTTTCTTGAATGCTGTCAGTCTTGCTGCTGTGACCACTTCCCTGCGGAGCCCACCCACCCTCTGAATGAAGAAACTTTTCTTAATATCTAACCTCTACCTCCCCTGACACAGCTTCATGCCATTCCCTCAGATCCCACCACTGTTCACAAGCAAGAAGAGATTAGTGCCTGCCTTTCTGCTTCCTCTTGTAAGGAAGCTGTAGAGCACGGTGAAGTCTCCCTCAATCAACAAGCTACTAGATTAGTCTACGTGTTTAATTTTGCTTTTTGCAAAATAGCAATATACAAAGATGAACTCTGTAGCATTCTGCAAGTGTCAGCACCTTTGTTGCCAAGCGATGAGTTTTGTAACTGAAGCATTCCCATGCTCAGCGCGGCCTCGCATAGTGTCCAGCCGCATCACCTGTGCAGGCTGTACACAAGCCCGGGAAACCAGCCACGGCCACTGGCCCGGGAGCCACGGCCACTGGCCCGGGAGCCACGGCCGCGCCGGCCACTCGGCCCTGCTCGCCCGCTGCAGTGCCGCCTGCCGGAGGCAGGGGGCAGGCCTGCACCACAGGAGCGAAGCCCGCCGCAGCCGCTCTGGCGCCGTGGCGCGGACCCCTCCCCTCCGCCACTGCTAACTTCATCAACCCCAGATAAACGCGACCGGCTTCGGGCACTTACGGGCCGCAGTGTGGCTCTGCCTGTCCCAGGGCCGTAATATATATACACATACATACATACATACATACATACATACATATTTAAGACGTTAACGCTATCTACTCTAGCTCGCTGAGTTTCCTGGTTCTAATTAGCCATGTTTTCCCCCCTTAACTTTATTCAATACACAGAACGGGAAAGAAAAAGAACAGCACACTTTCATTTCTCTGCTAATAAAATGCATTTCTTGGTGTACAAAACAATTTAAAAGGTAATGGACAAAAAGCACTCTTCACTCCGTAGTGGTTCCAAAGACAAACATTGTTTTCATCTACAGCTTCAAAAATACTTTCACTTTAAACTACTATCCACAAAAAGTCAGGTGAAGCACATACTTCTAACATACTTCATAAATTCAGTGTTCCTGTACCTTCTAAGATATTTTGTCTATGCTGCATTTCTCTCCATTAGGAGATTCCTGCAGTGCAACTGTAACTACTTGCATTTCCTCCTGGGAATTTTTCCAGGTAAGGTATTCCTAACGGCTAAGTAATAGCTGAGCAGTACTTAGTAGCTGTCTTAGCTGCTGACCACTTTTTTTTTTTTTTTTTGGAAATCCTATTGGGAGTGCACAATGACAACATCCAATATTAAAATTATACTTGATGACTCACTAAAAAAAAAAATCACAAAAGCTGAGAACTTCAGAGCTAAAAGTCCATGTTCAACAAACATAGTTCATTGACGTTAAAAATTTCAACACAGGGAGTACAATGGCACTGCCAATAGACAGGAATGGGGGAAGGAACATAAGAGGAAGAGCATTCTGAGTTAACATTTTGGTACTGGCGGTTTTAGTGCAGCCACTGCTGGCAATGGACATCACTGACCAAGAAAATCCAAATCACAGTGCAAATGGATTAAGGACGTTTAAGTCCTAAGTCCAAATTTCCTGGCTTTTGTGGGTTTAACTCAGACTCTCAGCGGTATTTGAACATATTTTTGGTGGTTTAATGTCCTGTTCTGAAACAGTAGTGTTTTTCCCTCACATTCTCAATGAAATTTGCAAGAAATGAATCACTAAAATGTTATAAACTTGAATCTAGGTTTTCTGCAATCAGTCCAGTTAAATCAGTTATTCTCTTCTACCAAAAAATAAGTAGAAAATATTCTTAACATGCATTGCATATCTATGACAATGTCTGGTCATTTCAGTTTAGAGAGACCACCATAGTTCAATAGCACTTCTTACACTTCAGATTAAAATGGTCATGTTGCCACATTGTAAACTGTAAAGCATATTTGATTAACTCAGTTTCACTTTTTTTCTTTTTTAAGAGATTAAAAGGGTTGCAAATGCACACTACTATTTAAGACTTTTGTGCCCAAAAATACCAACTGCAAAGTCAGTGGCCAACTACAGTTTCTGTCACGATGCTACTGTAATATAGCCTATCTATCCTATACCAAATTCTAGCAATTTCTGTGAACTAGGAAGGACCAACAGAATAGCACATGATGCAGGACCTAGCTGAATGTAAAGGAGATGACGTGATCCTACTCAGAGAGGTGTATACCAGAGAGCGTTGGCTTGAGAGCTCGGAGTGGAGTGGTCCTCATGAGGAAGTGTGTCATATAGGTTCTGAGCACTTCTTCCTTCTTGCACACCAGGTTTGCAAGCCTCATTCATTGAATGTGAACTGTAAGGGACCTACTATGCACTTTTTAAGGCATCAAAAGTTCCGACTGATTTCAAAATCAGAGCTCTCCCTCAGCCAAGAATGCAGAAATAAAAGTTCAGCTGAAATTGGAAAGATTTTCAGCTAAGTACAACTCTGTCTTTCCGTTTCTCCTTCTCTAAGAGTCACTGTTGAAAGCACTATCCCTAGATTAAATGCCACCAACTCCTAAGTTGGAGGAGACGTTTCTTGTTTCCAGTATTACTCCAAGGATGAACAGGATGAGGCAAACTCATGTGACGAAGGAAGCTACTTGATGTTCCAAGGAGATTAAAAACTTCAGTTAATACCTCCAAACTTGCATTCAAATTGTCACAGTTTGGAAGCAGCACATAAATACTTATAATAAGGCATTTCCAAATATTCTAAGAGGCAGTTAACTGGAGCATTGGTGCAACTTTCTCAGCTAAGGAATAGCTAGTCAGAGTCCCTACAGCCTGGCAGAAAATCATCTGGCTTTTTAAAAATGCAAACAGTGGAAAGCCTTTTGACACATTTTTCTATTAAATAAGCATTAACATACTTGCTGTTGGTTAGCAAACAGTTTAATCAAATGCTTGCATAGCGGGACTGTGCTCTCTCAGTCTGAATCCCAAGTTTCCCTGTCCTAAGTTTTAAAATGTGCATGCTAACAGAACTTTTTCCAACCCTTCCTTTACAAGCAAAATCCATTCTGTGAACATCTCACAAGACACGGAGGAGGTAGAGGGAAACCGTCGTTTGACTAAGGATTGATTGCAGTACAGACAAAAAACAACGTCCTCTTAAACACTGTTGTGCAAACGCTTTGTTCTGAATAACCACTTTTGCAGGCCAAAGGGATATTTAAATTTGTCTCCTCTGTGCTTATACTTCCCTGACTTACCCACGCTGCAGTGCAGGACTTAGATCCCACTCTCTCGAGTTTTTGCTTACTCTCTTTTCATCAGAGACAAACGGCGAGGATTACACCCTCTCTCTCTTGATCCAGGCTCTGTAGCCTGCCAGTCTCATGCACCCGCAGAAGCCACCCCTCCCCCACTCCCCCTTTTAAAAAAAAAAAAAAAATAAAATAAAAACCCCTCCATCTCTTGCGAGGAGCTACTTCTTAGCATCGGTGTTGAAGAAAACCAGTATATACATAAGTAAGGTGGAAGCGGTAAACTGTCCTTTCCTTCAGCCAAAGCACACCTCCTTCCAAACGATCCCGGGTCGGCTACGTGGCTGCCGGCAGAGCCCCCCGCCCATGGGCCGGCAGCGAACGGACAGCGAGCAAGGGCCGCTTCCGGAGACAGAGCTCTGCCGCAAATTCGCCCACGCCTCCCCGCTCATGCTGCTCCCTTTGTAATTTAAAACAAAAGAAAGCGACACACACACAAAAAGAACCCAAAACAAGCCACAAAGAAAAAAAACAAAAACACCCACACCAAAC
>VWYO01002799.1:0-13766 GCA_013400275.1 Rhadina sibilatrix | reverse complement strand
AAAAAAAAAAAAAAAACACCCAAAACAGCCCAACAAGAAAGCATCGAAGAGGGAGAGCGGGGCGGAAGAAAGCCACCCCTTCGCCTCCCAGCCCAGCCGCAGACCCTTACCTGCAGCGTGCGGTCCCGGCAGCAGGAAGGCCCGCAGTCTGCCGCTCGCCGTAGCGTTGGTGCAGAGTCCGCGGCCCTCGAGCAGCGCCTGCAGCGGCCGCGCCTCTTCCCGCCGGGGCTGGCAGCTAAGCCCCGCGCCGCAGCGCTCCGTGTAGATGCCGCAGGGCTGCCCCAGGCGCAGAGCGCAGGTGAGGCAGCAGCCGCAGCCCGGCTCCCGCACCCGTTCGGGGCAGTCGGGCTGCAGGGGCTTGCACTGCTGCAGCGCCCGCGCGTCGCAAGGCTCGCAGCGGACCACCGGCCCCGCCAGCGCCGCCGCCGCCCGCCGGACCAGCAGCGCCAGTGCCGCCGCCGCCACTGCCCACAGCACGCCGGGCCGCGGCACCATGGCAACCGGCGGAGGGGACCGCCGGGAGCCGCCCCCGCGCACCCCGGCCTGGCGCGGGACGGGCAGAGCCCTGCGCGGGCGCTGACACGCCGCCGAGGGAGAGGAGCGGCGCGGCCCGAGCCGCCTCCGAGGGGGCTGCGGGGAGCGGAGCCGCCTGCCGCTCGCAAGTCTCCCGGCGTGAGGAGGAGGGGAGCCGCGCTGCCAGCACTCGCACGCCGGCCTTCTCTGCAGTCGCTTGCCCGCAGTCACATCAAGGCAGCAAAAGCTCGCTAGCAACAAAGGCAACTTTTTCTTTCTCCCCCCTCTTCCCTGCAGAGCGCCTGAATTACTTGGCTCGACAGTAACTTCTCTCTTTTTTGCCACACACAACACTCAGAAGAAAGAAAAAAAAAAAAGGGGGGGGGGGGGGAAACCCTTTGCAAAAATGAAAAGAAAAAAAAAGCAAACAAAAAAAAAAGCCAAGCCCAGACGGTCAGACGATCTGAAGAAAACGTAGTCCAAAAACGTTTCAGAAAAGAAGAACGTACGAGACGGGAAGAATAGAGATAGGGGGAAAGAAAAAGCGAGGTTGCCTTCGTTTTATTCCCCGTGCTGCCTGCCAGCCGCACTGCCCTGCTCAACTCCCCGCCACTCCGCACCCAGCTCTCCCCAGTACCGTCAGTCCGCCCTATATAGAGCCGCGGTCTCCGGCCCGCCCCGCGCCATGAATAACGCGCGGAGCGGCAGGGAGCGCCGGCCCTCGCCGGATCCAGGGTTCTATCACGCAGGGCTGTGAGGGCGGTGCGGTGCGGGGGGCGTAGGCGGGGGACGCAGTGCTGCTGGGGGGGCTTATGGGCACTTCTTAGAAATCAGCCGTGAGGGGTAGGGCTCTGGCGAGAGGCCACGTCGTAGGTCTCTAGTTTCAAGAAAAAGTGGTCTCTGTGCGTGTGCGCTTCCCCGTGACCATGTATATTTCCTTGGCACCGAGAGAGGCGAGAGAAGTTCGCGGAGAGTGCCCTTTTTAGGACTTCAAGCTACAGTCCTATCCACCTTGGGCCTGAAAGCCCCAGCCCTAGCGAAGGTGCGCATGTGCTCGCGCTCGCACACGCCCGACCGCACGCAGGTTCGGGGCGTACCTTGAGACCGGCTTGCAGCTCACATGACAGCTGGGCTCCTAAGGAAGACTGGGGGGAAATGTATGTGCATGACCACACCCCACACTCAGGCACCCCACCCACATTTGCCAAGATGCTCTCTGGTCCAGGACACGGTCCGTATCTTGCCCCATCTTCGTGGACGTGCCTCCCTTAATTATTTTATTTTATTTTATTTTATTTTATTTTATTTTTATTTTATTTTATTTTATTTTATGTGTTCTCTGTACTCTTAAAACTTTTCCTTCAATATATAAGAAAACGGTGTCCATTACAATGTCCTCACAAATCTATGATAAAAAGACAATCCATTCCCCCAAACTCCCAACATCAAATTTCTACATGAATTTTGCACAATGCATGTACTTGTCTTCAGGCCACTGCAAATTCTTTTCCCATTTTGCTAGGCATATTTTGTTCCCCCTGTTAACTTGGCTTAACTTTCATTGAGAAAATCTGAATTGGCAGTGCCAAATTTTGTGGCCATTCTTTCTGAAGCTCTACTGCACTCTTATGAGGAAGAGGATGGTGAGGTGTATATATAGACAAATACATGGTGTTTCAGTCAGAGAAGCTTGCTCCTCATGAAAAATAAAAACAGCAATGCTCACAATGGCTTATACAAATAGGTTCTGCCGTGGGAATGATGAGCCAGGCTACTGCTCTACTTTCAACCCTTTCATCATTAATACTGAATCTCATCTTCTAGTAATTCATCAGCTGTTCAAATGTGTCAAAATTCAAGTGGAAGAAAGAAGTATATATGTTATTGCTGGAGGTACTGGCCACGATACCATTAATCTTGAAAGCTGCACTTTTTACAAGTCAGATTTTTTTAGATAATTAGAATCACCTATTCAGTTTTCTCTATTCTTGCTTGCAAATAGCATCTTGAAAGGAGCATCGTATATAGGATAAAAAAAATCTGGGTTATTTGTGAGTAATATGGTGTAAGAGTAGACACTTTTTTTCTTGGGAAATTAAAGATTAGAAGAGAGATCAGCCTTGCTTCCCGATGAGTAACTACTAAGGCTTTTCAGTATTCTTTTGTCCTTGTGCTCATTTTGTTAATTGACCAAAAGAGGTCGCAGGTTGTCCAGGACTGAATTACAGATTCCCTGTCTGCACGAGCCCATCTACAAAGGGGGAATTGATCTAGCCCAATATCCTGCATGTTTGGTTTCTGTGGGTTTGTTTTTGGGTTGTGTTTGTTTGTTTGTTTGTTTTGGTGGAGGTGTTTTTGTGGGTGTGGTTTTTTTGTTTTTTTGGGGGGAGTTTGGGTTTGTTTGTTTAAGTTTTGTTTCAGATTGGTTGTTTGGTTTTGTTTGGTTTGGTTTTTCCCCAGACTATTGCAGGAAAACTTGCTGTTACTGTTTTGTAAATTTTGATTTTAATAACTGGTTTGTATGTGATGAAGTCCAAAAATCCTTGGGGTTGTCTAGCAGCATGTATCAGATTAGGTCTAGCAGGAAGAGGAGGCCTTCTTCCTTTCACACTGTATGTGTACAGGTATCTTTTCAGTTGGGGTGAGCTTTTATAGCATGCTGCTTTCAAAACTGAAACAAAAATGCATAGGAAATGCTATGAGAACAAGTAAAATGGGGCAAAGGGGATGGGAGGAAAGAGAACAAGCTTTTCTTTACCAGAGTTGTTCACCTCACACACTAATACCAGTGTAACTTGTATTTCAGACTGTGGCAAGAGCATTTTCATTAAGCTGATTTTTTATTCTCACAATCAGAAAGACTTTTTTCCTTTCTCTTCTTTCTTATATAATGTTACACAAGCTGTGGTGCACCATTTTGAAGTCCTGTTAATCCAAGGAGATATATTCAATGTCACACAATAGAAGATATCACCCTTTTTTAATATACCATTGTTGAACTTCGATTATATTTTTAAACAGCATTAATTAAGATTAATGCAACATCAAGGCACTTCGATCAAAAGCACTGTAAATGAAAAATTAACACCAACAAAGATATAGCTGGATCACCTTTGCAAGGAGAAAGCCAGTGATGTGTCAGGGGCCAGGTCAGTCTAACAGCTTCTGCTAAAAGCATAGCAGTTTGCATTGTCTTAACCAAAGGGCACTGCATGAAAATACAGTTATATGAATGACAGAATTTGGTTCAGAGCTGTACTTGGAAATCACAAGATGGATACCAATGTATCTGGAAAGTCAGATTAGAAATTTATGAAGAAAAAAAGACAAAACTAAAAACCTCAATATGCACCTGCAACTGAAAACCCTAATAGGCACATATAGCTGACAGCTGAATTACATTTACATCCCAATCTTTAGTATTATTGATGGAACTGTTTTACTTGAACGAGACCAAGTGCTAAATATGCAAAGTAGCAATGTTTATAAAGCTGCACCAAATCTAAATTTTCATATTTACATGTACTGTTTATTCTAGAGGCTTTGCATTTTTTCCTGTTTATTCAGTTTTACTGGGAGAAGAGGGAGAGACAAAAGTCATGTAACTGAATCTCTACAGTCAGTTCTAAACAATAGAAAGCAGAAGAGAAACAACTGTGAGGCACAGTGCTTCAGGAAATCCCATGTTCTCCCATATTATGGATGCACAAAAAGAATGTATTTTATTCCCCCTTCCACTTCATCCTCCCACCTTCTTCATATTCAGATCTCTTCTCTAGTGCCTTAGCTGAATTAATACTTTTTTTGTATGTTTTTGTGGTGGCTGTGTTTGCTACAAGTACAAAACATGGGAAATAGAGTTGTTGTTGAAGTAGCTCTTCTTTCAGCTTCATGGTCACTTTATGGAGGAATCCCAACTTTTTAGTGTAATTCCTTGTAGTACATGTGGTTATAGCACCCAAAATGTAACTGTCAAGAATGTGAGCTTCCCATATAATGCCATTTTAAAACGTGTTACTTCGCAACCCTTTTCCTTTTTCAGACAAAACCCCAACCAACCAACAAAACAAAAACCCCAAAAGCAAAAACAAAACCTAAACAAACAAAAACAACAAAACAAACAAACCCCAAAAGAATCCCAAATTAAAAAACTTTCACAGAAATCTAGAGATCCATAGCTCATCATGGGTTGAGAGCTAAGTCCTCATTTACAAAGCATCCCTTAATTTTGCTATCTCTGCTCTTTTGCCAACCTTGAAATTTTGTGTACAATAAACTTCTGATGTAAAGACAAAGTAGAATTTCCTAAATATGTTCTTGTTTTTCAGAGGAAGAATACTCAGATTTACAATTAAATCAGTTAATATAATACTTCATTGAAAAGATACTTTGCAAATCACTGCTTTCTCAAAGGCAAGGAGTAAAATCTCAGCATTGCCAACTGTCTGTAAAAACATAGTTTAATGACAATTTCCTGCAGATCTCCTTCTGGTTTGGGGTTAGACATGAACATTTCAGGTGTTTTCCAGCTTTTTAGACTCTTACACCAGGTGTGCAGGCTTACAAAAAACAAATTTGACTGGATTCCTCACAAATGCTACCCTGTGCTGCTTGTCTGAAGATGTCAATCTGAATTGAGTGTGATGGAACAAACTGAATTTAATGCAGATAAAGTTAGGAAACCAAAGGAGAAATAACAAATGCTTTGATGGAAGTCAACTGAATTGAGACATTGCTGTCAGAGACATATGTAAGGAAAGGATATATATTGATGGTATTACAGAAACAGTTACCAAACACTTCCCTTTACTAATTAAGATGTCTTGTTAAAGATAAATAGAGGAAGGGTGGATAGCTGATAGGTTTCCTTTTACAAAGCTCTTATCCAGAGATGTGTTCATATCTTTTATGTACTTGTTAGACATTATATAGTGGTCTGGCAATAAATATCTTATGGACTTTTAAGAGAACAAGGGGGATTAGAGGGAGGAGGAAATGAAGGGGAAAAAATCTAGCTCCCAGGACTTCTTCATAAAAAGAGAAGAGATTGCTGCTTGACCAGATGTTCTCCACACCCACACTGCAGTCAGCAATCTGGGTATTGTGCACGTTCCAAAATGCAGATGTCATAAGAGATGAAAGGAGAAATGCTGCTGCTTCTAAGTGTACAGTCTGCTGGAGATAGATTTACTGACATGGTTGAACTTCTGTCCACAAGTGAAAAAACAAAAACAAACACAAACCCCTTAATAAAAAATAATATCCTACCTTAAAATCTCAGTGAGTTGTTGAAGTGGAAAGACTTTAGATGACTGGAAGAAGGATATAGCAAACACTGTAGTGAATGAAGAACTGACCTTTATGCATATGTGATTTTGAATAAATACATAGTAATTTAGGTAATTCTTAAAATTAGCAGGTCATGAACATACCTCATGTTAAGATTTACATACAATCAAGGTCAGAAGACAAAAAGTGTAAGAAAATATGTGATAAATTAATTTAGCACAAGCTGATTCTTTTCTCTATTCATCAATCTCACAGCTTCGTGACACTATGTTACAGTACAACATTTCATTATATTTATAAAACGTCACCTATATGTTATAGGAAAAAAAAAAAAAAAGTAGTCATTTTAATACCTGTAAATCTAGATGTTTTGTTGCCATGTGGCCTTCAGAGCAAGACAAGAAAATACTCTTAAAAATTTTGCAGGATGTATGTTGAGCAAGAAAAATACCAAGTTGTAAAATCATCTATCCCAGACTGCTGGTAGAGGTAAAAGCATATGCCATGAGTTGTGTTGAGAAGTTTCCTCTTACAAAAAACATGAAGTGTTCTGGGACAATCTGTGTCCAAACAATTAGATATCTTGAAGTCCACTTTATTAATTACACAAGTTTAAGTCACATATCTCAACCATTTCCAGGTGAGAAGGGTATCTCTAACATCCTATATATTGCCCTAGTTAATGAATTATTGATTGTAAATTGTCAGTAGTTGTCATACCTTCTCTCTTTTCAACTGTACTTTTTTGTTTTGTTTTATCTTGGATGTCAGACTATGCATCTTACTCCAACATTGGGCAGTATCAAATACCCAAAGCCTTTTTGGTCCATCCTGCTGTTGATCACACTGGGCAGGTCTCAGGTCCATCTGAATTCCTATTGTTATGCATCTCAACCCTCTGGCTGCTAATGCCTAAGAAAGTTATAGGTTACAATCTTTAAATAACCAATTATTATACACATATTTTTTACAAGTAAGTGAGACACACCACTAATACCAGGAAATCCACTCACATTATTTGCCATCAGGTCCCATTCTGCTTCAATTTACTTCTCTATTGCATTTCTTCAACTAAGATTTTAATCTCTAGGAATACAGCAGTACTCACACTTTCCATTTTATAAGCCATTCATAATTTTGAGTACCTATACTAATTAATTAAATAATATTGATGTCCATCATGGATACACTGACAGAGAACAAGTAATACATCATTTCTGATTAGCAAACTGCTTTCAAAATGGCTCAAATATTAGTTCTAAATTAAGTCTTTTTTTTTTCCCCACAATGTAGGCCCATATTTTTAAGAAGACTTCAGAAATAGTATTGTTCTCTTGGATGTGAAGGGCATAATTTCAACAAAATATACTAATTTGTATATTCAGAAGCTTTATGCACTTCACAGTATGTATTGCACAATATGTGCCCAACCAGCCTGTTAGGTTTTCAGTCTATTTTCTTTACAATGGCATGCAACAAGAGTTGTGCAGGACTGTGAACAGAATTATAAAGAAGCAAAATCAGAGTACAAAAACTGTAGCTTCCTGTAGAAAATTAAGTTTCCTGTACTTATAAGGATTAGTGTAGACACTTTAAAATATAAAAGAATTTTTTGTGGGTAAGAGGTACTTAATTGCTTGTATCACAAGCAAGTTTTGTTTGATCAAAAAAAATAAAACATTTGTTGTTTTGCAAATGTGCCTTTGATGGGCATTTCTACCTATTCCCAAAACAAAATAGGAATAAAAAAATAAAACCATAGTTAACAATACTTGCTGGAAAATTCAAATGATTTCACAACAGTGCAATATCTCTTGATGACAGAAGATTGGCACAATGCAGTAGTACCACTGAGCAATCTGATCCTAAATCCATCAAGTATAATGGGAATCTCTGTCCTTTAGAAGCCATTAGTTAGGGTCACTAGCTGGAGCATAGTTTCAGGCATGAATTTGGTCTCTGGATGTGGAAACTGCAGAAAAGTATCCTCAGATTTGCTATAGACTGAAAGAAAGAATTTCACTGCAAAATGACAGAAAAAAATATTTTGTTTCAAAAAACCCATTCCTAGAAAGAGAACAGAAACACATATGACATATTTGATAATGCGTGCCTAATATCACGTGCTGTCTGATGCTTCTTCTTGTTTTTGTTTTTCAAAATTCCATCTCCCTGAGGGTTAGGCAGAAATTTAGTGTGACTTTTTAAACAGATCTTAAATAAGGCTGTATGTCAGCACCGTTATCATTGCACAAAGCCTATCTCTGCAATTCACAAGAGTGTTGTATATCCTGGTTTTGGCTCTGAGTCAGTTCTTAGGAGACTCTTGAAAGTCAGGTCATAGCGTGTAAACAAACATTCTGCTTCTTCTGTGTACAGTAGTTTCTCAGAAGGATAAATGTCACAAATGATGCTGGAAAGATATGTACATCTCCTTGTTATACATATGGGTGTGACCAGAAAAAAAGGGGACTAAATCAAATCCCAGTCTTGCTGCTGAAGTCATTGACAATATTCCTGATGACCTGGAAGCATTTGGGTCTGAACAAATGAGTAGCCCTTTGATATTAGGTTTAGCAAACTAGTACAAAACAGTTTTGGAGTGAACCCAGTGTAGAAACAGGAGCTTCTGTACTCACTACTTCAACTTACTGATCTGATATCACTACAGCAAACTACTTGATCATGTAGATTTTTATAGGCACCTGGAGTAACAGCACCATCCCTGGAAATTTTCTGTTGTTTACTAGAGGAAGAGAACTGTTGTCTATTTACTATGGAATAACATATTTAAAGTAATTTGAAAATGTGGCTCACCTCAAAATGTAGGATGAGAGGACAAGGTCAGAAGTTGTGTTAGGGGAGATTTAAATTGGATATTAGGAAAAATTTCTTCACCAAAAGGGTTCTCAAGCACTGGAACAGGCTATTGAGGGAAGTGGTTGAGTCACTGAAGTCACATGAAGACATTTAAAAAATGTGTAGATGTAGCACTGAGGGACATGATTTAGTAGAGGACTTTGCAGTATTAGGTTTATGGTTGGAGTCAGTGATCTAAAGGGTCTTTTCTAACCTAAATGGTTCTATCTTTCTATGACATCTGAACAGAAGTAATTGTGGAGAATGTCTACAAGAAACACTACTAGCTTTCAGTTAAACAAAATCTCTCATGGGGAGTTACTTTTAGGAAGTGAACTTGTGGAATCCATTTTATCCTGTGTTCCCACTGGTTTGATTGTCCTTTCATAGCACTGATAAGACATAATGAAGCTAGAATGTTGAAAAGTGAGCAGGAGGGGAAAGAGAACCAAGTCCTGCATATCAGACCTCACTTAGCAGTAAATCTTGGCACATAACACTTAACTAGGAGATTAAAGGAATGAATACATCTCTCCCTCTACTATCTAGAAAATGTAAAGGACATTATTATTATTATACATTGGTATGCAAAGTGTAACCTGTTCAAGAACTTGTTATGTATGGGATGCTGGGTTTGAAACCAGAATTCAGTTCTGAAGGAAGACTTCTGAAATGTGCCTTAGAAAACTTCTAAATTATTGATGAAAACTGACAGAATCTGATGTAAATTCTTGCATTGCACAGCATTTCCTCACCCCAAAAAAACAAGAAAAATTTCCCACACTTGCGGAAAGATTAGTCTATCCCTGCCATTATTGGCTTCTATATCTTACTCTACACTTCAGACTATTTCTGCACTAAAAATCTTCATTGAATTCAGACAGATTGGTCAGAAGTATGATGGTTGCAGCAGTTGTTACTGATACATATATATATTTTAAATACTCATATATAGTTTTATTGTCACAGCAGGACATGGAAGGGTTGTACTGACAAAGATAGTAGTCCTGCAGCCGTGTCCCTCCTGAGTGCATTTTGTACAATGTACAACTGTTTCAGCCTGCTAGAAAAGTGATTTCAAACGGATGCTTCCTGAGCTTTCTGGCCTCATCTATCATCAAATTTCCTAGCAAGAATTTCTATTATTCCAGACAGAAGTTAGAGCTCTTTTCATGTTCCCATTTAAAATGTTACTCTTCATTTTAACCAACTTAATTAATTTCCTTGAATTGCTTCTAGTTCATACATGACTCTTGAAGGAAAGTACAGCATAAAAATTAGTTACTGTCTTCCATGGGTCACATATACAGCTGCATATTTTACCCATATTCATCTGATTTTTAAAAGAAGTATCTATGCAGCATTTTATAATTAAAACAAGTGTTAATTGTTTATTGACAGAGAAGGTCTCTCAAAGCCCAAATTATGAGAATAATAAGTTCAAGAAAAAGCTGACTGCAATCTTGCTGTTAATAACACATTCCAACACTAATTAGGACTTTCACTAACACTACCAGTTTCATTCAGCATATACTATCCTGCAAATCTTCATTGCTCCTCAAGATTCTTAGCATTGCACAAAATCAGCTCATCTGAATGAGGCGCTGTCTTGGTTTGGAAAGACAGGTATCTGCCAGGGAAAGCTGGAGTTTCCCTTAGAATGGAGAATGTAAACCCCTCACCCCTACCAAATTATAATTTTGCAATCAAGGGCCTTCAGGCAAAGATTTGGGAATAGGAATAACAGTTCTTTACTAGGAATATTAATAATACAAATGTAGTAGGAAAAAAACCACCCAACCAAACCAGCAAACAAACAAACAACAATTTTGGAAAACCCTGACAGAGTCAGAGGGAATAACCTGACACCCTGTTGGAAGCAGTCCAAAAGTAAGTCCTCCAGGAGTGGCAGATGTGGTTCTGTTGAAGTAGAGATGATCATGTAGAAAAGAGTCCAGTGATGGTGAGAAGGGTCCAGTGATGGCAAGAAGGGTCCAGTTTTCCTCCAGAAATCAGGTGAAGCTAGATGCCTTGTGTTCCTACGTCTCAGTTTTATCCAGGTAGGAATGGTTGGCTCCCCCCACTGGGTGGAACATCTCAGAATGGAATGTGGATGTACTACTTTGGGGAGGGTATAGTTTGGGGAGGGTATTGTGGATGTACTGCATTGGGGAGGAGAACAGCTTGGGGAGTCTTAATGGCCCATTGTGAAAAGAGATAAGAAACACTGCCCCACCTGGTTTTAAGAGTTGGCCCATTATCAAAAGGCATCCGCCCCTCCTCCTCCCAGAATTACAAGAGATAAAGAAAAACATCTCCCCAGCTGCTTTCAGCAAATGAAATATAATACACACCTTTGGTTCCACAATCCAAGAAAGGCGCATGACCTTAATTTTTCTTCTTTACAACTGACATTTTTATTGTTTAGAATTTTAAATTAAATCTGCTTAAGAACTGAAATGCCTTATAACAATTTACACTGAGAATTTGCTTAGATGAGAAGTTAATTAAAGGTCATTTTGGAGAAAGACTAGGTCATGTTTTGTAAACTAGGCTACCTCTATATAAATCTAAGGACTTGGCCCACAAAATATTTATTATTATGGGAATATCATATTATTTTATATAATGCAATAATGATAATATATAATAGAATAATCCATATCGATAAATGTATACAAGTATAGAGATATATATTAAACTTGCCATCACAAAATGTGGGTCACAGTGAGTCCCACATCTACATATGTGACCAAAAGAAGGAACTTAGTGGTATTATTTAATGCTATTAAAAGCTAATTTTTTTTCATTGTTCTCTGTTTAATGTAAGCAAAAAGTGAAAATATGCCTCAATAAAATGGAGCAATTTTGCTTTAATAATCTAACCAGAGGTCCAAAACCATCTTTGACTGAAAAAGATGAATAATAAC
This sequence comes from Rhadina sibilatrix, assembly GCA_013400275.1. Taxonomy (NCBI): domain Eukaryota; kingdom Metazoa; phylum Chordata; class Aves; order Passeriformes; family Phylloscopidae; genus Rhadina; species Rhadina sibilatrix. Next base: position 2,175 of record VWYO01002799.1, on the reverse strand, counting down.
CATTAGATTTTTTTTTCCAGACAACTGAATAGACTAGCAGCTCAAAAGTCTGGAAATTATTAAACATATAAATACCACTCGGCTCCCTCCTTGGGATGTTAAAAATATTAAAAACAATAGAGAACCATTTGAACTAAGTCATCTGTTGTCCTATGTTGTGGGATCTACAAGATGTGGCAATAACAGATGATACAATAACACAACGTTCTTAGAAGAAATCTGCATTTGGAAATAATTAGTTAAACTGTGAATTTTGCACTTTCAAAAGCAACAGCACCATGATTTTCAATGATGCATTAAAAATATGCTAGTAGTAGTAAGATGAAGGCAATATTTTATGTCTTCTGGAGACATTATTATTTCCATATGATGCAATACTTTTCACTCAATTATTATATACTATAACATTGATTGCTACAGTAACCTTAATTCCTTAATTTATTGTATTACAGCCCTCTAAATAATATACAATTTTAAAGAGCAAAGATTAGATACTATAAATACTGTTTATACCCTGCAATATTTAGTACAAAATAGAGAGGCTTATAGTACTCCAAACAAATGGGAGCTGGATTAAACTTATAGTTCCATTTATTTCCATTGTTATAAAAGACCACTAACAAGCTGAAGCATTAGAAGTCAAATAATCCTTGCATTTCTTGAAATGGAAAATACTGTTAACACTGAATGAAATGTAGCTAAAGCTGCTGAGTGCAGCAGTTACCCTCTGTCAGGGTGAACATCAAGACCAGTTAAATTTCCTTATTCAACAAAACTGTTGGTGTACTAGGGAGCCACCGCCCAAAACACAGGCCACATGCATGGCTGAACAGATGCTTAGCTGTGTGGGTGGAGGGATTTCTCTGGGAGCTTAACACAAACACATGGGTTAGGCAATGCTGGAGTAGGGTTGTGCATGTGCTCAGAAGCAAAACAAGCAGCCTAAACGGCAGATAACAATTTCCGGAGACAGCTGGATGGAAACACTAGGTACAGTGAGTGGAAGGAAAGACTCTTTCAAAATTGTATTTTCTGCTTTTTTCAGGAGTGTATGCAAAACACCAAAAGAATAAAAGTTTAGTTCCATGAGCCTCAGAAATAAGAATCATCAGCCAGCCAAAAAACCACTAGCCCACAAATCCAATTAACCTTCTACCAAATTATCAGCTACTCAAGAATGACTAATTTTCATGTCTTAAAGATTGTGATTTTTTTTTTCCTAGAGCCCATTAACTCTTTTTATGAAATCACCCCCCTCCCTGCCCCAATGCATCAGTACATCAAACAAACATCATTTGTTTGATGGGGGGGTTAAGCTCCACTAGGTTAGTGCTAAGCTGTGCCTTTCCCTTTTCTCTTAGTTAAAGAAAGTGGATAGTTCTGAACCCATGCCAACCTTTCTAGATACAGAATGATATTTAGAAAGACTTCTGATCAAACTGACAAGGTCTGAAATTCATGCAAGTTATTGATTTTAGACTGGGCATCAATAGAAGAATATGGCATAAATAGAGATGAGTGGACAATTTTATGGCCACATAACATAAATTTAAAAAAAAACATTTACCCTGAGTTGGCCCATTAAGGCCAAATTTTAAATAATGCTTAAGTCTATAAATGCTTAAGCCTATAAATTTTATGGCCACATTACATAAATTAAAAAAAACATTCACCCTGAGTTGGCCCACTAAGGCCAAATTTTAAATAATGCTTAAGTCTATAAATGCTTAAGCCTATAAATAGCTGGAAAAATATTGAATTCTTTAGAAATTCTTTAATATTAAGACCACTTGTTTAATATATTTTGGATTTGATTATGGCTATTGGACTTTGGATACCACTGCATGTGACATTTCTGGAAAGAATAACAATATTTTGTTGAGAAAAAAACACATGAACTTCTAACTCAATGTGCAGATGAAATTGGTTAGTAACCCCTACATTATATTTGGAACTACTACTCCACAAAAAAAAAAAAAAAAAAGCGCTGTGAAAAGTCAGCATTTGCTGTTTAGACCAGCAAATGCTGACTTTTTGATTTGTAATCAATGTAATTATGATGAAACTGTCAGAGTTTCTTGTCCATGGATTCTTTAAAATAGGATAAATAAAATGGCATTTGCAAAACCACCTCCTTCATGCTTTCTTGTTACTGCCTGTCCTGGGTTGTGGAAC
>VWYO01002791.1:47195-59459 GCA_013400275.1 Rhadina sibilatrix | reverse complement strand
AAAATAAAACAGCTATTTTTTTTATATATATAATATATATAAATACAAATGTTATATATATTTACTCATTTTTATAGCAACCCTTAGCAGCTGTGGATAACGTCAGTGTGCACCCCTGTGCCGTGCCCCTTCCAATGGACACCTGCATCATTGTAAATATATTTAAACAGCATTCCTGGGCTTCAAATGCCAAATTCAAGTCTGGACTGGGGCACACTTTGTGAACTGGAGCCGTTCTGTGAGTCTGACTGGGGAAAAACCCTGAATTTCCAGCTGAGGCTGGCACAGAGGGGGCAGAGCTCCCCAGCTGTGTCTGTGCTGCCTGCAAAGCCATCCCCTCCCGGCAACAGAGGCAGCAGAGGCAGCACGTACCTGCAGGAACTCGTTGAGCTCCACCTGCCCGTTCTTGTTGAGATCCACCTCGTTGAGGATCTCGTGGAGGGTGTTCTCGTCGATCTGCACGCTGACGCTCTGCAGGGGCAAGCACAGAGCAGGGGGCTCAGCAGCCTCCGTGCAGGCAGCTGCTGCCAGGGGGAGGCAGGAGCAGGGGCCAGCTCACCTGCAGCACACGCTGCACGTCCACGATGGTGATGAAGCCCTTCTTGTCCTTGTCGAACATGTGGAAGCGCTTCTTGTACCTGCCGGGGAGGGGCAGGCGCGTCAGGGCCGCCCCGGCCTGCAGGGGACAGCAGCACGGCAGCTCTGCTGCCTCGCTCACCTCTCGATGTCTGAAGGCACCAGGCTGATCTCAGACCTGTCTGTTAATTGATCTGTTTTCACTTTGTAGCCCATCTCATAGTACAGAAACGTTTTCGCTGTTTCCAGCTCCTCCTGCAATGAGAACACAAAACCCGGGCATCTGAGCAATAGCAAGTTCTTACCCAGGTATTTATTTTTTTGTACTTTATTATTAGGTTCTTCCACTTTAACAGTTCTTTGCTAAGCTCCCAAAATTAAGCAGATGGCAGCTGAAAAGTATCCAAAAGTTCAACTTGGGCACTTTTTACTGTTGGAAAAAGGTATCCAAGCTAGTAAAGACTTCTAATTTCTGTGTAAATGCTTTCAGGGGCATCCACACCTTCAGGCACACACAGTCTGCCTGCCTCTGTCAGGAAGAAAAGGCCTTTTTAGGCCAGGCCTACAACATGTCATTTCTCTCCCACTTGATATCTTAGTGTGATCCTTCACCCAGCTGTCCAAAACCAGATAAAAAGTGATGGAGCTCAACAGCAGGCAGGTTCTTTACGGTTACAGGAGCTTCCTTTGCCGAGGCAGATCTGCTGAAAAGTGTCAGTGAAGCAAAATAACTGACAGGAATAGGACGGCAATGCCAAGCCTGCTTTCATTTCTAAGGCTGGGGAGCGGGAGGATACAGACCCTCCCCTTCCCCTCCACCGTTTCACAGCCATTTGATCAAGCCTTTAGAAGGAAAGGCACCAAGTGACTCGTTCTCCCGGGAATAAAGCATCACTTGTAGTTTTCTATTCAACCGAGATCGTTAACACGGGAACTCCCCGAGCAAAACAAAGCAGCTCCAGCTGAAAAGAGCCCTCTGTACCTTCTTCTTCTGCTCGCACCAGTTGAGCTCCTTGCCCATGATGTCCACGATCCTGGGCAGGGCCTCGTGGGCAGCCTGCACGTTGAGGAAGGCCAGGCGGGTGCGGCGGGAGATGATGTCCACGGCGGTGCGGGCGTACTCCTTCACCCCGTACACCACCTGCAGGGCAGGGCCCTCTCATCACATCACATCATCACACCATATCACACCACACAGCAGCCCCACAACAGCCCCACAACCTCCCTCCCCTTGGAACATTTTACTGAACCCGCCTGGGGTCAAACGTGTGCATAGGAGGTAACAAATAGGTAAAGATTTAATTGGGCATAAATACAGTAACGTGTACATATCGACCCGTGGACATAAAGTGTGCTCCAGGTACAGGCACAGGAAAAATATCTCGGCCTCCCCAAAGGAAAGGGCTGGAGGAGATATTTTCACAGAGCCACCAAACTGCTCCTCCCAAGGACAATCACAGCAGGTGGCATGGGTTTCCCACATACCTCAGCTTCGATGTAAGGAAATTCCGATACCAGGCGTTTCCCAACAATGGGCCACCTCTTCCCTGTCACCTGGGCTATTTTGGCCACCTCAAAAGCCTTGCCCCCGTAGGTGGAAGCCAGGTGCTGAGCCACCTGTGGGGAGGAAAACAAATCCAGCAGGCTTTGAAAGCACGTGAAAGACACATTTTCCTTGCCCATTCCCTCATCCCAATAACAAAGAGGCTGCCAAGGGTGCTGGAGTGTGACAGTGTGGGAGGAAAGCCTGCGTGGTGGAAGCTGGAGCAGCACTGCCCTCTGTGCCTGTGCCACCAGGACTGAGAGCCAGCTCTGCCACACAGTGACCACGGCTGGTGCTCAGCTCCTGGGGGCTCCAGGGACCACAGACTGCGGCCAGCCAGAGCGTTTTTAGGCAGGAAACAGTTAAGTTTAGGAGGAAGGAAAAAGGGGAAGATGATGAACAATTACTAACTTCATTTCTCTTAGAACCATCTCTGCCCCCGCTGCCATCGGGCTCACCAGACCTTTGTCCAAGCTCTGCTGGTGGCTGGCTTAGGGGAACCCCTCCAAGAAGGAGCCCAGCACTCACCTCACTTTCCAGCCCGTAGTCCTGGACCAGCCTGATGTAGAGCGTGGGGCTCCAGTGCTGAGCCCCCTCCAGCTGCAGCCCCATGGTCCTACAGGAGCCTGCCCTCAGGTTGTGCTCACGGATGGCAGTGTCGATGGTGTCCCGAGCCATGGCACGGTACGTCGTCCACTTCCCACCTGGGGGAACAGGGCTCACCTCCTTAGTGGGGGCAGGGAGAACACCAGCTGGGGCACGCCACAGACGTGCCTGGGACTTCCCACACCGTGTGACTCCAGCCACTGACAGAGCAGTCCCTGCTCCCGGGGGCTGAAGGGTCAGCACGGAACAGGACCTTTGCAGGGAGCAGCCCGGGGAAGCCCAGCCAAGGTGCAGTCTGACGAGCTGCAGTACCTGCGATGGTGATGAGGCCGCTGTCGCTGACGGTCACCACGTGGTTCCGGGAGATGGACTGGGTGTCCTTGGAGTCGGGGTTGGTCACCAGGGGCCGGATGCCGCTCCAGGCTGCCAGCACGTCTCCTCTTCTCACTGTGCAGAGCCACACTGAGGCAGGGCCAGCCCCAGCACAGGGCTGCCCAGCTCCCACTGGGCTGCTGGGCTCTGCCAAGGGCTGCTCCACACCCTGCTCGGCCCTGAGCAAGCCCCGGAGCTGGGAGAGCCCCCAGAGCCAGGGCAGAAGCTGAGCTCCAGAATCCCGGAATGCTGGATGCTGGAAAAGCCCTCCCAGGCCCTGAGTCCAGCTTGTACCAATGCCCACCTTGCCACCAGCCCAGAGCACTGAGTGCCACCTCCAGGTGCTCCCTGGGCAGCTCCAGGGATGGGCACTGCAAACCTCCCTGGGCAGCTCCAGGGATGGGCACTCCAAACCTCCCTGGGCAGCTCCAGCCTGATCTCTCTTTCCAAGAAAATTCTTCCCAAAGAAAATGCTTCCTGAAAGGTCCTCATATAACATTTCATAAACAACATAAAGTTTGTTACGTGAGTGTAACGCTTCCTTTCAGATCTCCTAAGCTTTTCCTCTAGCTTGAAGGTTATTATTCCAAGATTTCCTCGTGACAAGTCATCTTTATCCCCAGCCCTCACCCTAAGTGCAGTCACCAATTTGCTTTATACTGAAGCCTTTGGAACATGTTCAGTACAACTTTCCAATGACCGATAATTGAAAAATCACTACAAGGGTGTAAAAAACATCCCCCAAAGAACACGGAATAGATTTCCCAAATCAATGGTGCTCTGCCAGCGTGTTTAACCTGCCAAAATGAAGTGTTAATCACAGACACGAGATCCTGTATTAGGTTTATAAACTAATGAAACTACAGAAAGCAGCACGCGTGACGCTGTAATTAAGCAGCTGGAAGGTGTCCAAGCCTGTGGAAGTTGATAACCCTGGCACAGGCTCTGGCAGCAGAGGCAGGGCTGTGGAGGCTTGATATGGGCAGTGCCGTTGTTCTTTCAGCCCCAGCCATCCATAAACAGTAATTGCACAGGAAAAGCAGTGCAGGCCCAGCTGGGCTGAGCCAGAGGGACTGAACACTTCCGAATGTGCTGCTGGAAAATGCGCAGGAAACCACAGAATGGCCTGGCTTGGGACAGACCTCAGAGCTCATCCCACCCCTGCCATGGCAGGGACACCTCCCACTGTCCCAGGCTGTGTCCCAATGTCCAGCCTGGCCTTGGGCACTGCCAGGGATCCAGGGGCAGCCACAGCTGCTCTGGGCACCCTGTGCCAGGGCCTGCCCACCCTCCCAGGGGAGGATCTCTTCCCAATATCCCATCTAATCTCTGTCCTATTCACATTCCCATCTCCCTCCCTGGGCTCCTGTGCTTCCAACACCAACTGCTGCTCCAGACACTCAACAGGAGCTTCCCTGGACACTTTCAGGACTTCGTACAGCTTGCAGACATCAGCTCTCCACTTCAGTAAACAAGGACTCCAGCATTTCCCATCTCCACAAAGCAGGCTTTCCTAAACCTGTAAGGTACCTTACGGTGCTCCTGCCTGAGCGCTTTCCAGATTTATCTTAACGCTGCAGCAGTACAAGTGCTTTCCCAGAGTAATTTAAACAAACCAAACCCTCACTCTGGAGGACAGATGGCTGCCCAGGGCAGTGGTGGAATCTCCCTCCCTGGAGGTGCCCAAGAAACGAGTGGAGGTGGCACCTGGGGAGATGAGCTGGCGGCGGTGCTGGGACCGGGTGATGTGGAACAGCATCACTGAACAGCTGACGCTGACACCTCAGCCCAGGAGGTGACAAAAGCTGCAGCAGCAGCAGCAGCAGCACCTCCCCAGGCTGGACTGCCTGGAGCCCCCAGCCCCTGCCAGGGCAGTCCCTGGGGTTACCTTCCACGTCGGCCAGGTAGTTGCGCACTTCGCTCAGGATGAAGTTGATGTCCTCCTCCGTGGGGATGGGGTGGGAGGTGACATCCGTGGGGCTGTCCGTGGTCCCTGCGATGGTCATCTTCTCCCAGGGCAGGAAGAAGATCACTCTGCCATCGCTGGTGGCCGGGTCCAGCAGCCCCATGTTGTCAGGGCTGGAAGAGAGGAGGGGCCTGGCTCAGAAGGGGAATGGTGGCACCTGCGCCCCCCCCAGGAGCCAGGTAAGCACTGGGAAGCAGCATCTGCTCTCAGGTAAAGGAGTTAATTAATGAACAAATAATTTCACGTGTGGCCAAGACACGGCTTTAAACAGATGTGCCAGAAGTTTGGGGAAACCAGGCCCATGGATGTTTTTATTACATAAAATCCCAGTGATTCCTCCAGTCTGCCTCCACAATAAAGGTGGAGCGGGAGGGGTGAGGGGTGGCCACTGAGAGGAAAAGGAGAACAAAGAAGAGAAATGAAGACATTTAAGGAATGTCCTTCCAGTGACACTAAGCCTGAGTTTGTCACCACCTGCCACTTCAGCAGGAAGGAACACCCACAGACTCCCGAGGGATTTGCACCAAGGAACGTGCTCTGAGTGCTTCCAGCTCTGTGGCCCTGAATGGGGAACGGTGCTTTGAGGGAAAAAGGCAGAAGAGACTCGGTGGATGCTGCTACTCAGGCATTATTCATTACTTCTGCCAGTGCTACAACAGAATGATTCAGTACAGGGACGAAAAACTGCTTTGGGTAGGGGATTTTAATTAATGTATCAGGTTTTCCTGGTGCAATGTGAGCAAGATATCCGCAGGTACAAACCCACTACTGCCTCCTGGCTTATTAAAAAGCTCTGCTTGTATTTCAGAAAACAAAAGGCTTTTATAAACGCTTCAAAGTAAACAGCTTTTATGTAGGAAAACACTGAACTGCCCCTTTTTTCGATCGTTTTTACTTCAAGGACTGATGCTGACTTTCATGGCAGGTGCTGTAGCTCCCTTTACAAAGATGTGCAGTCAGGTCAGGGCTCCTCCGCTGTGCCCCTGCTCCTGAGAGCCAGGAGCACAGGGAAGGAGGGCAGGAGATGCAGATTTAGGTGGCACTTAGGGACTTCGGAGGGGAATTATTCAATGGACTCAAGCCCTAAGGCAGCGTCTGAAGGCAAAGACCTGCCTGGGTGGGATTTACCTATTCAAGCTGAATGGCTGCAAATTGCATTTTTAGGAGGTCTGATATGATTACTGAAGGGAAGTTGGCAATATCTGGCAAGGCTGGGAGAGAGGCAGAGAATTTCATAGCTAGCATGTATATTAGACCCATTTTAGCTGATATTTATAGACAGCTTAGGCATATGGTGGCAGAGGTACAATCTAATAGGGGAAGTCAACACAGGTTTGGGAAAGGTAAATCGCCTCAGACAAATGATTACTTTTTAAAATGAAAAAGCTGTTGATTTAGAGACAGAGGAAATCAGAGGTTTAATATACAGTACCAGAATTCAGAAACTTCATAGACATTTTCTTCAAAGTATGAGATTTTTTTTGATGTGGTTTCATAAAAACTGTTAAAAACGAGGAAAGGAAACAAGCAAGGACTTCAAACTAAGTTTCCCCACAGCACCTCTGGCCTGAAGTATTTTAGATTGCACAGCAAGTGCTGAAAAAGGCTGAAACTGTTTTCCATATGCCAATTATTTACTGAATCACTGATACCAGCTATCCTGGGAAGCTCCCTCTCCATGCCCTTTGCCATGCTTGTTCCAGCTGATTTAAATAACTAAAGAACCACCCAAACAAATGCAAAATAAGGTGTTTTGCATCAGAAAGAAGCATCTTAACACCCAAATACTGGCCTTCCTGAGGCCTCCGGAGTCCTGCTGCTGCACACCAGGAAGAGCTCTGAAACAACTGCGGTTTTATGAGGCAGGAATTCCTACGATTCCCCCATGGATGGGAGAAGGAGGCAAGAGCCATGTAGCCCAGTGGTGAGATTTCTCTTTGAAGATGGCTAAAATGGGCAAATTCGGGGTTGGGAACTCCAACATGAAGCATAAAGCAATGCCTTTATGAAAAGGCAGAGAAACCTAGAGGTAAAAGGTCTGGGAGATCCACGGAAGGTCTTGGACCCATGCAAGATCTCCACCTGAAGAAGCATTTGACAAGAGCACCACAAATGCAGCTAAGGAAGATAAAAAGTGACTTTCCATAGAGAAGAACTAAGGTGCAACAGGCAAGTGTACCCGGAATGTGGAGTGCAGAGCAGATAGGAAAATTCCAGAAGCATCTGAAATAGATCAGAAGGGAGAGTTTCGAGAAAGCCTTGCCTTCACAGACACATTCCAGGCAGGAAGCCTAATTAATGAGGGGAGGAATTCTGGGACTATTAACGAAGGACATCAATGAGTAATAAACCCATGGGGAGCGAATGCATTAGGTTAACATTAGTTTTACAAAATCTTGCCTATATTTATAACTAAAACCCTCTAGATGTTAAAAAAACCCACTAATTTGTGTGACTGTGGGCCAAAATCCTGTAACACACTCACAGGGCACACGTGGACACGGTGAAATGCCAACCTCCCTGTGCTGAGCAGTGTTCCTTGGCACCAGGAGAAGGAAGGCCCGATACAACCAAGATCAAATCCCACGAGTGTTTTCTATTTAGCAGACAGTTCCCTGCTTTCAGCTATCCCACTCCAAGGAAATTCAGTGCAGTTTTATCTTATCAGCTGTGCTGTGGAGGCAGTGTGTGGGCAGATACTATTTTCCAAGGAAAGTAATGCCCACATGCTGACATACACCGGGGAACATGGAGAACAAGAAATCTCCACATTTCCAATTAAAATTATTGGGTTATTACAGAATAAATAAATCAGAGCTCTCAGGCGTATCCAGCCACCTTCTACTTTGAATTTACCAAGTTGAGTCCAGGTTTTCAAGCTTTCCATGTTTTTGTGTAGGGCCATAAAGCTAATCACACACATCCTTCTCCTGGCATATGAGGAAACTGGGATTACAGCCCATTTCTCCACATTTTTAGTACTTTAAAGCAGCTATCAGGTCATTTTACCATTTTTCATGGAGAAAGATACAAAAATGAAAGAAAAAAACCCCACAAAACCCAGAAGAGAATGCAGGGGTGATTTTACAGGCCAAAAATGCCTCAATTTTACAGCGTGTGGTCGTGTCCTGTTGGGCCAGCTCTAGCAGAAACACCCCATGGTGCACTGGAAGGCTGAATTCCCATTCTGAGGGGGGCTGTGGAAAGGCATTACTGCAAGGGCACTGTATCAACACAACTGGGCTAAGTCCATAAAGGGGAATTTCCATTAGGATGCTAATGACTTCAGGAACCAAAGGTAATATTTGAGTTCCGACTGACAAGGCTGGCTCGGGAGAAGGGGATTTGGCTTTGCACAGCAAACAGGGAGAGGAGCAGGAGACTGCAGGGAGCAGAGCACCACAGGAACCTCTCCTGGAACAAGGAGGGCACGTCCTGTCCACCAAAACCCCCACGGGTGGGTGGGTGGGCTCAGGGCCACAGCAAATGTGCTAGTGTTACTCTGAGCTACTTGTACTGCCTGTGACAGTATTATTTAATAATAATACTTATCTAATATAATATATTATAATATAAAAACTTGAATAATTATTATTACTGATCACCCTGCCCATTCCACCCCTTATTCTGTGCTGCTGCACTCCTGTTCCCTCTGAGCAGAGCCACATCCTGGCAGAGGCACTGCACAGGGAGTTTCAGATGCACAGGCAGGCGCTGGAACCAGATGATCTTTAAAGACCCTTCCAACCCAGAGCGCTCTGTGGTTCCATGATTTAACAGGACAAGAGATTCTGCACGAAGGTGCAACCTCTCTGGAAGGTTTTACACGCTCCTTGTTTTCCTGAGGGGGTGACCAGGCAGCAGCAAGCACAGCTCAAAGGCATCATTGAAACAGGTGCTTTCACAGGCCCGGGGATGTGCTGCCTGAACACCTTCTGCTTCAGCAGAGTACTGCCTTGGGGAGCTCTGACTAAAAGCTACACGGCTTCAGCCTGTTCAGGGGAGATGGAATGGTTCCTCTCACCGGCACAGCGCCAGGATCCTCTTTAAAATAAAAACACAAAATAAAACCCAGTGTCAAACCGTGCGCTCGGCAGCACGGCACAGCCGGCGGCGTGCCTCTCCCTCCCAGCTGATTTATTCAGCAGCAGCAGCAGNAGCAATGCCTTTATGAAAAGGCAGAGAAACCTAGAGGTAAAAGGTCTGGGAGATCCACGGAAGGTCTTGGACCCATGCAAGATCTCCACCTGAAGAAGCATTTGACAAGAGCACCACAAATGCAGCTAAGGAAGATAAAAAGTGACTTTCCATAGAGAAGAACTAAGGTGCAACAGGCAAGTGTACCCGGAATGTGGAGTGCAGAGCAGATAGGAAAATTCCAGAAGCATCTGAAATAGATCAGAAGGGAGAGTTTCGAGAAAGCCTTGCCTTCACAGACACATTCCAGGCAGGAAGCCTAATTAATGAGGGGAGGAATTCTGGGACTATTAACGAAGGACATCAATGAGTAATAAACCCATGGGGAGCGAATGCATTAGGTTAACATTAGTTTTACAAAATCTTGCCTATATTTATAACTAAAACCCTCTAGATGTTAAAAAAACCCACTAATTTGTGTGACTGTGGGCCAAAATCCTGTAACACACTCACAGGGCACACGTGGACACGGTGAAATGCCAACCTCCCTGTGCTGAGCAGTGTTCCTTGGCACCAGGAGAAGGAAGGCCTGATACAACCAAGATCAAATCCCACGAGTGTTTTCTATTTAGCAGACAGTTCCCTGCTTTCAGCTATCCCACTCCAAGGAAATTCAGTGCAGTTTTATCTTATCAGCTGTGCTGTGGAGGCAGTGTGTGGGCAGATACTATTTTCCAAGGAAAGTAATGCCCACATGCTGACATACACCGGGGAACATGGAGAACAAGAAATCTCCACATTTCCAATTAAAATTATTGGGTTATTACAGAATAAATAAATCAGAGCTCTCAGGCGTATCCAGCCACCTTCTACTTTGAATTTACCAAGTTGAGTCCAGGTTTTCAAGCTTTCCATGTTTTTGTGTAGGGCCATAAAGCTAATCACACACATCCTTCTCCTGGCATATGAGGAAACTGGGATTACAGCCCATTTCTCCACATTTTTAGTACTTTAAAGCAGCTATCAGGTCATTTTACCATTTTTCATGGAGAAAGATACAAAAATGAAAGAAAAAAACCCCACAAAACCCAGAAGAGAATGCAGGGGTGATTTTACAGGCCAAAAATGCCTCAATTTTACAGCGTGTGGTCGTGTCCTGTTGGGCCAGCTCTGGCAGAAACACCCCATGGTGCACTGGAAGGCTGAATTCCCATTCTGAGGGGGGCTGTGGAAAGGCATTACTGCAAGGGCACTGTATCAACACAACTGGGCTAAGTCCATAAAGGGGAATTTCCATTAGGATGCTAATGACTTCAGGAACCAAAGGTAATATTTGAGTTCCGACTGACAAGGCTGGCTCGGGAGAAGGGGATTTGGCTTTGCACAGCAAACAGGGAGAGGAGCAGGAGACTGCAGGGAGCAGAGCACCACAGGAACCTCTCCTGGAACAAGGAGGGCACGTCCTGTCCACCAAAACCCCCACGGGTGGGTGGGTGGGCTCAGGGCCACAGCAAATGTGCTAGTGTTACTCTGAGCTACTTGTACTGCCTGTGACAGTATTATTTAATAATAATACTTATCTAATATAATATATTATAATATAAAAACTTGAATAATTATTATTACTGATCACCCTGCCCATTCCACCCCTTATTCTGTGCTGCTGCACTCCTGTTCCCTCTGAGCAGAGCCACATCCTGGCAGAGGCACTGCACAGGGAGTTTCAGATGCACAGGCAGGCAGTGGAACAAGATGATCTTTAAAGACCCTTCCAACCCAGAGCGCTCTGTGGTTCCATGATTTAACAGGACAAGAGATTCTGCACGAAGGTGCAACCTCTCTGGAAGGTTTTACACGCTCCTTGTTTTCCTGAGGGGGTGACCAGGCAGCAGCAAGCTCAGCTCAAAGGCATCATTGAAACAGGTGCTTTCACAGGCCCGGGGATGTGCTGCCTGAACACCTTCTGCTTCAGCAGAGTACTGCCTTGGGGAGCTCTGACTAAAAGCTACACGGCTTCAGCCTGTTCAGGGGAGATGGAATGGTTCCTCTCACCGGCACAGCGCCAGGATCCTCTTTAAAATAAAAACACAAAATAAAACCCAGCGTCAAACCGTGCGCTCGGCAGCGCGGCACAGCCGGCGGCGTGCCTCTCCCTCCCAGCTGATTTATTCAGCAGCAGCAGCAGCAGAGATTACAAATGGTGTTACACGGGCAGCAGGCTCCCCGTGCCTCACCTGTAATAACCAGGCATCACGATATGCACGCCTGCACTGGGCTGACAGATGTTGGGCACCTCCTGATCATCCATTTTGCGGACCGAGTCTGTGAAGGGTCCCGTGGCATTGATAACGCACTTGGCTCTGACATCGAACTCCTTCCCTGTGAAAGAAAACAGTATCAATCACAGACTCCATTTGTTTCCTGCTCACCGATGCTCTTTGTTATTCATCTCTCTACCAACTCAACCTACTGGAAAGTGTACCCTGCGCGTGTGAACGCGACAGCTGGGATGGGTTCTAAAAATTAACTGAGTGTGCACCCAACACCAGATTTGAGAGAAAACGTTTCAGAGTGGAATTCCAGCTTATCTGTAAGGGCAGAAGAGAGGCAGGAGGGGTGGAAGCTGCTCAGCTGAAATCTGCCTCTCAGGAAGAGAGATTTCAGTCTCAGCCTGCAGACTCGGTAAATGGGATTGCTACTGTACAGCACGGAGCCTTCCACAATGTCATCTTTGCTTGACAGAGGGGCTGGGATGGAGAGCCCAGCCTGGCCTGCCAAAACACTGGGCTTTGAGTGAGAAATGTGACACAAGTGGAAGCTGAGTGACACTAATGGCACGGCCCAGGAAGATGGCTCCTGTGCGGGTTCAGGGCTGTTTGCGGATGGTAGTGGCCCTGCTCTTCCCTCCTGTGTTAGCCCAGGGTGTCACTGTCCCCTGCAGTGCACACCCCACAGACACCATGTACCCCATGTACCCCACACCCCATGCTCACCTGTAAGCACGTCCCTGCAGCGCACCCCGCAGACCCCATGTACCCCATGTAACCCCACACCCCATGTACCC
>VWYO01002791.1:28056-46862 GCA_013400275.1 Rhadina sibilatrix | reverse complement strand
TGCCGCCCGCTGCCCGTGTCCGTGCTCTTGAGCAGGTGCCGCACCTCGGTGTAATTGGCGGTGGCAGCGCCGTAGCGGGCGGCGGTCAGGGCGATGGCCAGGTTCATCCGCGCGTCGTTGTGCTGTCCTGCAGGGAAGGACAGCCGTCACCCGCAGCCACGGCCGGCGCTAGGGAAGCGTGTCAGCACGGATCTGTCACAGCTGTCCCTGTCACATCGCGTAGCGCTGACGGCCGCTCGCTGCCGGGCTCCGTGCGCGGGGCCGGGCCGTGCGGGCAGCGCCCCGCGGGGCTCGGCCTGCCCCACACGCGCACCGAGCCTCTCACCGGCATCCGCACCTCTGCCCCGCACCGAGCAGCGCACAAAACACCTCTCCCCTTCCCTCTGTAACCCGGCTGTAACTCGGCACCGCTATCCCAGAGTGTGACAATACAACGGTATTAACCAACAAGTCCCATCACCAAGTGAATGTGTGACACTCGATATCCAAAACATCCTTTTAGAGACTCTGCCAAATTTAACCGGGTTTTTTTTTTTTTTATATGCCTTTGAACTTCCCAACATACAACATAAAAGCACCCGAAAAAGAGAAATAAGTGGACAAGAATTAATGAAGGATTCTTAACATATATCATTAAAGATTTATTACTGAAATTCCCTCGTTAAAGAAAACCAAGAGAGAGGTGGAGAGACTGTGAGGGGAAGATGATTAATTACTCTGAAATACTGGCTTCACCTGAGACTTTTCCTATTTATTATTGCACTGAAGTTGGAGGCCTGGATGCTGGCTGGAAAGAATTACTATACATTGAAGGGGCCAGGCAGGCTCTGTGTGTCCTGAATAATTAATTTCCGAGCAGGCTAAACTTCCTGAGGTACGGTTCACTTCCCCACCTGTTTGGGACCACTCCTATCACAGACAATCCTGATAAAGTGATAAATTTGTAATAGATACTGTAGGTGATTTATGTTGCCAGCATTCCCAGCATTTAGTATAAATGGTTTATGTAAAGTTTGGTCCTTCGGATTCTGCCTGCGCAGATCTCCGGCCCCCGTGCAAATCATCTGCTCCCAGCTAAAAGGGCAAAGTTATAAAGATGGGATCAATGGCCTCGCAAGCAGCACCTCCCCTCCCCAAACCCCTCACTCCGACCCAGCCCAGGCTGTGCAGTGCAATCTGTCTTCAGCTATGAGGAAAAAAAAGTCGCACAAAGTGCAGAGAAACGGCAGCATGATAAAGCACCGATGAAGAAACCAACAGTAACTCCAAGCCCACACAGCAAACAATGCCCGGAATCAGCTGCAACAACGCCAGAGCAGCAAAACAACTGAGCAAGGTGTCAGGAAAAGTTGGGGATGCTCCATCACACGGGCCCCACCAGAGAGAGCAACCATCGGTCAGAGCTGGCAGGCAAAGCATTCAGTGAATGCTCGGGCACTGCTGCTGCTGCCGCCGTGGCAGGGAGGGATAAATGACCTGATGGGCTTCACCTCAAAACCTGCCCAGTTTCAGGCAGGGTTGACAGAAGGTTCAGCTGGTGTGCAGAGGGAGCTCTGGGTGGAAAAGGGACAAAGGACAGCGACGAGCTGTGCTGCAGCAGCTGCTTCCACACAACAGGGATTCCATAGGAACCCGCTGGGGTTCAAGGAACGATCGGATGGGGCACTCAGCGCTCTGGGCTGGTTGATGAGGTGAGGTCACAGCTTGGACTCGATGATCCTGGAGGGCTTTTCCCACATAAATGCCTCAGTGATTCTGTACTGCAGGAAACGCTCCCCTAGGCTGCAGCCAAGGGCTCTCAGGAGCTCACTGCTCCGGAGACATCCCCTTTCTTTGGTGCTGGATCGGGCCAGCCTGACCCACAGCTGAGCCAGGGCAGCGCAGGGCTCGGCTGTCCCGGGCCACGCCGCAGCACCCCTCAGACAGGGCCCCCAGACCCCAACCCTGCCGTGCCATCGGCACATGGGGGCATTTGTTCCCTCCCTGCAGCAGGACCCCGGGCCCAGGGGGGTCAGGGCCCCTCAGCACTGCCAGCAGAGCCCCAGGAGGCACTGACACAAACCTGCTCCCCTGCGGCTGCCCCGCTGTGGGGACTCAGCCCAGGCAGCACGACCCCACTTCAGCCAATATTAGCTTTGGCCTGTGGAACCCTGACTGTGTCAATTCGGGGAGTTTGCCTCTTCCCAGATTTGTCACTTCTTTGTCCAGAGCAGAAGCAATCTGGAGAAGCCAATCAGCAGAATAAATAACGTGGAAACGGGTAGCTTCTATAAAACCAAACTTCCAAGTAACAAATGTTTAGCAAGCCCCAAATCCAAAGGCTGCTCAGTGTTTTGTTGAGCCTCCCAATGCTCCTGAAGTCAGAGTGAGCTCAGGACACTTGGCACATTGGACCACTGTGTTCAAAAGAACATTTTCCAGCTTTCTCTGAACCTCTCATCCATTTTCCCCTCATCATTATTCTGATGCAAGAACCCCCATGCTATTACTCACTCCTCAGCTGTCCAAAAGCAACTGAGTGCCCATGGAATGTATTTGCAGGCAGAGGACGGGGAAATAACCAGTTCCTGATTAACTCCACTGGCAGAAAAACACACACTGGCTTCAGATTGATGTGACCTACAGTGTGGAGTCCTTGAGTGTTTCATGGCATAAACAGCAGAGATCTGGAGAGGTCTGGATTTGAAAGGAGTAAAGAGTGACTTCCCACCTTGGGAATTTATCATCTGTGGAGAACAACAGTGCAACAGTTTAGGAGAGATGGGGTCACAGGATAGTGGTTTCATACTCAGAACAGCTGGGTTTTGCCTTTTNGGTGTGTTTTTATCTATAAAATTTGTTGTTTTTTCTTTTTTTTTTTTTTTTTTTTTTTTTTTTTGAGGCCTGTCAGCTGGCATGTGTATACTCTTCCCTGGATAATGACATTAAAATCCTGCACTTGAACAGAGAATCAGAATATCCTGAACTGGATATTCTGGATATATCCTGCACAGGGATCACCCAGTCCAACTCCCTGCCTGGCACAGACACCCCAACAATCCCACCCTGGGCATCCCTGCCCAAACAGCCCTGGAGCTCTGGCAGCCCCAGGGCTGTGCCCACTCCCTGGGGAGCCTGGGCAGTGCCCAGCACCCTTCACCCAAAGGGGAAGCACCTTTTCCTGATATCCAGCCTAAACCCCTCCTGACAGGGCCTAAGGCCCTTCCCTTAGGCCCTGTCCCTGGTCACAGAGATGGGAGCTGCCCCTTGGGAGGGAGCTCCAGACTGCAATGATGATCTTTAACACTAGAGAGAAAGGGAAGGATAAAGCAAAGCACAGGTTTTGCATCTCAGCCTTTCTGACCTTGCAATCAAATGCCACTGTCCCCAGACACAGAGACCCCCTGAACACCAGAGAAAAGCACCTCCAAGCTTTGGCTGCTCCAGCTCAGATGTGCAAAGCTCTCCTGACACGGGCAGCTTCCCAAGACACCTGTTCAATGATTCCACTCTAAGAAAGGTGAGGTGTGATCAATGGCAAGGGAACCCACCACAGCCATCCTTGTCCTGCACAGCAGCCACTGGGGCTCCAGAGCCAAACACAACAGTGATGTCCCTTGCTACCACAGGTAACCCCTCGGTCATCCTTTGGGATTTTCCAAATAGGTTTGTTTTTTTTTTTCTCCCAAATTCATTTGGCATCCTTCTCCACGGGTGAGTATGTTCCTGAATATCCCCACAAAATCCTAAGTGTAGTGGGATTTTCCAAATACTTTTTTTTTTTTCTCCCAAATTCATTTGGCATCCTTCTCCACAGGTGAGTATGCTCCTGAAGATCCCCGCAAACTCCTAAGTGAGATGGTAACTGTGCCATTCCCCAGGAACAGATGTTCACCAGTGCCCTGCCTGCAGAGGACTCTGCTGCTCCAGGGCTGGGTTTGAGAGCACCTGCTCCTTGCACAATGCCAGGTGTCACCTGCTGCCTCCTGACAGAAGGAGTCACAGCTCAGCACCTTGGGAAAAGCCTCCCCGAGCCAACTGATGGATGATGCTGAGTTCTCCTTGTGCAGCACCTCTTGAAAACAGCAAGGAAAATGGAAGGAACCATCCCTCCCCTTATTTGCTGTTTTCACCTGCTGTAATACGGTGACAATGAAGAGATACTTTCATTTTTACTAAGGGCAGCCAACCCAGCTTTTCCCAAAACACTGGCCTAAGTGCTTCCACCAAATTAACACTGAATCCCCTAAAAAGCCCCTCAGTCCTAGAAGCCACACTGCTGAGGACATTTAGGGTGCAAAGACGGTTTGAGTAAGCCTTTCCCACACCACGTTAAGCCCAGGAGTGATGCCATTTGGTTTGTAATTTCTCCTTTCTGTGTAATTTGGGAAAATTCTATTTTCACTCCTGAGCAGCGAACGCTGCACTCCTTCACATCCCAGAGGACAATGTTTCCGTGGGTGCTCACAGGATCCTCCCCCAGAGTGCACACGGTGTACATGCAATTTTATTTTTATCAGAGCTGAGGCCCAGCCAGCAGGGAGTGGTAACAGAGCGGAGAGATTTGTTTGGGATTGCTTCAGGAGCCTTGTGTGAAAACCAGAGCGTTAATGAGGCGCTCTGGCAGCGCTGGCATGTCCTGTCCTGTGTCACTGACAGCTACCCCGTCACACCAGCTCACAGACTGACAGAGCCCCAGGAAGGCTTGGCATGACAGGGACCTTAAAGCTCACCCACCTATGGGTGTATTCCTTACTGCAGCCCTGCACCAGGAGACTGCAGGCACACGAGAAAGCNTATCTGTATATAAGATGACAAGCTGTGGGCAGGTGGGGCAGCCATCACCTGTTGCCCGTGCTGTCCAGACCCTGGCAGAGCTCAGAGAAAAAGAATTGTGATAAAATAAACAAGAAGAGCAACCATGAAAATGAACATCTAAAGGCTCCTTGTCATTCCTGCGGGGCTTCCCTGAGGACAAAGGGCAAAGAGCACCCTGACCTCGGGCAAGCAGAGACCCTGAGACACAGGAAACCAACTCCTTTCACGTTCAAGGTTTTCTCATTGTGTACATGCAAACCTTGCCCAAACCTCACCACACCTGAGGCTGCTGAGTGATCACACAATTATCCATGTGCATTACACATATACAGCTACACTCTGCTACGTCACCAAGACTGTCCCTCTCCTGTAATTTTAATGAAGTGCTTAATTGCCTGAGCAGTTTTATTACAAGCATTAAGCAGGAGCCCAGGAGCTGCTGTGCATATGGAAAGGGTTAGATCCCAGACAGGCACGATGAGTCAGCTGGAGTGACTCAAAATCGCTCCAGACTCCTCTGAGGAGAACCCAGCAAGTTCTCCTCCCCAGACACAAGCAGAGTAAGTTCAGGGGGAAGGTCCCCTTGGACTCGTGAGTCACCAGTCAGCACAGTGCCCTCAGACCTGAACTCTCCAGCTCTCTGAATCACGTGAAACTGAAGTGGAATTTGCTGCAAATTCCCAGACTTTCTAGGATATGCAGCACTCGTGTCCTTGTTACTGTCCTGCTCCAGGGGGATGAGTTCTGACCCGGCTGCATCAGCTCCATCCTCACCAGCAGCACAGTGACAGCACTCCTGGCTGTCCCTGCAGTGCACAGACAGCCCCAGCTCTGCTGTGCCCTGGGCCACCCGTGCTGCTGGGGTAAGGTGGGAAGGATGATGGACAACTAAATATGCACTGGAAACAACCACACCCTGCATTTCAGCTCTGTCACGTCTGCCCCAAGGTGTGAGCTTTCATGGAAAGGGAAGCCTCCAGGCTTCTCACAGGTAAATTGATTCCAACAGATTCAAACTCAGATTTGACACATCCAGTTTAAATAATCCAGTGACAGTCACTGTTAATTTCTGACCTCCTCCATTTAGCACCAGCTCAGATCACCAGTACTAAACCTCCCTATTCTTGGAATCATGGAATGGTCTGGGTTGGAAGGGAGCTTAAAGCTCATCCCATTCCACCCCCTGCCAGGAACCATCCCAGCCCACCTGGCCTTGGGCACTGCCAGGGATCCAGGGGCAGCCACAGCTTCTCTGGGCACCCTGTGCCAGCCCTGCCCACCCTCCCAGGGAAGGATTTCTCCTTGACCTCCCACCTGCCCCTGCCCTCTGCCCGTTTAAAGCCAATGCCCCTGTTCTACTATGAAGTGTTCCAATTTCTGTAGCTATAAACAAAACACTACTACAAGCAAGAGGCAGAAAACCCATAAAGTATTTTTACACCTGAAATCCCAATATCCTTCAAATGTCTCAGTCTGTCTGATTGAGTCTGCTGCCAAGTTACAGCACAGGAGCTAAAACTCCTACTGAAACTAAGATCCCAGAAAGCAAAAATAAGCCACAATCTCCACCACATCCAGTGACAGACAAAATTTGGAATTCTGGCTCTGTGTGACTGCTTTATAATTACGTTGTTTCCCACTTCTTTTGTATCAGCCTTCAACTTGTCACTACACTGCGGCTGCCGTGTCAGTGGCAGGAAAAGCACCGTGTTAAAATGAAACTAAACATTGTCACTGTCAGTTTATGGCAGCGGCGCTAAAATGTCACCCTGAGCACCCGTCACGGCGAGGCTGCCGTGGCCGTGCCACCGCGCCAGGCAGGGACGTGCTGATGTCACCACAGCTCGCTGTGTCCCCACTGCCACCAACGGCCTCCAGGGGGAAAAAATCCCATCGGGGGAACTCCCGTCGGGGCCACCGTGCTGGTGTTTGACTCCCAGCAAGGCAGGGGTGGGTGTGCCAGCCCCCGTGGGCTGCTGTGCCAGCCAGGAGAGCCCACCTGGGAGCAGTGTGGCCAGAGGCATGGAGTGCCATGCCAGAGTGGAGAGCTGCACTGCTCCCACAGATCACAGAACCCACGGCATCGAGGCTGGGAGAGACCTTCCAGCACCACCACAATCTCCCCGTAACCATGTCCCAAGTGCCACATCCAGATGCCTCTCAAACGCTGCCAGGGATGTGGACTCCACCACCTCCACAGACAATTATTGCAATGCCTGATCAGTCTCTCAGTGAGAAGCTGTTTTTCTAAGATCCATTCTCCTTCTCCCCTGCACAGCTTGAGGGTGTCTCCTCTGCTCCTGTCCCTTGTTCCCTGGGAGCAGTGAGATGGGCAGGGGTCCTTATCGTCCACTTCCCTTCCCAAGGACAGGTCACCTGGCACCCAGAGAGGCACTGCAGCTCCCACCAAACACACCCCTGGCCCACAGCAGAGCTCCATCCCTTCCCCTGGAAGCCACCACACACCGGGGACCACTCAGATGTTTGTGCCACAACGAACAAGGGATGTCGTCTTGTTCAGGAAATAATCTTCAATCTTTTTGGTAACGTGACCTGAAGAATTATTCCCCGTTCACTTCTTAAGGGACACAAACCCCATCCTTTGCTTATACAAGCATTAAAAAAAGAAAAGAGAGAGGCCCCGGATTCACTGGAATATTCATCATTTCCAACCTTAAACCCAGAGCGTACAAACAGACGAATCCAGCAAGTCAGAAAGCAAAGCCAATTTAATCTGTGGCTCCCCTGAGGTAAATGTAGTTCACAGTCCTGCCCCCACCCCAACCTCAGCCATAATCCCTGCTTCCTGGAGGTAAGAAAGCACTGGAGTGAGGAAAATTCTGCAGCAGGATATAATGATCCAAAATGACAGGGACAATAATGACAATGAATTTCATGTCTCCCAGTCATGAGCCGGGGATGCTTGACTGGGCTGACTCACACGATTAAATTGTTACAGGTACAGCAGGAGCCGCAGTTATCATCCGCTGCTTTTGGGAAGGCGCCCGGGGCGGCGGGCGGGCAGCGCCGGCTGCACGGCCCTGCTGTCGGGAGCAAAGGGCTCGTCCTGCGGCTGTGCCTGCACCTCTGACAGAGCCAAAGCTGGGTTAAACATGCAGCTGGTTCAGGCCATTGATTTTATCCCTTCTGAAAATGATAAAAGCAGCCTGACGGGCAACGGGACCGCAGCGGCGAGGCAGGAGCGCGCCGGGAGCCGGGAGCCCTGCATCGCCCTCTGTGCCGGTGCCAGCACCAGCACCAGCACCAGCACCAGCACTGCTCCACTGCTGTCCTGGGCTCACTGCACCTGCAGCCCTGCATCCCTGTCTGTGCCAGCACCAGCACCAGCACCAGCACGGGCACTGCTCCACTGCTGTCCTGGGCTCACTGCACCTGCAGCCCTGCATCCCTGTCTGTGCCAGCACCAGCACCAGCACCAGCACCAGCACCAGCACCAGCACCAGCACCAGCACGGGCACTGCTCCACTGCTGTCCTGGGCTCACTGCACCTGCAGCCCTGCATCCCTGTCTGTGCCAGCACCAGCACCAGCACCAGCACGGGCACTGCTCCAAGGCTGTCCTGGGCTCCCTGCACCTGCAGCCCAGGCAGCACTCCCTCCACAGGCCCTGCATCCTGTCCACGGGCAGCTCTGTGATACAGACACACTGGAGAACAAACCCAGGGAGTACTCCCCAGCTGCACCCATGGCTGGTGTGCCTGCAGGGCTGCTCTCACCCACCCAGCCTCAGAAGGCAAACACCAAGAAATACGAGCGGCCGTGTATTTAAATTCACCTATGCAAAGTCTGTTCAGTGACAAACTGTCGGGGTTTTTATATCCAGGGAAGGAAAAAAAGCCACAGAGTTGTCTGTAATATCCCTATTACAGCTCAACATCTCCAAATAGCCATTTGTCAAACATGAATTATAAAGCTATAGCATTTCATAATTCAGGACACACTCAAATCCTAGGAAAAATAGCTACAAGAGCCCAAATAAAAAAAAACATTTATTCCATTTTTGACAGCTTAATGAATGCCCTACTCTTTTGCATTGATTTTTGTGTGTGTGTCTGTGTGTGCACGTGTGCCTGGGAAGGATTTCTCAGGGGGTTTGCTGTAAACAGGGAAAGCGAAATCCTTTGCCAAGGCTTTTTCTACTTTTAAATAACCTCCATATTAAAACATTTCAGCAGAGAATGTTTGCAAAACTACTGAGAATGCAAAAAGCAAAAAACCAACTACTTATAGCCCAGTAAACATCCTGGAGATTTGTAGAACAAGACATTAAACAACCCCAATACCTTGATGCGGCAGGAGAGTCCCAGTCACAGCATATGTTAATTTCTTCTTTCAGGAAATAACAGCAAATTCAGAAAGCACGGTGAGCAGAGCCCTAGAATCTTAAATTCAGGATTGATTCCAGAACACAAATTTTCCTTACACACTTAAGGGCTCATCTTGCAAGGCAAAATATGTTTAAAAAGCCTGCAAGCACCTAGAGACAGAAAAATAATGTATCATAAAGAGAACCGTGCCACTTGGAATTGCTGAACACTTTACATTGACGCACTCTGGCCAGCTGGATCCCCGCTCCTAATGGTTTTCCTAGTTCTTATCATAATGAACTCCATATAATTTAAATGGAGATTAATTCTTCCATTTAAAGTGCTTTAGAACAATCCTGCCCGAGATCCTGAGCTCAGCCCAGCCTCTCCCTGTTGCCTCCTCTCCAGTTCTCCCGCAGCCCCTAAGTGGATCTGACAGATCCCTGCTCAGATAGCAGCCGCCTTCTCCCCCTAAAATGTTGCCTTTTTGCTATTCAGGAGTATCCTAATACCAACAAATGCTAAATGCAGTCTGACATGTCCCCTTAAGAAACAAACTTGTAAGTTGTGGCTTCAAAGCAAACCTTGAATAAATAGGACACGTTGTGTACACCCCGGCTAACATCCAACATATGCTTTGGCTTCCCGATGCTCAGGCAGAGCAAGAATAGCCTCTGGACAAGGCTGTGATTTGCTCTTGCTGGTACTTCCAACATCCATAATGTCCCATTTTCTGTGCCTGTATAAACAATTGGAAGGATGTAAGGAAGGCAAGGGTGGGGAACACGAGGTCCCCATGAATTATGGATGGCCTGAGGTGCCAGGGGCCCCAACACGCTCACACACCCCACAGACAGCAGCCCTGAGCTGCCCCTGCCAGGGCACACGGCCACCCTGGGCAGCCCTGCCCAGGGGCTTCAGCACACAGAAAATTCACTGAGACACGGAACGTTTTTACCTCTTCCCTTTGGTGGTGGGGATCGAGGGCTGTGATCGTTAACAGCTCTGCTCTCAACAATTCCAGGGACAAGGAGCAAAAGGAAAGGGAGGAAACGGGATCAAACTGCATTTAACTGCACTTACAGATGAGACACTCCATCCTCAAAAGGCAAATTTATTGATTCATTCTTTAGGGGAGAGAGAAGGGATGGACAAAGAGAAAGGTATCACCTACTTAAGGACTTGCATTTCGCTTTGCCATTATTTAATACTCTATTTTACTACTAATCCTTCTGAAAGGACTAAACCAAGCTTAATTTCATCACCCTCTTCTCTGCTTCCAGTTCCATTCCCCTTCCTTTTGTGCTCCATCCCCCTGGATCTAGGGTGTGACAGTACATCATTAAAATTCCAGTACAATCATTTACAAGACCTGAAGGGAGCTTGCTGAAATGTTACGACTTCAAGGCCATTTCCCGTGGCCAGAACACAGGTTAATTGATCAGGACAAAAGAGTTCATGTGCTCCAGCCCCACGGGAGCCCACGGGGCCACCCCACGGCAGAGGCACCACAGAGAGCAGGGAGCTGAGGCGTGGCCTGTTCAGAACTGAATCCCCACTGCCTGGACAGACATTTATTCTGCATTAGGTGCAGCCTCCAATGTGTAACACTCAGATGTGTATTATCAACTCACACATTTCGTCCTTGAGTGCTTCAAACCCATTTTACTCTTCAGGGAAACTGAGGTTTGGTGGAGCTTGGAGAGCTTTTTAAATCTTAACTCCAAACAGCATTGCTTTACATTCTGCTTAAACATGAGGGTAACTAAGCTGTATCTTATAAAGAAAGCAAAATAAAGCAAGAAGACTTTTTTTCCCTTTTTTTTTTTTTTCTATTTTACTCTTCCTTTTCAATATTGAGTGTGGGTTTGTTTCTCCTCTGCTGGGTTGGCACCAAAACCTCCAGAGACATCTCTCAGAGCCCTGCCCTGCCCGTGTTTGCCACCAAAGCCCACGTGGCATCTTGATGCTGAATCTTTAGATTTACAGCACTGTTTAAAATATTTGTTTATGTAAGAAACATGAAGAACAATTTTAAGGCTATCCTGAAAGATGCATCTTTGGAATGCTGGAGTAGTAAATAGCCACGATATAGCCAAATTATTTATTTAATCAAAAAAAACTTCACTAGATTATAAATAGATTTCAAGCTATAGTGCTCTTATGAGAAGTGTAATTACAGTTAAGAGAACCACTTCGTTCTTCTGGCAGGCTCCTGGGATCCCTTAAAACAAGCTAAGGAATAGCCCAGGATATGGAAAAATAAATCTGAATTCCTTCTCTGTGTGCTGTCTGTGGCAGGTCCCGGTACTGGGTACAAAACCCACCACATAATCACACAACCAATTTTGCTACATTTGCAAATTTTGCTCTTATTTCCTCCAGACCTTAAGGATAAGACAAAATGCAGCTTCCATCAGTAGTAAAATCAGGTAAACACCAAGTCCATCCTTTAGATCTGACCCTCCTCCCAAACAAGAATCTGCACATACATATTCCCACACATATATATGTATTTTTAATTTGTTTATCCAGGCTGCTGGGCTCTGAGAAACCTGCAATTAACAACAGAAGCTTGAGCCAGAAGCCTCATAAACCCCACTGGAGTCCAGTGTGTTTCCAGAGTCCTTCCCAGCCCAGAACCCCTTTGATGAGCTGATGAATTGTTCTAAAGGCAGTCCTACAAAGGGAGAATTCCCTTTATAATCCACCTGGTGTGAAGACCTTCCTGCTGCCCAAAGGTCAGAACCCACATTTCCACCAGAACACTTTCACACTGCTCCACACCCGAGCCAAGCAAAACCACTGGATTTCCTCCCACACCCAGCAAGCTGCTGTGGTGAAAATGCAACCCACCTCCCAAATGACCAATTAAGAGGCAAGCTGAATCCTTCAAGCTGTGGAGAGCCTGTGCACACTCTGCAGGCTCCCACTTGTGCTTTAACCCCCAAAGCAAACCCCCTGAGCACGGGACAGGCAGAGAGGCCACGCACCATCGTAGTAGACAATGGCTCCCACCAGCTTGTCCCTGCGCAGCATGGGGAACAGCTCCAGGGCCCGGGCCTTGGTGAGGACATAGCTGCTCTTCAGGCACTGGCTGCCTGCCACCAGGTCATACAGCTTGATCCCAACCCAGTAGTAGGGCAACTGCCACCACCTGAGGGGGAGAGAAGCACCGTGAAGTGAGAAAACAAACAAACCAACCAAACCAATACAAATGAAGCATTCAGAAGCGCATGCACTGCAACGCTGTGGTTGCAACACAGAAGATGGCTGCAATACAGAACAGAATGTTCCTGCAGCACTTCTGCCCTGTGCAGCTTTACAAGCTCATGGTAACAAGACAATGTAAATACTCCAGACTTAGGTGTTGTTTGCCACTGCTTTCAACTGAGCTACTCCCTACAGTGAGTCAAGCACGTTCAAGGATTTATTTGCTCTAAAATCAGGATCTACACGGGGCTGCTGTGCCTCCGTGTGAGATACTGGAGCTGTGGGTGCAAGCTGGGAGGATTCCCCAGGCACACTCTGAGGCCTCCTGCACAAACAGGACCACAATAAATGCAGGCAACCACTGACCTACACAAGCTGCAGCTCTTACAAGCCCCTCCCACTAAGATTAAACTAACTAGTGTTTAGTTGATATACACTAAATGGTTTAATAAAATGAAGTTCCTTCATCAAAACCTCTCTGCTCCAAGTATCCTGTTTCTGAGTAACTGAGTAACTGCTCCTACAGACTAAAAATTTAACCCAAAGCACTGGATGTCTTCCCCAGAGGAGGAGGAACCTGTTCTGCCCATACCCAGCTGTGCTCATGGACTGAAGAGCACCTTGCTGGGCACGCTGGGAGGGCGAGTGTTGAGGGCAAGGGTGTACTGAGAAAACAGAGAGAACAGCAACCCCATCCTGGGAATGAGAGCTCTTTACAGCTGTCCCAGCCGGGGTGCTAGAAAGGCACTGAAGAGCTGCAGCCCAGGGTGTGCCCCCAAAGCAGCCACTGCTGGCTGGGGCACAAGAGAATTTTGTACTTCTGCAGCCCAAGGACTTCCCCTGGGACAGCTTTAAAAAACCTCTCCCAGGCCAGGGTTTGCTTGTGAGAAGCCAGGGTCAAGGAGAGAAGGCACAGCAGAGCTTACTTGTAGATGGGCAGCATGATGGGCAGCGGGGCCGAGAGGTGGGGCGCGCTGTGCAGCAGGTGTGCACGCTCCTCCAGAGCCTCCTTCACCATCCTGTACTGCAAAACAGAGCCATGGTCAGTGAAAAACCACCCACCCATGCTCCTGCAGAGCCTCCTTCACCATCCTGTACTGCAAAACAGAGCCATGGTCAGTGAAAAACCACCCACCCATGCTCCTCCAGAGCCTCCTTCACCATCCTGTACTGCAAAACAGAGCCATGGTCAGTGAAAAACCACCCACCCATGCTCCTGCAGAGCCTCCTTCACCATCCTGTACTGCAAAACAGAGCCATGGTCAGTGTCACACACCCACCCTTGGCACCAGGGCAAACACTCAATAACAGACTTTACCCAGGTATCAACACCTCACACCATTCCACTGGGCTTCCAAAAGCCATCTGCTGAGAAACCCAAAGGTTCAGGAAAAGGATCCCCAATAAAGTAAAGTCTCAGTAGTTCCATCTTGGTGTCTTGGCAGCACAACTGAATAATTTTTCACTTGAGCATAAAGCTTAATGAACCACGTTGCCCTAAGGAGGGCCCTTCAGGAGGGCTGGGACTCATCCCACAGCACAGCCCCATGCCAGCTCCCACAGCTCAATCCCATCCCAGGCAGAGGGCTTCTTCTCCAAACCAATCAACGTGCATCGACATGGACTTGTTCTTTGGCACAAAAGGTGGGTTTCTACAGGTGGGTAACTGCAGGGTTTGGGTATTTCCCCCTGAAAAATCACCACTCCTGCAGGGGCATTACAACCACTAAAACACACTCTGAGAGGTTCCCATATGAGGGAAGACAATATGATTCCTCAAAACAGGAATATCATGCTGCCACCCACACAAGAATGCACAAAAGCATTTATACACTATCACT
Organism: Rhadina sibilatrix; assembly: GCA_013400275.1. Lineage (NCBI taxonomy): Eukaryota > Metazoa > Chordata > Aves > Passeriformes > Phylloscopidae > Rhadina > Rhadina sibilatrix. The sequence goes on along the minus strand of VWYO01002791.1, from coordinate 32,684 downwards.
CATTTACCATATTCTCTTTCCTCATGCCAAAATAAATCACTCATTTACCATCTTTTTTCCCTTATTCCAAAATACGTCGCTCATTTAACAATGTTTTTCCCCCATTCCAAAATAAATCACTCATTTACTAGCTTTTGTCTCCCCATTCCAGAACAGGACAGCCACTCACTCTCCCCAGTTCATGACATTACCTGTCTCATTTTATTTTACTTTACTTTATATTATTTTACTTTATATTATTTTACTTTATTTTACTTTATTTTATTTTACTTTATTTTATTTTACTTTACTTTATTTTATTTTACTTTATTTTGTTTTTTATTTTAAGCTCATTTTATTCTGAGATCAGCCCTGTCTGTGCCTGCCTTTCCCAAAACCCCCAGCCCACCAGGCGTGGCAGTGACACTGCCCACCAAAGCACTGGAAAGCTCCCCCAGAGAAGACACTTCCCATGTGGCTGTGGAATACAACTCTGGAATCCAGAAGGGAAAAGCTCACAAGGAGACTCAGCTCTGACTGGGACACTGAAGTGTCTAGCAGCAATTCCTGCTGAAGAACCAGCACAAAAAATTACCTGCTCGAAATCCAAATTCATGATGGCCTTCTGGAGGTACCTCACTCCACCATGGATCAATTTAGTGCTCCTGCTGCTGGTCCCCGATGAGAAATCATCTCTTTCTAGAAGGGCTGTTTTTAGTCCTGCGTTACCAGAAAACCAAATTAACTTCTTAAATTACACAATTTGTATGTAATTCATTAAAGACACTTCTCTAGGGTAGAGACAATCGCAAGAAAAATTACTCTGTACATGGATGAATTTGTATTCAAAGTGTAGTGCACTGTCTATATTGTAATGAAAAATTTTAGCCTTCTTCCTGGGGGAAAAGTCAAAGCAGAACTGAACCAGCAGCACATTAAAAGCTGGATATTTCACAATGGAAAGGCATCACGGGGGCCGTGCTCCCCAAGGAAATGAGAGCTTGGATGCATGGCAGGAACAGAGGGGCTCCATGGACACTTTTAACCCTTTGCAGCAGAGAGCTCTTCACTAACAACTGAAGTGGCAGTCCAGACAGGGAGACAACTGGCAGCTCTGCTTGCTTGGAGTTTGCTTCGGAGGTGCCCAAAAGCAGGGGAGGGCACCTGGGGCACACCTGGAATTCTGACACACACAGGGAATAGTCTGATCAGCCTAAATCACTGAATCCCTCGGGCTGGAAGAGACCTCCAGGATCACCGAGTCCAACCACGCTTCAGCCCCTCCATGTCCTTTGGCATGAGGGACCCAGAACTGGACACAGCACTCGAGGGGCCTCAGCAGTGCCAACACAGGGATTTTAACATCTACTGGTCTCCCCAAACTTTGGTGTTCTTAAAAAAAAATGTAATTATTACTGGTAACTTAAAAAGATCAGAGCAATTTGTTTTTGTCGAATGTGACTGAAGATTAATGGACACAATCAGAAATAATTTGGTGAAGATTTATCAAACGCACGAAAAGCAACATTTGTTGTTAAGCGAAGCAAACACGATAAAAGAGCAAGTTCCATGAATGAACAGCAACGAGACACAACTCATTAACCAAATGCCTGGGAATATTTCACACCTCAGAAACCTACTGATATAACCAGTAGATCCAAGAAAAGGATAAACAGAGATTAACTGTAATCATTTCTGTCTGCTTTACAACTGCATTTGCTGCCAAGGCAGAGCAGAGGCAGAAGTGGAAAGATCTTTGTCCCGTGTTATTAAATATAACCAGGCTGGAGTTTGGATTTATCTCTCTATAGTCAGTCCCTACTGCTTTATCCATTTCATACCACCACACCTTCTGGACAAGAGTTTCCAGCTCACAGGAAGGCACTCCTGGGGTCAGGTTTAGCCTCTGTTTCTGAGGTACATGTCCAGGTTAAAAAGGTTGAGAACCTCAGGGCTCTCTGCTCTGCCCAGTTCCCCAAGGGTGGGGCAGCGGGAGCACGGATCTGTCGCGTGACCTCCTTCAGGGTCCCTCTGCCTTCTGAGAACAGAGGCTTCCTACCCAGGATAAGCAATCCTCTGCCTGTGAGCACCTCAGAAAAGCCAGGCTGAGAACTCTGCTCTAAGCAGGCACCCCAAGCAGGAGCCTGCAGGCCTTTACCTCTGGTGGCTGCATCCAGGGCACAGCCACAGCCCGTGGCTCCCCCGCCGATGACGAGGACATCGAACTCCCCGCTGCTCTGCAGGGCCACCAGCTGCTGCTCTCTTGTGGGGAGATGCTCCTTCCTCACTGGGACCCCTTCTTCAGCCTCAACCTGCACCAAGGCACTCTGCAAAGAGGAAACACAGCCCATATGAGGCCCTGGCTTTTTGTACACACATCATGGGGGACAGACACAACACAGCCTTTCCTAGACCCAGAAAGGTAAACTCACTTATTCCCAGCCACTTCCCCCATATTTAACAATAATATCCTATTAAAGATTGAGGAGCAAGCAGTACCACACCTTTCCTTCACCTTGCCCTCCTCAGTGTAACACTGTACTCCATTGTTACTACCTGCATCAATTACTTCTAGGAACACTCCAATGTTACAGGATGCTGTTATTACTTTAAGAAACATTACAAAGGCAGCACTTTAATAAACAGACACATGGCTGGGCTCTCGAGTCTCTACCAAAAAATTCACCACAGCAAAGGATGTGGAGCTGAGCGTTCAATTTTACATCTCACACAGTGGCATCAATCCAAGCTCCATCTAATGAGGTTCAGGAGTGATGTGATTGTCAAACGTGGTGCCCTGAAACACCAAAGAAACTCTAATTTCACCTCCTTTTTGAGAAACTTCTCGGCAATGCAGCCTATGTCCTACAGCACGTTAAAATACAACTTTAAAGTGACAAAGCTCAAAAATGTGGCAGTTTCCAGACAAGTTCACGTTGTCCTGGAATGGCCCTGGGAATCTCTTTGGGCTGATATTCATGGAGCCAATGCTGCTGTCTGTGCAGTGACTGTGGGGAGAAGGGCTGATGCTCACTCCTCTACCAGGGACCATGGCTTAAGCGTGAAGGGTTTCAGCAGTCTCTGAAGGCTCTCTGCTGTTAACATCAACTTAAGCTGAATTCTAAACATTTCCAGACTTTCTTGAAAATTATAAACACTTTCAACACCAGAAAAAACCTGTTTAACCCTAATTTAAGACCTAATTTAGGCCCAGTCTCCAGGCCAAATGGCAGACTTTACTATGCAGAATAGCTCCTGCCCAGATCTCCCAGACAGGAAAGAGCAGACTAATAAAAATTCAAGTGACAAACCACAGAAACTCCTTTCCAGCCAAGCACAAAAAGCCTCAGTTCAGATTATATGATGCATGCAGCCTAAATATTTTTGTTCAGAATTATTTGCTCATTCCTCAGCAGTATCATGATTGAAATGCATTAGGTACTGAGTCCCTCTCTCTACTGTAGAGCTGAAAATAAAATCTAGTAACTAGTAGCCATGACTCAAGGAAGGGCACATTCCAAAGATAATTAATGACCAGGTTCATCCTGCAATCAGGGATGATATTGAACATAACACAAGCAGCTCATGGAAATCACTTAGGACAGCAGCAACCACTGTCACTGCATGCGTGGAACAACTCAATCCATGGGGAAAGCTCGGCTGGAGACAGAGTCCTTCACTTCATACTGAGGATCTAACGAGCCCAGAGGAGGCCCTGGAGCTGCTCCAGGGCTGGAGCCCCTCTGGAGCCAGGCTGGGAGAGCTGGGAATGTTCCCCTGGAGAGGAGAAGGATCCAGGGAGAGCTGGGAATGTTCCCCTGGAGAAGGGAAGGCTCCAGGGAGAGCTGGGAATGTTCCCCTGGAGAAGGGAAGGCTCCAGGGAGAGCTGGGAATGTTCCCCTGGAGAAGGGAAGGCTCCAGGGAGAGCTGGGAATGTTCCCCTGGAGAAGGGAAGGCTCCAGGGAGAGCTGGGAATGTTCCCCTGGAGAAGGGAAGGCTCCAGGGAGAGCTGGGAATGTTCCCCTGGAGAAGGGAAGGCTCCAGGGAGAGCTCCCAGCCCCTGGCAGGGCCTGAAGGGGCTCCAGGAGAGCTGCAGAGGGACTGGGGACAAGAAATAAAAATTAAGATTTAGAATCCTGACATGCCCACAGTTTTTTCCCAAGCGTGGTGACCCCTGTGGGATCAGCTCTGTCCCCCAGCCCTTGTGTGGCACCCAGGAGCTGCCCAGAGCCTGGCCCAGCTGTGCCCAGCTCAGCCCCGGCTGCACAGGCTGCAGCACACTCTGCTCACCAGCCGGTGTTCACAGCCCCGAGACAAACACAGCCCTCAGACAGATACAGCCCTCAGACACAGCCCTGAAACAAATACAGCCCTCAGACACACACACAGCCCTGAGATACAGCCCTGAAACACAGCCCTGAAACAAACACAGCCCTCAGACACACACACAGCCCTCAGACAGATACAGCCCTCAGACACACACACAGCCGTCAGACAGATACAGCCCTCAGACAGATACAGCCCGCAGACAGATACAGCCCTGAAACAAACACAGCCCTGAGATACAGCCCTGAAACACAGCCCTGAAACAAACAGAGCCCTCAAACACACACACAGCCCTCAGACAGATACAGCCCTCAGACACACAC